>OW121740.1:29331131-29888631 GCA_933228675.1 Stomorhina lunata
ATGAATGGATATCAGCTTTGGCGGAAAATTTATTGAAGATTTACTTATTAATCTGAAGTTAGTTAACTAATTAAGATGAATACTTCAACAATAATATTTGGGATGCATTGTTCTTTCGATCTGTCCGATGGATGTGTGGAAAGTTTTGCTCTAGTTCTTTGTGCAATTATAACATGATTTAATTTATCAGCATTAAAGTGATTCCCGGTCAGGGTTATATGGGAGATAACAGAAAATTTGAACCGAGCTCGCCCATTTTCAAAGCCGAACTTTTCAAGATATCGCCCTGAATAACAATATTGTACAACGTCTTTATACTAAATGCCATCATCGTATCTATTATAATAGATAGATAATTATAATTTGTCATTTATTAGCTACTAAGAGATTGCCTTAGGCGAAGTTATACGGGAGCAATAGTCAAACGTGAACGGATTTCTCCCAATTGCAATTAAAAAATTTAAATTTTTGTTGATATGTGAGATACTTACATACATATGTAGGTTTTGAACGGATATCATATACTTAGCTGCATGTTTGTACTTCCTAGGAAGATTACCTATAATTTGATATATAATACATACTCAAATGTAATCATAAAGTTCAAAAGTCAGACATAGAATTAAGATAAATGCAGTGTGTCTGTCTGCTAAAATCAGATTTGTGGAGCTCCTGGAAGGTATACCCATATGCATTTTTCACAAAATTTTAGGATATCGTCCCACCCTGAGCTCCAAAAACTTGACTACAACAGAAAAAAGGACAGACAGGTAGACGGACGGACGGACAGACAGGTAGACGGACGGACGGACAGACAGGTAGACGGACGGACGGACAAACAGACGGACGGACGGACAAACAGACGGACGGATGTCGCGAAATCGATTCTCCTGCCGATTCTGAGACGATCGGTACAACTTGAATGGTATTCATGATCAGATTTGTGGAGTTTATATCAGATTTTAGGAAATCCTCCCACAATGAACGCTGTCAAATTTCATCACAATCGGTCCATAAACACCTGAGAAATCGCTGAAACAGTATTTACAAAATGTCAACAAAATTTCTTAGACACGTACTTTGGGCAATTTGCTGTACATCACAAAAAGTGTTTTGGCGGTATCTCAGTTGTTTATGGACCGCTTTTGATAAAATTTTATAATGTGCTTGGCGGGGGAATTTCCTAAAATCTGATATAAAATTTATGTATGTCCGTGCTCCAGGAGGATGGTTTTTCCTATTTCTGCATTTCATTGTTTCAACAAACATTCTCTAACGCGTACTTTGGGCAATTTGCGATACATCAAATTGAGTGTTTTGGCTGTATCTCAGTTGTTTATAGACCGATTTTGCTAAAATTTTACAGAGTGCTTTGGGGAACCATTTCCTACAATCTGATATATAATATATTATCACATGTACACCAGGAGTACCTTGTTTCTCTTATTATTTAAAAGTGTGTTTCAATCAAAAATTTTAAAATTTTCGTCTAATTTTTGGTATTTTTTCGATATTTTCGGTGTTTATAAACCGATTTTAATGAAATTTAATAGCGTTCATTGCGGGAGAATTTCCTAAAATCTGGTATATAATTTATGTAAGTCCACCCTCCAGGGGCTTCAGAAACTTGATTTCAACAGACAGACAGACAGACGGACGGACAGACAGACAGACAGACAGACAGACGGACATCGCTTAATCGATTCTCCTCCCGATTCTGAGTCGATCGGTATAATTTTTATGGGGTCTACGATCACTAATAAAAAAATTACAAACGGAATCACAAACTTATAATACCCTTTCACCTATTGGTGAAGGGTATAAAAATAGTAAAATTTTGAAAATTTTCATTTTAAATAAGCAAAATTTTCCTATAAAAATAGTAAACTTTTGAAAATTTTCCTATAAAAATAGTAAAATTTTCAAAATGTTCCTATAAAAATAGTAAAATTTTGAAAATGTTCCTATAAAAATAGTAAAATTTTGAAAATTTTCTTATAAAAATAGTAAAATTTTGGAAATTTTCCTATAAATAGTAAAATTTTGAAAATTTTCTTATAAAAATAGTAAATTTTTGAAAATTTTTCTATAAAAATAGTAAAATATTGTATATTTTCCTATAAAAATATTGAAATTTTGAATATTTTTTCTTATTAAAATAGTAAAATTTTGATAATTTTCCTATAAAACTAGTAAAATTTTGAAAATGTTCCTATAAAAATAGTAAAATTTTGAAAATTTTCATTTTAAATAAGCAAAATTTTCCTATAAAAATCGTAAACTTTTGAAAATGTTCCTATAAAAATAGTAAAATTTTGAAAATGTTCCTATAAAAATAGTAAAATTTTGAAAATTTTCTTATAAAAATAGTAAAATTTTGGAAATTTTCCTATAAAAATAGTAAAATTTTGAAAATTTTCCTATAAAAATAGTAAAATTTTGAAAATTTTCCTATAAAAATAGTAAAATTTTGAAAATTTTCCTATAAAAATAGTAAAATTTTGAAAATGTTGCTATAAAAATAGTAAAATTTAAAAAATTTTGACAATTTTCCTATAAAAAAAGTAAAATTTTGAAATTTTCTATAAAAATAGTAAATTTTTTGAAAATTTTCCTATAAAAATAGTAAAATTTTGAAAATTTAAAAATAGTCAAATTTTGAAAATGTTCCTATAAAAATAGTCAAATTTTGAAAATGTTCCTATAAAAATAGTCAAATTTTGAAAATGTTCCTATAAAAATAGTAAAATTTTGAAAATGTTCCTATAAAAATAGTAAAATTTTGAAAATGTTCCTATAAAAATAGTAAAATTTTGAAAATTTTCCTATAAAAATAGTAAAATTTTGAAAATTTTCCTATAAAAATAGTAAAATTTTGAAAATTTTCCTATAAAAATAGTAAAATTTTGAAAATTTTCCTATAAAAATAGTAAAATTTTCCTATAAAAATAGTAAGATTTTGAAAATTTTCCTATAAAAATAGTAAAATTTTTAAAATGTTCCTTTAAAAATAATAAAATTTTGAAAATTTTCCTATAAAAATAGTAAAATCTTGAAAATTTTAATATAAAAATAGCAAAATTTTGAAAATTTTTGTATAAAAATTGTAAAATTTCGAAAATTTTCCTTTTAAATAGTAAAATTTTGAAAATTGTTTCGTTGACAAGTTAAAATTATGATTTCAATGTTGCCATATTTAATTTCTTAAGAAAACCGCTTAAATTCTGAAATATTGAGATTATTTGAACAAAGGTACGTATATTCTAGAAAAACTATAAAATTATAATAATTGACCGCTCAAAATTATATGAATTATAAATTTGTCAAGTTATTTAAGACAATTTGTCAAAAGCCTAATGTTCACACCGAAAAAAGCTACATAAAAAATTTTAACATTAAACTTAAATTTTAACAGTCATTATTACCTTTTCTCTTTGAAGCACGTAAATTTAAAAAATTTCCACAGAAACTACAAAAATCTGCCATACAATAATTTAGGTATTTAGAACAATGAACTTTGTCGTCATAAATATGATTTTTAAAATAAAAACCGAAGTGATGGTAATACAAAAACCATACACTTTAACATTTGGTATGAAAAATGTACAATTAATTACAGAAAACAAAAACCTAAAACTTTAATGGAAAAGAAAAACTAAGGCATGAGAAACCTCCTCTATATGTATAAACTTTGTATTACAAATAATATTGCAACAATACAAAAAATGTAAGGAAAAATGTAAAAAAATGCAAAATATGTTTGAGGCATGCAACATTGCGTTACAGATATTATGCAAAAAAAAAACTATAATAATAATTTTGTATCTAAGGTAATCTTTAATTTCAGAAAAAATATAAGAAAAAAAGTTGAAAAAATTAAAGCAAAAGATAAAATAGTGTAAAATAAGTCTGTCTTGTTTATAAACAAACGAAACTTTGTTTTGAATCATTAAGAAGAAAATAATGAATAAAAATATGGTCTCTTGTCTGCTATATGTATCTTTTTAAACTTCTGTAATTCTATAATTTTTGCTTTAACATTTAACTTTATCATATTACTCTGTTATTTTTCTTCATATTACAATATTTTCTGCATCTAATTTTGTAAATTTTTTGTTTAAAACAAAAAAAAAAAGTAACAAGTGTTGTAATGCGATATGTTAAAAATCTATGTTAATTACTATTAATAAGATTTCCTAGAGATTTTTTCTTAACATTAACATTACATTACTGTTATTGTAATTTACTTTAATTTGTTGTTGAAATGCAAGAAGTCTTAAGTTGGGAATTTACATACATAAATATTTGTTATAACTAATGAAATTTGAAGCTATTGTTATTTAGTACCATAATTAATAAGGTATAATTAAAGATCTGGCAACCTGGTAAGCCCCCTTTTACACTAGGAGAGAAGAAGCGGGTAAAAGAAAAGATGCTTGTAAATTTCTATATCCAAAATTTGGGTTTATTGTTAAGGTATTGGAATCCTGTATGAATAATGTTAGGTACTTTGTACTCTAAATCTTCCTCTCTTGTCTGCACTATTTGTCTATCCAAATCTAACAAGTAAGAAAGTGCTATAGTCGGTCAAGCCCGACCATACGATACCCTTCACCATTAAGGCCAAAGGTCTTCTTTTTCCTGTATAAAGACAAATATTTGCTAAATTTCGCCATCATACAAACATTTTCTCAAAACTTATATATTTAAGCTGCTTCCGACATTTGGACTTATAAGAGAGCTAGGGTCAAATGTGGACCGATTATCTCGAAATTAGGCAAATTGATTACAGTTGTTAAAAAAATTATGTATGCAAAAAATAAACTTAAAATTCCCATTATCTTCAGATTTATGAGCGTTTTAGTGATTTAGTGCGTTTTTAAAGAAAATTTTGTATGAGAGCTATGGTCAAATGTGGACCGATTTTAACGAAATTTGGTACAGTGATTTTAGTTCACATAAGCAGTATTTGATTTAAATTTCATGAAAAAATATTGATATTTGTGGCCAATATATAAATTCCGAATTTCAATAGCCATGGTCCCATTATCAAAAAAATGATGTGTGCCAAATTTCATCAAATTATCTTTAGAATTGTGACCTGTAGTTTGATTACAAGGTTTACATGGGGGTCCAGTCAGCCAGCCGTCCAGCCACCCAGCCAGACGGACGGACATCGCTAAATCGACTCAGAAAGTGATTCTAAGCCTATTGGTATACTAAAAGGTGGGTCTAAGACAAATATTTCCATGCGTTACATACATCAGCACAAACTTATAATACCCTTTCCACCTATGGTGGTGAAGGGTTTAAAAATGTTTTAATGCATCAATGATGTAACGGCATTACCATTTGAAAAAAGGTTGCCAGATTATAAATTAAAATTATAGAATAATATTGCAGTTGAATTAATTCCAAAATTTAACCGGAGTTTTGCATATCTTTTTATATATTGTCACCTAAAATGCCCAAACACGTGATCAACATTATTATAACTTTACAGGGGACACTAGAGTGGTTCGAAAAAAAAAGTT
This sequence comes from Stomorhina lunata, assembly GCA_933228675.1. Taxonomy (NCBI): domain Eukaryota; kingdom Metazoa; phylum Arthropoda; class Insecta; order Diptera; family Rhiniidae; genus Stomorhina; species Stomorhina lunata. Next base: position 29,336,666 of record OW121740.1, read on the forward strand.
GAGTCAGTCACCCCCTAGGATTAAAGATAATGTAAAAACAAATATTTTTTTTTAACCACGCCTACAAATACCTCCCTTTTTGTATTTTGTTAACTGTGTCGCCATCTTTAGTCCGATCTTTATATATCGGTGTTCACGGCTGTATAAGGGCTACATTTCTCACTTGGACAGTTTTTTACTACCACGTCAATTTCTAGTCATAATTTTTCAAAATTCGATTCGTACCCATCCTAATCGAATCTAGTACAAATTTAGTTTTTTTTTAGATTATGACTATAAATTGACGTGGTAGTCAATTCATGAACTGGACCATCCCAATAACGATACTTTAACGATGTCTTCTAGTACGCAAAGGGACCTTTCCGGCCTTTCTTCCAAATAGATTTTTTTCTATTGAACGTCTTCTTACAGTTCTGCCTGAGATTTTGAGTCCAAGTGTTTCTTTGATGGTTTTCGCGGACTTAAAAGGGTCGTGAAACGAAGTTATTTTAATATTGTTATCAATTTTTGTGATAGTTTTTGTTTAAAGACTTTAAACCTTTAAAGAAAAATTTTGAAAAAAATATGAAAAAATCCGCTCATAGACACGCCTACTTTTCTTATATACAAATTTTGAAGAATTTTTTCAATTGATAACTTCGAAAATAAAAGGCAAATGAGTGTGATTTGTTGATTTTTACCCCCATAAAGTATTCTTGCAAAAAATTGGGTAAATCCGCCCACTTTTCTCATGTAAAAAAAAATTAAAACGTTTTTTATCAATTGATAACTTCGAAAATTAAAGGCATACGATGATAATTTTTTGCACGTAGACTACCAGATTTCCACTAACGATCTTGGCAAAAATCAGGAAAAAATGTATACAGACACGCCCACATTTCCTATGTAAAAAAATTTAAATTTCTTAAAGAATTTTTTAAACAGTTGATATCTTGGAAAAAACAAGTGATTTCCTTCTAGAAGACGACTAGGCCGAAATACAAGATCCTAGCAAAAACTTGGAAAAATCCACCTACAAACACGCCTACTTTTCTTATCTAAGGCATATAAAATGTTTAAACGCTTTACTTTTTAACTGATAACTTCGGAAATAGAAGGGAATTTCTGGTGATTTCTTACAGGTAAACTGCCAACCTTCCATAGAAGACTCTTACATAAAATTGAAAAAATTCGCCCAGAGGCACGCCTACTTTCTTATGTAATGTATGTATGTATATAAGTCGTTATAGGTGATCTTTATTTAAGCTGTGAATGAAAATGTTGATCACAGTCACAAATATTTTGATTAATGCGCTGTTTATATAACACAAGCAGCTGACGATTGAGTGAAATTTACATGTAGTATTTTGTATTTGTTATAACAACAAAACACTTGCAAATTTCACTTAATCGTCAGCTGCTTGTGTTATATAAACAGCACATAAGCCTGAGTTAAAACATGTTTAATTCGATGTTCAAACATTAATTCAGATACCGCGAGAGGAAGTTCGGAACGCAAACACCATGTTTCAGATAGATATTTTTAGTAAAGTCTGATCCTCTTTTATCTCTAAAAAACTCCAATTCCTGTTGGTTTAAGATATTTCAAAATTCGAATAAGAGATATGCAGTCATAACGTAAGTTACGTACACGAAACATAAATGTTAGTGATAATAGATGGCGATTTCGGGTAAATTAAAAATGGTATTTATTGACTCGATATTTTTATCTTTATGAACAGAGATATGGAGCCATTTCTGATATAAACAGCACTCAAAAAGTATTAGTCCAAGAAGAATATGCAGCGCCATTTGTTGTTTTCATCCTTTATCATTGTAAGTAGGAATACTCTATATGGGTAATATATACGTTCAAAAAGGCCTCCAATATTTATTAACCAAATTCTAAGCAACTTACTCAGATTTAGATTCATTATATTAGAATTTCACAAAAAGTATCATCATGAACTTACCTATAAAGAAAAAGAAGAAAAATATACGGTTAGTAATTTATAAATATGAAAAATTTAAAAAATTATAAAGCACCTATAAAAATTTTTTAACGCAATTTTGGTTCTACAAGAAAGACAAGAAAGGCGGAGTCATATGGGCAAATCCGAAAAATATTAAACCAAGGACCAAATTTTAAAACTGTCAAAATCACGTATTTGTGTTTATGGAAAAATTTACCATATATTGATCCTTTAGAATATATAATGCATACAATTTTTGATTGTTCTTTTCGTGAATGGCAGCTCTTTATTTGCACCCATCTTGAATTTTTATAAATTTTTTAAAATAATAGGTTTTTTAAAAGTTCATAAAAATCGCAAAAACATCCATTTAGGTATCAAGTTTCAGTAGGGGCTCAAAGTCAGCTTATTTTTATACAATTAGATGTTAAAGACCCCATCAAAAATAATTGGAGTGGTATAAATAACGTCAAGTAAAAATAGTGAACCGCAGTGGTATAGGAGGTTAGTCATCCGCCTAGCATACCAGAGGCCCAAGTTCGATCCCTGGCCAGACTAACTTGAAAAAATAAATTTTCAAAAAAGCGGCGGTTCACCTCATAACTCAGCTAGCCACTGGTTATTGAGTATTAGGCTATGTAAAACTTCTCTAACTAATGCATTTGCCGTTCGGAGCCGGCGTTAAAACGTAGGTCCCTTTCAATGAGTCTAAAAATAGAATCGGATGCAACTCATTGTCTGAGAGAAGAACCCCTTGTTCCAATTGGAATGTTTTCGGGGAATTATATATATATATATATATATATATATATATATATATATATATACACATGTGGACAGAAAAATAGGTGCGAATTTTTATTTTTTTAAAATTTAATATGATTTGTAACGTGTTTCCATAATTAACAAAATAATGCAATATAACATATGGCAACCTCTTTTTAAACTTAAAATATGGCAACCCACTAAAATAAATACGTTTAATAAAAAATGCTGATAAGTTTTCTAAAAAAGTAACTGTTCACCCTGGTCAATAAAATAGGTGCGAATTGTTTAAAGTCGTGAAATTTCCTTTTTTTAAGACAATTTGGTAATAAAAGTAAGTTGCAATTTTATTTGCAATAAATTCACGAAATTGTTTAAAAGAAAAAATTATTAGATGGGCCGTGCACATCATTGCAGTGTTGAAGAAAGAAGACTTGTGCAGAACCTTCGGAAGCAAGGAAAAACATACAAATTTATTGCCACATCTTTGGGACGGTCCCAAAACTTTGTTACAAATGCCCTCAAACCAGAAAAAAAACTGAGAATAGAGGTGCAATAAAAAAAAACCTCCCCAGTTACTGATACACGTATAGTCACCATAGCAAAACGAAATCCTTTCAAATCTTCGAAGGCGATTGCAAATGAAATCGGAAATGTTGTGTCCTCCAGAACGGTCCGCCGAAGATTGGTGGATGCTAATCTACCAGGCAGGATAGCCCGTAAGGTTCCCTTACTCAGAAGTATTAACTTATCGAAGAGAAAACACTTTGCATTGGCTCATAAAACATGGAGCGGCCCAGATAATTGTAAAAAATGGCGAAATATACTCTGGAGTGATGAGACCAAAATTAATTTGTTTGGTAACGATGCGGAAAGGAATGTACGTCGTCCGAAAGGAATGGAGTTTCACATTAGGTTTACAAAAAAGACAGTAAAGCATGGAGGAGGAAATGTTATGGTATGGGGTTGTTTTTCTTGGGAGGGTGTAGGTCCGATACATCTCATAGAAAATACAATGGATAGATTCGTATACAAGGATTTATTAGAAACTGTTATGCTACCATATGCTGAAGAGAATATGCCACTAGTTTGGAAATTTCAGCAGGATAATGACCCTAAACACTCCTCCAATTTGGTGAAAACATGGTTTAGGGAACGAAATATTAACGTTATTGATTGGCCAAGTCAAAGTCCAGACCTAAATCCAATCGAGAATCTTTGGGGCGAGTTAAAGCGACAAGTTTCTAAGCTTCCCTGCAGAAATAAAAACGAATTGTGGGAAAATATTAAAAAAGAATGGTATAAGATCCCGGTCGATACATGTCGTAAATTAATTTCGGCTATGCCGAGAAGAATTGATGCAGTTCTTAAAAATAATGGTGGATATTCTGGTTATTAAATATTTGAACCGATAGTTGATTCGAAAATTGGCTTAAATGTTCAAAATTTTTTAAATTTCCTTACACACACCTATTTTATTGTCCACATGATGTACAAACAATTTTTTAATTAGTATTATTTCCAAGTCTTTTTTTAATTACTTTAGAAGTTTGAAGCTGTTTCTTGATTCATTGTACCTAACGTATTTATAAAATTAAAAAATATTTTGAATAAAACTGAACAATAACAAAAAATTGGTTTATCTCAAGAAAACAAAATCACACACCTATTTCAATGTCCACATGTGTATATATATATATATATATATATATATATATATATAAAGGTTTTTTTTTTAACGAAAATCCTTAAAAAAATATGAAATATTAATTTTTTCCTAATAAAAAACATTCAAGTAAAACTGACGTCACGTAGCGTCCGCAACAGTTCATTTATGGATTTTTTTGTGAAACTGGAAACTTTAAAATATTTTATAAAAGCTATTTTGTAATACTCTGATTTTCCTCTATCTTTTACGTATTTACAATTTTTTTTATTACTATGACCAAATTGATGAAAATTGCAAAAACACGTGTTGAAAAAAGTCACTTCCATTTTTTTGTAGCGTCCGTCACAGCACTTTAAAATCGAATATCTTTTTCCTCCAAAAGAAGTATGTAAATTAACAAATGCCATTCGATAGCACAATCGATGGGCTAATATTATCGGAAATCTGTGCAAAGATATCTAGTGTAAAACGGCAAAGGGATACATTTAAGTACGTCACGCAGGATTTGCCCATATTTTAAAAAATTATGAAGCACCAATAAAAACGTAGCGTCCGCAACATTTATGGATTTCTTTTGTGAAACTGGACTTTAAAATATTTTATAAAAGCTATTTTGTAATCCTCTGATTTTCCTCTATCTTTAATGTATTTAGTGTAGAACGGCAAAGGGATACATTTAAGTACGTCACGCAGGATTTGCCCATATTTTAAAAAATTTCAAAAATTATGAAGCATCAATAAAAACTTTTTACATAATTTCGCGAAAGAAGAGTTGCCAATTTTTAAATTCCTTTCAATTATTTAAAAAAAAAAATTGTTTCTTCTAAAGGAGTAAAATTCAAATTTCTTTAAATCATGAAACTATTTTACTGATGGAAAATTAAAAAAAAAAAAATAAAACTTTTTTAAAACCTATTAATTAGTTTCCGTTACAAAAAGTTTTCTTTTTATAAAACAAATTGTACATTTTTAATTAAAAATTTTATTTAATATTGATTTACCATAAATATACAAAAAAATTTCACCTTTAATTTATTTCTTCTCATTTTTTGTAAATTTTCAAATGAAGTTTAACAGAAAAAATAAAATCAAACAATTAAATCATTGAGCCGTGACATGAAAGAGGAGGAAATTGAACACAAAATCATTTATTTTTCTTATTTCATATTGAAAGTGTACAAAAAAAAAGATGAAAAATAAATTTTCAATATGTGTTTACACAACAAATAATAATGCAATAAAATAAGTTAACATCAATAAGAGTTTGAAAATTTATTGACATTCAATAACAGCCAGAGCTCATTTATTCATTCATTCATTTGTACATTGTGTATCCCAAGTGTATTAATAAAGTCAAAATTAAATTTTGACGATGACCACGTTTTTCAAAACAAAAAGACATAATTGAAAAGATATGGCAACAATCAATTGTAAATAGTAAACAATAACAAAAAATGGCAACTGCATTAAAAATCCCAAAAAAAAAAACAAACAAAAAAATCAAAACAAAACAAAGGTATCAAAAACACTTTGATAGCAACAACAAAAAACTGTTACGGTTAAAAGATTTTATAAACAACAACAACAAAAAACTATAACTGTCAATTCAACCAAAAAAAAAAGACCATCGAAAATATTAAAGATAGACCATTTTACAGTTTTTCATTGTCGTTTTTATAAAAAATGGCTTATTTAGCGTTTTTTTTTGTTTAGATATTTATATAAAAAGAACCATTTAAAGGCTGCACCTGTTTCAATTTTTTTTTTAGAGGAAGAGTGATACCGAATGATCTGAAGACCAAAAAAAAAAAAAACTACCACGACATTAACAGTTTTCGTTAATTTTTTTGTGTGTTTCGTTAAAGCCATTTTTTGATTATTCAGGTTCCATATCATTGGCTTTAGAGACTGAATGGTCTCTATTAAACCATGAAATAGAAGTTGGTAAGTAAGTAAATAATAATGGATGGAAAATTGAAAAAAAAAAAATGTTGAAAAATGCACTTGTTACTTTTGCAGCTCCTATTTTTGGTTCATGGTTAGTTGTGTTCAATAATCTAGAAACAGTGGGTAACAAAAATTGAGTTATCTTTTTATTAGAACCTGTTTTTGTATGACATCTTTATAAGACTTCAATAATCTGTTACCACATTTGGGGTCTATTTATTCATAAAAGTGGCAAGCAAATGTCTGATGTTTTTTCTGATGTTTTTCTATTCCTAATCGATTTCATCTTCTGTTATCCTTGACTCCCAGAGGAGCATAGGGCCGGCCTTAACCATCCTTTTATATCGGACTCTATTGCAAGATGTTAGGCATACGTCATTCCATAGCTTGATGTTGCAACTCCGCATCAATTGATCTTTTTCACGTTCTAGCGGTTCACCAACACGGCCTCTTTCCTGTGGATTCCAACGAAGCGCTTGTCGGGCAATGTTGGTATTCGGCCTTCGAAGTGTGTAGCCTATCTATTGACATTTTCGTTGACATACCTCTATAGAAGCAGGGATTTGGTTTGTCGCGTTAAGTAGATCTTTATTTCTTACGCAATTCGGCCACCCTATATTAAGGATTTGCCGTAAGCATTTGTTTGCAGGCGTTTAACGATGACATTTGTCCGTTTCCAAGTTTCATAGCCGTAACACAGGATGGACTTGACATTTGAGTTACATATTCGTAACTTAGTTGTTGATATTTGTCGAGATTTCCAAATAGCTCGAAGAATGCAGATTTTGCCTTATTAATAAGCGATTTAATATCATCGTCTGCGCCACCTTTTGTAGATACTAAACTTCCCAGATAATTAAAGGTATCTACACATCCAATAACCTCGTTATCCAAATTTGTCTTGGAAATATTGATTTCTAGCCCAGCTGCCCGAGATTCAACAGTGATAGCATTAATATTCTCTTGAAGGTGGCCTGAGCTGAAATTGGCATATTCTAAGTCCTCAAGTTCTTTAGAGGGTGTCCATTGGATACCGAGTCTACCATTGAGAGCTGGGCGTATTATGTTCTCGATGACGAGGATAAAAAGTATAGGAGACAAGTTATGTACATCCTTGCCTTAATCTAGTAGTAACATCGAACGGATCTGATAATTGACCCTTGTGTAGGACTCGACATTGCCCGGATTAAGTTGAGAATTTTCGTTGGCATGTTACGATTTTCTGAGATTTTCCATAGATAGCTTCTATTGACACTGTCGAAGGCCTTCATAAAGTTGATAAACGCTAGGTAAATGGGAGTGTGGAATTCATTACATTGCTCTAGTACATTCTTACTGTGTTGATTAGATCACGGAACCAAAACTGATTTTCGCGTAATGTAGAGGAAACTGCGTCGGATATTCTGTTCAAAATTATACGACTTAGTATTTTGCTCGGTATTGGGAGAAGTGTTATACCCCTGTAGTTATTGCAGTCTTTGGGGTCACCCTTTTTTGTTTTTAGTATTTTGACTAGTATAACTTCATTCCAGAAGGTTGACAGAGCTTCTTCTTCCCATATTTTATGCACAAATGGGTGCCACAATCTCGACGATTCTTCATATTTACATAAAAGCATCTGTGCTGAGATAATAAACCGAATACATTACGGTTTGGTGCGGTTAATGGGCCGGCGGCGTCATTGGGCCGTACTTCTTCTGTGATGACCAAGACCAGCACGTTACTGTGAATGGGAATCGCTACCGTTCAATCATTACCGAATATCTTTGGGCCCAATTGCATTTTTGAGGACATGTGGTTCCAACAGGACTGCGCCACACACCACACAGCGAATGTCACAATCAATTTATTGAAAAGCAGTCGTTTGGCCGCCTCGGTCGTGCGATTTGACGCCGTTAGACTATTTTCTGTGTGGCTACCTCAAGTCTATGGTCTATGTCAACAAGTCAGAGAGTATTGATGAACTTCGTACGAATATTGAGCGTGAAATTGCAGCAGTATCGGCCAATTTATGCTTGAAAACCGTCGAAATTGGGTTCAGCGTCTGGACTTCTGCAAGCGTGCCGTGGTGGTCATGAAAAAGAAATCGAGTTTCATACATAATGGCTTCAAACGTGCTTTTACAGGAATAAAGAATTTTATTGATATCCAAAACCGTTTTTGTTTTATTTAAAAAAAACTTTTGTAGCGCTCTTATTGACAAAGACATGTAAATTTCACTCAATCGTCAGCTGCTTTATTTATACATATTAAAAGCACAAAGTTTAATTTTTTATCTCACTCAATTTGTTCATATCTTTCTTCTTTTTAACTTCACTGTAGTTTTTCCTTGTTTTCTAATTCCCAAAATTTAAGCAGATTTTTAAAAGTGCCCCTTTCTTTTTCTATTTTTGTTAGACTCAAACATGAAACTTTTAATATTATAGTCATAGCTGGGTCACGGTTTCAAGCTTTTTTTTTACATTTTTTTGATTTTATGTTCTCTTTCCTTTTTTTTTTTGTGTGTGCAAAACTTTAATAGGTCTTTTAAGTCATAAAATTTATATTTATTTTGATTAGAATTGCAATTTAATTTAACTCTTATGTTTAAGTACATACTTTAAGATATGAGTAGTAACAGTATAAATGCAAACATACGATATGTAGTTAATACTACTTGAAACTAATGATAACTACAGGGTATATTCATGAAAGGGTGTTAAATTATGCGAGTTTCGTAGGAGATGTTGGATACCAAGCAACGGTTCTGATTGGTCTTAATTTGGTAAGCCTAGACTTATCTTGGTTATCTTTCATGTCAACTGTGGACACTGACCTACTCTTGGTATCACCCGGGGAACCAGTTAATGTAGTGAGCTAACATGTGTCGCGGGTCCTTCCATAAGTAAGTAAGTAAGTGAGTAAGTAAGTAAGTAAATAAGTAAGTAAGTAAGTAAGTAAGTAAGTAAGTAAGTAAGTAAGTAAGTAAGTAAGTAAGTAAGTAAGTAAGTAAGTAAGTAAGTAAGTAAGTAAGTAAGTAAGTAAGTAAGTAAGTAAGTAAGTAAGTAAGTAAGTAAGTAAGTAAGTAAGTAAGTAAGTAAGTAAGTAAGTAAGTAAGTAAGTAAGTGAGTAAGTAAGTAAGTAAGTAAATAAGGAAGTAAGTAAGTAAGTAAGTAAGTAAGTAAGTAAGTAAGTAAGTAAGTAAGTAAGTAAGTAAGTAAGTAAGTAAGTAAGTAAATAAGTAAATAAGTAAGTAAGTAAGTAAGTAAGTAAGTAAGTAAGTAAGTAAGTAAGTAAGTAAGTAAGTAAGTAAGTAAGTAAGTAAGTAAGTAAGTAAGTAAGTAAGTAAGTAAGTAAGTAAGTAAGTAAGTAAGTAAGTAAGTAAGTAAGTAAGTAAGTAAGTAAGTAAGTAAGTAAGTAAGTAAGTAAGTAAGTAAGTAAGTAAGTAAGTAAGTAAGTAAGTAAGTAAGTAAGTAAGTAAGTAAGTAAGTAAGTAAGTAAGTAAGTAAGTAAGTAAGTAAGTAAGTAAGTAAGTAAGTAAGTAAGTAAGTAAGTAAGTAAGTAAGTAAGTAAGTAAGTAAGTAAGTAAGTAAGTAAGTAAGTAAGTAAGTAAGTAAGTAAGTAAGTAAGTAAGTAAGTAAGTAAGTAAGTAAGTAAGTAAGTAAGTAAGTAAGTAAGTAAGTAAGTACTTAAGTAAGTTTTTAAAATATTTATCCACCCTCATTATGAGTGTCGAAGTCGTATCTACGACTATGATAGTTTCGTACTAGATTAAAGAAAATATCTATACAATTTCTTTATTCTGGTACAAAACATCGAAGGTACGAATTCGAGAGTCATAATAACGATGATAATGTTAAGTATTAAGATATTGTGACTAATGCATAATTTAAATAAACTCTTTTTGAATATTGTCTTGAAACGTTTTAACCATTACTTCAAATTTCCATTTCACTTATCTTGTCTGTCACCTGCTTTAAATATACCCTGTTTTCTGGCATTGCCATTTGCAACATAATCCAACTACACCTGACTGACTGTTTAACTTTACCGTGATGTTTTATTTAACATTTTTTATGTTCAATTTCCGAGTCTATAACTATCAATAGTTGATTATAATACCCAAAGTTATTATATGATGATGGGGCATATCATCGTTATAGAGACTAAATATGTACAAAGAAAAAAAAAAACAAAAAAAGAGTCAGTCAGTTAAAAGGTTTTATGCATTTGTGATTTTCACATTTCATTAGTTTTCAACTTGTTTTTGACAGCTGGAAAACTCCAAAAAAAAAAAAACAAAAGAAGATGTAGACAGTAGAAAAAAAAGACTTCATGGTATTGAAACATTTCCGTTAGGATTATAGGAAAACTTAGTTTTGAAAAACAGAAAAAACTTTCACTTACTTTTTTTTACCAATTGCTAATGAAATGGAAAATTAGGGAAAACTAGATGAGGGTTAAACTAAAGGGGTTAAGAATTTTTTAATAAAGAAAATTGTATTTCTAGTAAATGTCATAAAGAAAATCGAAACTTTTAAATATTGAAATAAGAAATATTAAGGAACTTTCGAAATAAAATTCCTAGTTTTATAGGTTAAATAAAAAACAGGGTTCCTCCTTGGTGGTAATAAGCTTGTACTTGAACTAGATTCTCCTCATTTGAAGTCCCCTTAAAAAACATGAAATTTCTTGGCCAAATTTTCACTTTAAAACCAACCCACCTGTCCAATAGCCACCTTAAAATATATCTTTAGGAAAAAAAGTATCAGTAATTTAAATTTTTCCCAGGCTTTTATAAAGAAAATCTCAAGATTTTCCCATCTTTTTTTTGTCTGGAAAACAATTTTTATTTATCTCATACATGGAAAACAATTTTAAAATCATTGTTTTTTCCCTCTCCTTGTTTTTGGGTAACAAAATTGTTTAACAATCAACCAAAAAAAAAAAAAAAATAAGACAAAAACTTTCTTGTAAATGCTCACTGAATTAGGATCTAAATTTAATAATACAAGATCTTTTAAAATGAAATAACATGAGGCAAAAAAAAAAAAAAAAAAAACTGAAAGAAAATTAAATCGATTTTGTATTAGCCCAAGTGTAAGAAGCCATAGCCTACGAACGAGCGAGTACAAATAATGTTGCACTAAAAACTCCAAAGAAACAAAGACCGATCGACCGACCGTATTAGAGATTTTTGTCTCGTCTTTTTACGCCATATAGCGCAGAAAGGCGCAGAGGTCTGCAAACATTAATCAATGTTTTCAAGCTGTCGAATCGTAACATTTAGAAACGAAAAAAAAATATGTTTTTCGAATAACAGCAAAAACTTTAGAAAGAAAAGACGAGACTGAGTTATTGTAAAGATGAAAGCAAATAAACTTTAATGTTCGACTTCCAAAACATAACGACAGACGATTTGGTTAGTTTTTTTGCTAATGCTCATAAAACATGGATTTCTTTCTGTTTTAAGCAATATCAATATTAAGTTTTTTTTTGTTGTCTTCTTGCCACTAATAACATTAGCTCTACAATAGAAAGAAAAATCATCAATGAATCTCCTAAACTAAAAGACATAATACGAAAATGGGAAGCGAGTGAGCATCATCTTCGGTTAAATTTGAAAAAAGCTAATTCGCTTTTAAAATAAGGTTTGTTAATAAGTAAATTCGTACAGAAATTGAAATTTAATTTTTTAACTATTGTATCTAGCCTAAAAAAGCACTTAAGTGGTTAACACTCTTAAGTTGAACTTTAACATGGTGGCATCTCTCTGACTATTAATGTTGTCAGTGTTGCAAAACGACTTAATTTAAACTAATCTGCACTAATGCTACCAGATTTTAAGAATTTAAAGAGTTTGTTTCTGTATAAAAGAATTTTGAACAAAACTAACGATGAGTATTCGGTTCAAATTTTCATGTTTTTCGACATTTATTTAAAGTTTAAATAATAAAATAATATTACAAATTTAAATTAATGGTGGAGTATTCCGGAAGTATATGAACCACAATTTATTGTGCAAACTTATGCAGCTAATGAGGCCCTATGCTCCACTGGGAGTCAAGGATAACAGAAGAATACAGCTAAAACCCATTCTAAATAATTGTCTTTGACAGCTTCTGTTATTTGACGTTAATACTTGAACTGCAGCATTAAACATTGGCTTAAACATGACAATTTCGCTACCAGATAAATTATTTTTTAAACATAAACAAAAATGCGTCGAAAACTAATCAAATTTTAGTGAAATTTTAAACAAAAATGTTCTATCTAAACAATCGAGTCGTACATGGTTTCAAAGTTTTAAAAGTGGTTACTTTGAGCTCTAATATTAGCCCTTACATATCCAATTATAAAATATAAGTGTTTTGCGAAAAGTTCTTCCTCATTACTTCAATTTACAAAAAAGTGCCGATTTTGTATTCCATTTCAGTAAAATCTTCCGGAGAATATGGTCTATCTAAAAAGTCGTGTCGGGGGAGAAGTCAAGAGACGACCAGATCAACCCGAACAGTTTTAAAATGAAGAACGACCAGATCAACCCAAACTGTTCTAAAATGAAGAATTGAAACCTTCCCCTTATGCTAGAGAAATCCCAAAATGAAAAATTCGGCAATAACTTACTATACTTACTTTTTAGAAATCCATGCGCTTCGATCTTGTGCGCATATTCTGAAATTTCTTAGGCCAAGCTTTAAAAAATTTCCCCTACTTGGTCCTGTCATCAAAGTTTCGGACATTAACATTCTAACATTAGGGGGTGGTCGTTTTTAGTCTAATTTAAGCTTTTTCATAGTAATTGCTTTTTCCAGGAGTGGGATGCCCTAACCCTTACTTTTATCGTTCTTATGAGAGAACTCGCGGCACATGTTAACTCACAACATTAGCCTTTGTGGCCTTTATATCAAGAAAGAAACGAAGTCAAAAATAATAACAACAGACATTAAAGTTTTTGCTAAATCGCTCTAAACCTTCTTAGAAAAGGCACATGGAAATGGAAGCTCTTACTTCCAGACGATGAAGTTTGTGCTATATATATCGCTTATTTGTCAAATACGAGGTTCGCAAACCGAACAGAACGATCATTACTTGGACCTTTGATCTAGAACATCCCTAATCCAAATCAGTCTAAACCTTATTGGAGACTCGAGGGAATAGAAAACTCTTAATTCAAACGATACATTTTCCAGATATTGCTTCTTCCGACTACTACTACGATGCTCTCGAACTGAATAAAGAGATCTCAAGAATTGGATTTTTGATTCGGTACGTACCGAGTGGAAATCGGCTAAAGATTGTCAACAATTTTACCCAAAGTAATCTTTCAGAGTAACAACATCTTATGGGATCGTTATCGGACTAAACTCATGCGCTTGATGTTCAAGGAATAGGTATATAAAGTACTCTGGAAGGCTTTGCAGAGATTTACAAAACGTACTCCAGTTATCCGACTGTCCACTTAGAGAATAGTGCGGGTAGCGTAAGACTTGACATTTCCGTGCTTCCAAATATCTTTTGTGAATCTTAAAGATCTCGTCATATGAATTAGGATGCAAATGGACTTGGGAATCTGAAATCTTACGCTACCCGCAGTATTCTCCAGTTATCGGACTGTCCACTTACTGGAAAATACAGCGGGTAGCGTAAGATTTCCGTGCTTCCAAGTACGTTTAGTGATTCTTAAAAGATCTCGTCATATGAATTAGGATGAAAATGGACTTGGAAATCTGGAGGCTTACGCTACCCCCTGTATTCTCCAGTTATCCACTTACTAGAGAACACTGCGGTTAGCGCAGAAGACTCCACATTTTCGTGCTTCCAAGTACGTTTTGTGAATCTTTAACAAGTAGTAGTGTCATCCTCTGTCAGCTAAAGATCTTGTCATATAATGAAAATGAACTTGTCATATGTATTCTCATGTTATCAGACTGTCCACTAACTGGATAATACATCGGGTATCGGACTGTCCACTTACTAGAGAATACAGCGGGTAGCATAAAAGCTTCCAAGCACGTTTTGTGAATCTTAAACAAGTAGTAGTGTCAATATTTCATATAAAGATCTTGCCATATGATGAAAATGGACTTGTCATATGTATTCTCATGTTATCAGACTGTCCACTAACTGGATAATACATCGGGTAGCGTAGGATTCCACATTTCCGTATTTACAAGTACATTTTGTGAATCTTATAGAAGTAGTGTCATAATCTTCCAGTTAAAGATCTCGTCATATGCATTAGGATAAAAATGGACAATTCTTTGAATTATCTGTTTAAAAAACAAAACGAAGAAAGACGAAGCTTAATAACATTTTGCAAAAATCTTTAAAAACGTACTTGGAAATGCGTAAATGTCTACCCGCAGTGTAAGACTCCACATTTCCGTGCTTTCAACTAAGTTTTGTGAATCTTAAAGTAGTAGTGTCATCTTTTGCCAGCTAAAGATCTCGTCTATGGATTAGGATGAAAATGGAAATGCTTTAAAGTGAAATACCCACACGATTTTCCAGATATCGCACTTTTGTCTACTACTTCTTAAAGATCTATCCTAGTTAAATATCGCGTCATATGAATAATGTAGAAAAAGCTGTCATGAGAATAATATGCAAATAGAATGCCAAAAAAAGCTCTAATGTGGGTAACATTGTTATATGAGTTGCCACCTTACACGGTGGCAACTCATTAACTGCTTTAGCACTTAGTGTTGTAAAGCGCAAAAATTAATGTATTCAGTGTTAAAAGGAATTACTTTAGTAGCTTTAATGTTGCCAGATTAACAGAATTTAGAAATATTTAATTCTAGAGCAAATTTCAAGAGATTTTGTTCTAGAAAAAATTAAATATTTTAAAACTAAAGAAGGGAAATATCATACTTCCCTCAACCAATAACCAGTAGTGATCGGTTACAATGTTTTTTTTTATCGTTTTTTTTTCGAGAGGGATGTCTGCATTAATGTTGCTGTAAATATTGTTGCCTGTATGTTTGAAGTCAATGTAAATTGTTGTTATAAAATCTAAATACAACCCAAAAATGTTTTGCCAAGAGTACGTGAAGATTACAACAGGAAAGTAAGGTGGTGGTGTTTAGTGAATGAGGAAAAACATAAACCAAAAAAAAAAAACTCTTTAAAGATGTAGTAAAATAGAAAAATCAACTGCAGCAGCAACTAACAGCAAGTGTTAAAACAACAGTTTACTAAATATTGGATATGCAGATTTCTTGTGATGTTATTATAGCGGCTGCTGACTGTTATCAATGTTGCCATGTTTCTTTCTTTTTAACTGTTTGCTTTTCGCTTCTCGTAAGAGATTTATCTTTTGTGTTCGGTAGAGAACGATGGCGACCTCTATTTAAATTGTATGTATGTAGTTATTGCGCCTTACAATGATGAAGTGTAATGGAGTCATTTTTTCTGCAACATTTCTTGCATTGAAAGGTGTTGAGAGATACATCTCTTTGTTATGTTGTTCAAAGTTTTTTTTTTCAGTTTTTTGTTGATATATGAATTTATTTGTTTAGGTGACAAACATAATTTACAATAATTTGAACTTGAATTTGTTAAAAAAAAAGTAGGAAAGAAAACCGAGTAATGGTGGTTGGTGGTTTTGTTAGATGAAGTAAAAAAAATTAACAAGATGTTAATAGTTTTTTGTGGTTAAGAGAAACAAAAACTATGTTTTTAGATTAAACAATAGATTTGTGATGTATAAACTAATAACATCAGCTAATTTTTTCGTAAGAAAAGAGACAAAAACCGTTAAATATTTGGTGGGAAAACATTTAGAAAATCATTTTTGAAAACTTATTTTTTTTATTTTGTTGTTTACGAAAGAATAACACTCGATACAATTATAATTATAAAATAAATTTTATGGCAAACTAAAGAATAAGGTCTTAGCTTTATAACATTATATAAATCAAGTGCATATATTTGCATATTTAGACAAAAATCCCTTTTAAGTGAAATGATTTAATAATATAAATTATATCTCAAATGAAAGGCTAAAGTCTTAGCTTTATAGCAAAATATAAGTTATTTGCATATATTTGCTTATTTTGACAATAAATCCCTAATAAAGGAAATTAGTTTCCTTCATGTTCTGATTTCCTTTCGCGATTTTAAAAGAAATTTGACAGAAAGGTGAAAAATCATTTTTGAAAACTTATTTTCTTTTATTTTGTTGTTTTAGAAAGAATAACAATCGACACTTTTAAAATTTTAAAATAAATTTTATGACAAACTAAAGGTTGAGGTCTAGCTTTATAACATTATATAAATCAAGTGCATATATTTGCATATTTACACAAAAATCTCTTATAAGTGAAATGATTTAATAAAATAAATTATATCTCAAATGAAAGGCTAAAGTCTCAGCTTTATAACAGTACAAAAGTTATTTGCATATATTTGCATATTTTGAATATTAATCCCTAATAAAGGATATTAAGGATAGTTCTGAGTTCCTGTCGCGATTTAACCCCTTGACGTATCAATTAGCGCAACGAAGTTCGCTTCAAACTGTTCGCATACAACCTGCACTAAACAAACCAGTTTTGTTGCTTAAGAACACTCGCAAAACAAGTCAGACTCGTGATAATCATGTTGGGCACAGAAATTGCACCACGAGTCAGACTCGTGATAATCATGTTAGTCACAGAAATAGTACCACGAGTCAGACTCGTGGAAATACGTCAAGGGGTTAATAAGAAATTTGACAGAAAGGTCAAAAAGCTGTGGATAATAAAAAAAAAAATTAAACATAGATCTGGTAACTCTAAGCAATGTTCTGGCTAAAACTAAAAATCTCCATAATTCTGGCAACTCCTATAATTAAAACACTAAGCAGTGCTGCCCCTTTAAGTGCTTTTTTTGCGATAAAACAACGAATCATTACCCCCACTGGAAAAATCAATAAATTCCTTTTAAACAAATTTCAAATTTCCCCCCTCTTTATTTAAAACAAATTGCAAATCTTTAATAATAAATAAGACAAATCCATTCCCCCAAAAACCTACAATTTATTAAAATTACTCTTCCTACAATTGGACATTTGATTTGTCTATGAAAGTGTATAGTACGAGTAGTAGATTCTATTGCAGTAGAGAAAACCCTCTTTGCTATCCTCTATTTATTAACAATATAAATCAAACTCTTATTAACTTTTCAAAAGTTTTTTTCCTTCTTTTAACTTAACCAAATAATCGATAGTTTTGTTCGGCAATGTCTGCAATCATAAACTAAAAATGTATTGATAAATGTTCGCTAATGGGATTGTTAAAGAGAAATAAATTTCAATACAACAAATAACCGCTGGTTAGTGGTTAGTAGTGCCTTGATATGGATGGTTTGAAGTTGGAGCTGGAGGGGCAATCAAAAGCCACAAAAAAAAACTTTGATTGAGATTTTATGAGGGGGTTTTAAGGATGTAATAGCTGTATTTTTGTATGTCTTTCTAAGACTATATGCAGCAATTTTCTTTCATTTCTTTCCCTTTTTACTAAAATACTATATAGTTAGGAGATATTTGGGAAATGGGTATAATTTTGAAAATTTAAAAAATGAAATGGAGAAAAACAAAGTAAAGATGTAAAGTACATAGAGTTAGGAGTTTTTTTTTTAAAGGGTGGTGTGAAATGTGATAAGTTTTCATCATATACGCAACTTCGATCTTAATTCAATTCAAACATCAGGAACATGAGCATGATTTTTTGTTGTTCAAAACGAGTAAGCGATTACGAGGGTTAGCTATTGGACTCAACTCTTTTGTTTCTACCTGCACTAACTGGTTAGTATACAGTCTAGAAAACTATATGGACTATACAAAAAGTAGGTACATCATTGGATTGCGAGTTGTTCTGGTATCGGAAAATGTTAAGAAAAGCCATAAAGTATAGGGTTTTATAATAAGAGATCTACTACAAAATAAAACAAAAATCGTTTTGAATATCAATGAAATTCTTTATTCCTGTTAAAGCACGTTTTTTATATGGAACTCGATTTCTTTTGCATGGCCACAATGGGCACGCTTGCAGAAGTCCAAACGCTGAACACATTTTTCGATGGTTTTTAAGCATAAATTGGCCGAAACTGCTGCAATTTCATGTTCGATATTCGTACGAAGTTCATTAATCGTCGCTGGCTTATTGGCATAGACCATAGGCTTGATGTAGCCCACAGGAAATAGTCTAACGGCGTCAAATCACAAG
This sequence comes from Stomorhina lunata, assembly GCA_933228675.1. NCBI lineage: Eukaryota > Metazoa > Arthropoda > Insecta > Diptera > Rhiniidae > Stomorhina > Stomorhina lunata. The sequence continues at coordinate 29,355,190 of OW121740.1, forward strand.
ATAGAGACGGCCAATCGACTGGACCATTTCGTGAGATAACACGTTCGTTCTCCAAACTTGGTTTTCAATAAATTGATTGTAACATTCGCAGTGTGGCTTGTGGCGCCGTCCTGTTGGAACCACATGTTCTCCAAGTCCATATCATCCAATTGGGTCCAAAAACTCTCATTCACAGCAACGTGCCGATCTTGATCATCACGAATCAATGCCCAATGTCACCGCCGGCCATAAACCGCACCAAACCGTATTTTTTTCGGGATGCAATGATGACTCATGGAGAACGTGTGGATTACTGCCCGACCAATAACGCATATTATGTTTATTGACGAAGCCATTCAGCCAGAAAAGAGCCACAACGTTGAGGCCACTGACTCCGAATTTCGTTAGTAAATTTAATTAATTTCGACTGATTGTTGGCTTGTATATCTTTCCATCATAAAATGGCAACTTTAATGAAGAGGAATGTCAAGAGAGCAGTAAGAAATCTGGCGTCGTCTGCTGTCCTTGTACTTTTGTAGCGTCCCTGTTGAAAAACGGTTAGTATTACGCATTTAGCGATTTTTAGGTAAAAAAAATTATAGATGAACACAATTTGAAATAAATTTGACTATATCGTTGGCTCATGTAGAAAGGTACTAACTCGCATATTTAAAACTGTACAGGAGAAGGTAAAAACAGACTTAAAACAAAATTTGACGTTTTTTTAATGTATAAATAATGAAGGACGAATTTAGTTCTAAAAACTCTTTTTTAAATTTTTAACATATACAAAACTAAATTGAGATGGGGCTTAGGGAAAGCTAACATTTTCTGTAGAAAAGCTTTCGATAGCGAATGCTTTCTGCTTACAGGAGATCTTTCGATATTTAAAGTTTTCTATAGGAAATCTTTCGACACAGAAGTTGTCTTTGTACAGGAAAGCTTTCGATATTGAAAGTTTGGCTTCTAATGAGTCAGGTAACATTTTCTGTTAAAAAGCTTCTAAAGTAAAGTTAAAAGTTTTCTACAGGAAAGCTTTCGACACTGAAAGTTTGAATTTTAATGTTTTTTATATAAAATTTTTCGATATTCAAAGTTTTACGAAAAAAATCAAAACTTTTCTATAGAAAATCTTTCGATATCGAAAGTTTATTATATTTTAAGCCTTTCGAGATCGATGTATATAGGAAATCTTTAGATGCTGGTATTTTTATATTAGAAAGCTCTTAAAATGGAACGTTTTTAGTAGAAATCTTTGGATATTAAAAGATTACTTTCAAATAATCTGTTGATATGAAAGGTTTTCAATTCAAAATAAAGAGTGTTCTAAAAAAAATATGCATTTACTATTTTAGACAAAATTTATCCATAGTGCAAGAAATAATTTATTTTTTGATCAAGTTAGTTTCTATAGATATATCAGATACTATTATTTTAGAAATTATTAATTTTCAATAGTTATTTCAATCAAAATGGACTGCGAAAAAAAAGTTCGTGAAAATATAATTAAAACTTTTCAAAAAAATCCGTCATGGACTTTTAAAAAAATAGCTAAAAATTTGAAAGTTGACCCTCGAACGGTTTCTAATGCCATCAGACGGTATAAGGAAAACCTGAGCATTGAAAGACAACCTGGATCAGGGAGGAAAAAAGGTCCTACAGATATTGGTAGGGCAAAAGAAGTCGAGCGACTCTTTCGAAGAGCGCCTAACACTTCTTTAAGAAAAGCAGCTCGTACTGTGAAATGTTCTACGAATTTTGCACATAGAGTCAAAGCTTATGCTGGACTGAAGACATACAAAGTCCAAAAGGTTCCAGATCGCAATGCTATAAAGAACTTAGAAGCAAAAAACGAGCGAAAAAATTGAAGTCTGATTTTATAAAAAAATACACCTGTTGTGTGATGGATGATGAAACATACGTACTGGCAGATTTTTCTCAACTTCTTGGTCAACATTTTTATGTTGCTGATAAACCGGGCAATGTTCGGCAAGAGTTTCGCAAAAAAAAAACAAACAAAATTCCCTATGAAGTTTCTCGTGTGGCAAGCTATTTGCAGTTGTGGCAAAAGAAGTAAAGGATTTGTGGCATCTGGCACAATAAACACAGAAATTTATATAAAGGAGTGCCTACAAAAACGGTTGTTACCCTTTTTAAGTGAGCACAGAGTGACTACATTTTTTTGGCCCGATTTGGGATCATGCCATTATGGAAAAAAGGCACTTGAGTGGTACTCAAAGAATAATGTCATTTTTGTACCACGAGAGGCAAATCCACTTAACTGTCCAGAACTTCGGCCTGTGGAAAGGTATTGGGCTCTGGTAAAAAAGGAATTCAAGAACACAGGAAAGATTTCCAAGAACATGTCCGATTTTAAGCGCAGGTGGAACACATGCTCCAAAAAGGTATCAGAAGCAACTGTAAAATCTTTAATGGGAAGGTTTCCGAAAAAAGTCGATAATTTTGCAAAACCCGAGTACTAAGTAAACATTTTAATGCTAAATGATTTTGTATAATATGTCATTATATTTGCGTATTTTGTAGAGTTTTTAAATTAAAAGGTTTGATTTTTATTTAAGAAAATCCAACTACAAATTTTATTTAGAGCACTCTTTATCTTGACGACAAAAGTTTTACATAAGAAATCTTTTGATATCGAAAGTTTTCTATAAAAAAATCTTTCAATATCAAAAGTTTATTGTAGGAAAACTTTTGACATCGAAAGCTTTATATTGAAAATAATATGTTTTGGAAAGCTTTCGATATAGAATGTTTTTAGTTAAAATCTTTTTATAGCAGAAGTTAACTATGGGAAAGCTTTTGATATTGAAAGTTTTCTATAGGAAAGTTAGTTTTATATAAGAAATCTTTCGATATCGAATGGTTATTATAGGAATCCTCTCGACATCGAAAGTTTTATATATCGTAGGAATTTTTAATATAAACAGTTTTTTAGAAAGCTTCAGATATTAAAGTTATCTATAGAAAAGCATTTGATATTGACATTTTTCTAAATATTTTGACGACAAATGTTTTATATAAGAAATCTTTCGATATCAAAAGTTTATAATAGAAAACCTTTTGACATCAAAAGTTTTATAAAAGAAAACTTAAGATAAATAATGGCAGTTTTTTATTGGAAAGCTTTCGATGTGGAATGTTTTTTTGTAGAAAGCGGCAGCGATTAAAAGTTACCTATAGGAAAGATTTTGATATTGAATGTTTAACATGAAATGTTTAATATAAACAAGTAAGAAAGTGCTATAGTCGGTCAATCCAAAGGTTTTCTTTTGCCTGTATAAAGGCAAATATTTGCTAAATTTTCCCTTAATACAAACATTTTTTTTTACAAAAAATTCAATTTCTAAAAAAGTGTGAGTTAGAGCCATTCTAAATGAGACAGACGATATTTTCAATTCAAGTAGAGTTGCCACTGTCTCGCAATATAATAGTGCTACCATATTATTATTTTTTCTTAAAAAAGTGAGAAATTTAAATATTTTAATCAAATTTCCTCTTCGCATATAACGAAAAACCCTTTTCACAACTACTCAATTCATAAAACCCACAAAAAATCATATAATTTTCCCGGTTTACCAACAATTTAATCAATGAATTTATTGTTAAGGCCAAATAATAACTGAAGACAAAAGAAAAAAAAATAAATCCTATAAATTTGTTAGATGCCGGCTGAAGGCGATAAATTCCTTGACATTGGTTAAACATCAAAACAACATAAATAACAGAAAGTGAAGTACGAGAAAAAAAAAACTCCAATACGATTAAGTCTTATAAATTTTATTTTCTAAAGAAAAAAATAAATGGAGACAAAGACATTCCCCAAAAGAAACAACATTTACAACAAGTCTTTAGAAAATCGTTAGCAATTAATCTTGAAACTCACAAAGACATCATGAAAAAGCACAGACATATGGCTAAAAGCTGGTCCAAATAATGCTTTCAAGGGGTGGAGTATTAGGTGGAATAATAGAGGAAAAAAATTGCTTTAACATAACAACACAACTTCATTATAAACATACGCCTACATAATGTCAACATACGGAAAAACATAAGAAAAATTAGACATTTACGCGCGGGCTTAAACGGAAAAATGTTTAAATTTTGTTTATTTTGGCAAAAGCTTGTAAAAATTAACTCTACTCCTTGGAAATATTGTAGTTACGATGTAACAAGAAAATGTTTTACAATTATTGTAAACGAGTGAATTTTTTCTTCTTATAATATTAAAACTCATGGGTCTTTTAGATGCTTTTAAACTCCCTCTTACTATTAATAGTCCGTCCGGCGGTCTGTCTTAATTGACTGTTCATTTTTTATGTATTTTTTTTTTTTTTTTGCAATTTTATTAAGTAGTCCTAGTCATGTAGCAGTAGTGATGTTTTGTGGCGTTTGAAAAACATTTTGAAATACCGCCACCGCACAGGAAGATGCTTTCGATGTCATACAAACAAAATTGCCAAAGTTTGCAAAAAGACAAGCAATCATGTAATTTCTTTAAAGCTCAGGAAATTATATAAAATAAAAATTATTATTTTTTCAAACAAATTTTGTTTACCATTTTTGGTCGCCAAATTACTTAAGACAAAACTTTGGAAACAAACGAAGATTTATGATTTATTGAAGATTTAATTTTGAAAATATTTATGTGATCATGTTGGTAAAACAAAGTTGCAGCAAAAAATGCCTTAAGAGGAAAATATTTAGAAATTTTAAAAAATCCTAAAAAGCTTTTCGGCAATTATAGTGATTAAGTGATTAAAGACATTATTTGGAATATAAGTTATTTTAGGAAATTTATAAAAAAGGACAGTAATAATTTAAACTTGCTTAAAAATTTAAGTTAAAAAGAGTTTGTTATCATCTAAAGCCTTTAAACGACTCTATGCTTGTTTTGGCGGTTTTTATTAAAAGAAATTATCTGGCAACTTTTAATACAAAGTTTAACAACACGGGCTTACAAAGCAGTGTTGTCCATATTAGCGATTTTTTACTATTATTAGTCAGCTTCTGAGGCAAAAGAAAAGCAGGAAAGACATGGCATCTCATGGAAATCGAATAAACTAATTCAATTCAACTTAAATAATATAAATTTGGGTGATGTAGTGGATGTTGGATACCAAAGAACGGTTTTGATTTTTCTTAACTTGGTAAGCCCAGGACTTATCTTGGTAATTCTTCATCTCAACTGTGAACACTCACCTCCTCGTGATATCACGCGGGAAACTACGTTAACACCTGTTAATGTAGTAAGCTTACATGTGCCGCGAGTTCTCCTATAAGAACTATAAAAATATGGTTTAGGACGCCTGGCTAGTAACCCACTCTTGGAAAAAACAATTACTGTGATGAAAAAGCTAAAATTAGAACAAAAACGGCCCCCTAATGTTCAAAAAGGACGACCGAAACCTCTACATGGAAAGATCATGTATAGGAGAAAATCTTCAAAGTTTGGCCTATGAAATTAGAGAATATGCGCACAAGATCAAATCGCATGGAATTGTAAAATATGCTCGGGCTTTGACCTTAACAGGTTGTAAATATAGAACTTTTAAGTAAGTAAGTAAGTAAGTTAGTTAGTAAGTAAGTAAGTAAGTAAGTAAGTAAGTAAGTAAGTAAGTAAGTAAGTAAGTAAGTAAGTAAGTAAGTAAGTAAGTAAGTAAGTAAGTAAGTAAGTAAGTAAGTAAGTAAGTAAGTAAGTAAGTAAGTAAGTAAGTAAGTAAGTAAGTAAGTAAGTAAGTAAGTAAGTAAGTAAGTAAGTAAGTAAGTAAGTAAGTAAGTAAGTAAGTAAGTAAGTAAGTAAGTAAGTAAGTAAGTAAGTAAGTAAGTAAGTAAGTAAGTAAGTAAGTAAGTAAGTAAGTAAGTAAGTAAGTAAGTAAGTAAGTAAGTAAGTAAGTAAGTAAGTAAGTAAGTAAGTAAGTAAGTAAGTAAGTAAGTAAGTAAGTAAGTAAGTAAGTAAGTAAGTAAGTAAGTAAGTAAGTAAGTAAGTAAGTAAGTAAGTAAGTAAGTAAGTAAGTAAGTAAGTAAGTAAGTAAGTAAGTAAGTAAGTAAGTAAGTAAGTAAGTAAGTAAGTAAGTAAGTAAGTAAGTAAGTAAGTAAGTAAGTAAGTAAGTAAGTAAGTAAGTAAGTAAGTAAGTAAGTAAGTAAGTAAGTAATTAAGTAAGTAAGTAAGTAAGTAAGTAAGTAAGTAAGTAAGTAAGTAAGTAAGTAAGTAAGTAAGTAAGTAAGTAAGTAAGTAAGTAGGTATGTAAGTAAGTAAGTAAGTAAGTAAGTAAGTAAGTAAGTAAGTACGTAAGTAAGTATGTAAGTAAGTAAGTAAGTAAGTAAGTAAGTAAGTAAGTAAGTAAGTAAGTAAGTAAGTAAGTAAGTAAGTAAGTAAGTAAGTAAGTAAGTAAGTAAGTAAGTAAGTAAGTAAGTAAGTAAGTAAGTAAGTAAGTAAGTAAGTAAGTAAGTAAGTAAGTAAGTAAGTAAGTAAGTAAGTAAGTAAGTAAGTAAGTAAGTAAGTAAGTAAGTAAGTAAGTAAGTAAGTAAGTAAGTAAGTAAGTAAGTAAGTAAGTAAGTAAGTAAGTAAGTAAGTAAGTAAGTAAGTAAGTAAGTAAGTAAGTAAGTAAGTAAGTAAGTAAGTAAGTAAGTAAGTAAGTAAGTAAGTAAGTAAGTAAGTAAGTAAGTAAGTAAGTAAGTAAGTAAGTAAGTAAGTAAGTAAGTAAGTAAGTAAGTAAGTAAGTAAGTAAGTAAGTAAGTAAGTAAGTAAGTAAGTAAGTAAGTAAGTAAGTAAGTAAGTAAGTAAGTAAGTAAGTAAGTAAGTAAGTAAGTAAGAATATAAATATTTGTCTCAGACCCCCTTTTTAGTATACAAATAGGCTTAGAATTACTTCCTAAGTCGATTTAGCGATGTCAGTCCGTAATCAAAGTACGGATCGCAATTCTAAAGATAATTTGATGAAATTTCGCACAGATAATTTTTTTGATAGTGGGACCATGGCTATTCGTCAAAATTTTTCCATTTTTTATGGTACCTGCCATAGGCCCCACTTTCCGGAATTCTTATTTTGGACACAAATATTAATATTTTTTCATGAAATTTAAAACTGTTTATGTAAAACCAAAATCACTGTACCAAATTTCGTTGAAACTGGTCCACATTTGACCATAGCTCCCATACAAACTTCTCAGTCAAAAAGCACTAAATGAGACAAAAATCACTAAAACGCTCGTAAATCTGAAGATATTGAGAATTTTGAGTATATTTTTTGCATACATAATTTTTGTAAAAACTTTCATAAATTGGCCAAATTTCGATATAATCGGTTCACATTTGACCCTAGCCCTAATATAAGTCTAAACATCTTAAATATAAAATTTTTTGAGAAAATGTTTGTATGATGGCAAAATTCAGCAAATATTTGTCTTTATACAGGAAAAAGAAGACCTTTGACCTAAATGGTAAAGGGTATCGTATGGTCGGGCTTGCAGCACTTTCTTACATGTTCAAAATCAATTTTAGCTGCAGTAAAATGCAGATTATTTTAGACTATATTCTGATGTAGGTCACCTTTTTTAAAACCCTCTGAAAAAACACCTATAATTTCCATTTCATTACCAAACAAATCACTCAGTTTTTAATAGATCTTTCAATTAGTTACAGCCTTTTTACGAAAAAATATTTTAATACCTTCTCATTATTCATCTAAAACCTCCTCTTATTTCCATTAAAACACTTGTAACGACCATCAATATTTAGCATTTGTTTTCTGTCTTAAAGCAAATAAAAAAGACAATATTATTAAGCAACAAATAACCCAGCAATAATAATTTTTCACTTAAAATAACATTTTACAAATAATAAAGAAAAACTTAAAAAAATGTTCCATGTAAAACAATTTTCCAAACGTCATCATCAACTGACAGAGGAGGCCCACAACAACCAGAGGACAATGTTGTACATATTTCAAATGGAGGGAAAACAATTGAGAAAAAATGTTAAACTATAATTGCCTGACTGAATGACGGACTTGCTTGTGTTCAGACACTCGAGTCAGCCACCACTTAACATTTAAGAGTGATTTGAATATTGACCATTAGACGATGATGATGATGACAATGATTGAAAATCAAGTCTCTTGAAAAAAAAGACAAAAGAAAATTTCATTCATTCACAATTTAAATTTTCTTTTAAAATTTTTATTGTTATTTAATCAATTACAGACAATCTTTGATTGGTTGTTAAATAATTTAAATAACGTGGGATTTTGTGGTAAAAATAGTTTCCAGACTTGAAATTAAAGAAAATTTAAGTTTTTATGATATTATTTCTCAATAAAAGAAATAAAACTAATTTTTAATTTCAATTTAATGCTTAAATATCCATTTCAATGTGTAACTTAACTCCATCAAAATATGGTTGAAATAAGACATTAAACTCCTCTCGTGTAGACGCTATGTTCTAGGGCTGCCATCTTGACAAGATTATTTTTCAAGGAATTTGTGCTTAAGATAAATAATGGAATTTGGAAAGAAAACATGAGCATTTCATTTCAAAATTAATGTCTAGAAGTTTAGATCTAATATTATAGTCTGCAATATTTTGCTACTAAAACCCATTGTGAAAGAAGAGTATTTGACAGCTTGACTCATTTGGTCTTGACGCATAAATAGCAACTTCACATATCGCCTAGAAGTTAGCGATTTTCATGCCAAACAAATTTTTTCGGCGTTAAGTTCTTATTTATAACTTTAATACAGATAAAAGTATGGAAAAGTACCTAAAAGTTCATTAAATCTTCATAAATTTTTAAGCATTATTATGCCCTATTTGACAAATTCGAGATAATTTAATCGGTTTGAAAGTGACCAACTTCAACTTTAAAGACAAGAAACATTTTTACTCAAAAATTTTGACAAAGGCAAAATATTAAAAACCCCTAAGCAATAAAAAGCCTTAGAGGAGCAGGGAAGTTTCCCTCAAATACAAATAATACTTATTCTTGTGTATCTTCCGAACTAATAATGTTATAGCTATAAAACTTTGTCCAAACTTTGGTAAATGAGATAAGATATGACATATGTGACAGGATCGCCATACCAATATAATAATTTATAAAAGACAAAAGCAATGACCGTACATTGGACGAAAATACAAAGCATCGGAGGGACAGGGGAAGTTTCTCCCCCTATTATAAATAATACTCATTCTTGTATACTTTTCGAACTAATAAAGCTTTTGTGCAAACTTTTATTAATAAGGCAAGTTTTGATTAAAGTGAGAGGGTCGGGGCAGGGAAATCTTGTTCCCCATAATATTATATAATAATTAATTCTGAACTAAAAACGATTTGGACTGAAGCGAAATCGGATGAGAGTTCGGCGGGCTAATTTTCGGAACATTTGTATAAATACCATGTTCCCTATGTTCCTAAAATTAGGTATAGTTTTAGGAGTGAATAGCTATTAAACCTTGTTAATCGTAATGGTTCTGAAAAGGTTTATATTTTTTAAGGGACTAAGGGAATTTTGATTCCCTATACTCCACTGGGAGTCAAGGATGACAGAAGAAGAAGGGACTCTAAACCTCTATTAAGGGACTCCATATAATGCTATTTTACGATAATATAATCACTTGAGTATTTAACTATAAATATTCAGTTCTGGCCAGGTAATTCAGCTCAAATTTGTGTTAATGTAATAATCTGACAACATTGCCAATAGATAATTTTACTTTAACGAAGCTGCCACTTAATTCCAATTTGTTTCCATCATTTTAATGCGACACATACAAGCGCTTTTGGCAAAACAAATAAAACAAAACCCGTTAATGAAAGGGCCTTAAGATTTTTATTTAAGATCTTATATTTCTCTAGAGAGGAATAACAACTAACCTATAATAATATTATATATAATTTTTCTTTAGTGTTGCCCGTACAAGCGATTTTTAAGTGAAGAAAAAACGCGATAATAAAACAGCTTATTTTTCTTAAAGAATTTCTCTTCTATTTCTATTCAAGAGGTATGAAGACTCAGATGTCACTCTATTACAATTAGTTTTCTTCATTTCAGTGTTGTCATACAAGCGATTTTTGATGAAAAAATTAATATATAACCTAGAATTAATTTTTATCCATTACAATTATTCTTAAGTGTTTCACAAAAAAGGTCTTTGGACCGAAGAAAAAAGAAAGAAACAAGAATAAAGGGATTTATTTTTGTTTCAGATTTTCTTTATTTTTCTGTTAAGAGTAATAAGAACTAAGCTGTCACTCTGTTACTATTTTCTTCGGTTCAGTGTTGCCCATTCAAGCGCTTTTTTACTGAAAAAATAAAACAAACCTGCAAATAAAAGGGTTTATGTCTCGATTGCGTATTGCAACTTAACTTTAAAACTGTGTTGTAGATGGCAACAAGAGTCAATTCTAGTTGCCAGTTATAGGTTATTTCAGCAACCGGGAATTTGTAGTTGCTGTGAAATTTTTTTTGTAAAAAAAACAAAAAAAGGACAAAATTCTTATGGTCCTATGATAAGCACATGACAAGTGTTGCCATATACAATATAACTTTTTTACTGGCTGTGTTGCCTGTAGACAAAGCAACTTAAATTCGGTTGCAATACACAATCGAGTCATTATATTTATTTCAGAATTTATTTTCTATTTTTACACTATTTTAATTTGAGTGTTGCCCATAAAAGCTCTTTTTCACTAAAGAAAGAAACAATTTTTATACCCTTCACCACCATAGGTGGAAAGGGTATATTGGGTTTGTGCTGATGTTTGTAACGCATAGAAATATTGGTCTGACACCCACCTTTTAGTATACCAATCGACTTAGAATCACTCCCTGAGCTGTTTTAACAATGTCCGTCTGGCTGGCTGGCAGGCTGGTCGGTTATCCATGTAAGCTTATATTTTGGTCCATATTCTTTTTGGATGAAATCGAATTATTATTTCGGGTACCTCTCATAGGGATGCCTTCCCGAAATAGAGTTTTTGGTCCTTTACAGCCACAAATTTAGGTGTATTTTAATAATATTCAGCACAAATATAAGCATATCATAACATTATGTAGAAATCGGCCCATATTTGACCATACCTTCCATACAAGACACATTCTCAAAAGACGTTTATATGCACATAAAAGCACAAAAACATTAATAACTCTAAAGATAAATGCATTTGATTACTTAAACTTTGCACAGATAAATATTTAATATATATGAACTAATCACCAAAATTTGGTAACAATCGGTCCACAATCGACCCTAGCTCCCATATTAAACCCTTAGCCGAAAATGATATAAATCTCGAAATTAAAAAAAAAAAAATAGCACATAGTATATGTATGCATGTCTCTAAGACTTAAGGAAAACTTGTTTAATTGTTGGTCCATATTTGACCTTAGTAGTGAAGGGTATTATATATTTGGGCTTGACCGACTATAGCTTTTCTTACTTGTTTATCTTTACTTTAATGTTGCCCTTACAAGAAATTTTTAGCTAAAAAAAAAAAAAACAAAACCGTGAATAAAAGGGCATTTATTTATTACATAAATTCTTTTATATTTCTTTAAAAAGGGATAAGTAGGGTAGAAGGGGGAGCATTTGCCACCTTTTTTAAAGTGCTCTAGGTTTCCTACCGGGAGAGTTATCACAATTTGTTTGTTCTTCATAGGTACCTATATATGTTAGCTTTAAAATGTGTTGGTTCAGATTGCCTACGACTTTTCTTTATGTATTAAGTTTAAAAAATAGCAAATTAACTAAAAGTGGCCAATGTGCCCCACCCATGGGGCACATTTGCCAATAAGTTGGGTACAAAAAAGAAGTAAAAAAATTGTTGTAATAAAGTAAATTTTTATTTCTATAAAGCTTTAATATACAAAACAAACAAACCAAAAAATTAATTCAAGTTCATTTCACATGGATAAATTAAACAAAACAGTAACAAATTCAGAGATCAAAATTTAAACTATTGGGCCTCTGTTAACTTTGTACTGTGACATATCAACATTAAAAAAAAATTGTTAAGATGGAAGATGGAATGGACCTTGGAACCAAAATACGATATCCTTTTTAGGGATATTACGAATGTCGGGCTCAAAAAAATGTCGACGAGTAGCTATGTTATATATGTATGGCAAATGTGCCCCAGGTAGAGTCCTTAGATGAAAAGAACGATTTTTCACATAAGAAATAGATTTATTGATAAAAACTTTAAGTATTTGTTGTCAATGCCATATTGTTTATTAAACTAATGAAAAATTTCTTAGGATAACAAAAAACTAAGGAAAATATTACAAAAATACTTGTAGCAAAATATTTTTTCAGGATCTGCTAAAACAGTAAATCACGCCTGATGTTTTAAATACGAAAGCTACAGCAGTCAAAATTTGACATATAGAATATCAATGATAAACAATTATAAAATCGATTACAGTATCAAAAAAGATAAGTTAGTTTTCAAAAAAAATAGTGGTGGCAAATGCGCCCCTATGGCAAATGGTCCCCCTACTACCCTACTAAGCTTTCACTCTATATTCTTTACTTCAGTGTTGCCCATACAAGCGTTTTTTTACATAAAATATAATGCAACAAAAGGGCTTACTTAAGCTTTTATTTCCCAGTGGTGTTAAGGGGGCCAATGACATCTCTCTTGTATACAAATAATAAAGGCAACCATTTTCAAGTTATAACCAATTATAGCAAAACCATGTCCACCTTTTAAATGACCCTGTAAATGTCAAAATTGTTCACACATTCAAACAAATATTCCCGCTTTTTGTAAAGTCAATTTTGGAATTCTTTTTTCATCTGAATGACAATTAAATGATTGATTGGCTTTTTTTTTGTAAAGAAATGAATTATGTGCCATAAATACATAAGTCATATTATTATAAAAGTCCGTCCATTCATTTACAGCTGCAAAAGTCAAAGTCACTCGATAAAGACAGCGGCCAGGCAGGCAGTCAGCCGGGCCGACATTAACAATAGCGAAAGGATGCCTTTGAAGAAAGTTAAGCCAAAGCGAGAAATATTTAAAATGTTAAAATCTCTAGCGCTATCTTAAGATTTAACAAAATATCTTATAAAATGATATGTATATTAAAATAAATTTATTTGTTGAGTATTTAACACAACAAATGTTTGATCACAATGTTGACATTTTTCTTAGCTAAATAATGATTATTAATAGTTTCAAAATGGATAAATTATAACCCAAACATCTCGAGAGGAGACAGAGAAAAAAAAAAAGCGAAAGGACTTTCTAAAATATGCAAAATTTATTTAGACGAATTTTGTGAAAAAAATACAGAAAAAAATCGCTACATGTTAAATGATAACAAAATGTAAACAGATGATATGATTTTCCCTGTATTCAAAACGTTTAACTAAAGCCTTATAATTAATTTGAAAGAAAAAAATGCGAAAATCTCTAAAACCTGGTTAAATGTCAAAGTCAACTAATATTACAAAACTGGACAACGACGCATGGTAATACATATTTTAAATACAGCAAAAAATCGCAAAAAAAGAGGCGTTTTAAAAATTGGATTTAAACGATTAACTGATATCAAAAAAAAGGTGTCACTCATGGGGGAATTAAAATATAAATAAAAAGTATAAATTTTATCTTTCAAACCATTAACATGACATCAAAGACATTTTTCCAATAAATGACGTTTAGTTAGTTTTCTCGCTTACCTGCAAAGAAAATGGAAAGGAAAATATGTAATTAGTTAAAGATATTAAAAAGCAAATAAATTTGAAAAAAAAAAGAAAAATCTAAATCGATATTAATCATAAAAATCTGTGTTTAAAACTATTTAATATGTTAAGACATTAATTTATTGGTAAATGTTTAAGAAATATTTTAATACGTAGGAGAAATATTGGCAAATATTGAACAAAAAAGAAAGTAATGGAAAGGGTAATTTAAATTTCATTAAAATATTGTAAAAGGGAAGAGGAAAAGATAAATTAGGAAGTAATTTATTACAAATGTGGCAACAGAAATAAATTTGAAAGAGTTTAAAAAGATTATAATTGCATTATAACAGCATTATTATTAGTTACAAAACTTTATAACAGTATTATAATAATTTATAATATACTACACTTGCATTATAATAAGTTATACCTGCATTATAATGCGTTAATTGAATTATAATACGATATAACATATTATGATGTGTTGCATTATACATTATAATCTCATAATAATAGTGTTATAATGCGTTTTAATACATTATAACCGAATTTAAATATATTATAATTTTATTACAATTCGTTCTAATACATTAAAATCGCAATATAATGAGTTTTAATACATTTAAATCGCATTACAATGCGTTTCAATCGCATTTTAATGGGTTATAATACATTATAATTGCACTATAATGCATAATGATATTTTATAATGCATGATAATAGTATTATAATTCATTAAAATACATTATAATTGCATTAAACTACATTATAATCGCATTATAATACATTATAATTGCATTATACTACATTATAATCGCATTATAATACATTATAATTGCATTATAATACATTATAATTGCATTATAATGGGTTTTATTACATTATAAACGCATTATAATGCGTTATCATAAATTGTAATAGCATTATAATTCATTAAAATGCATCAAAGTCGCATTATAATACATTATAATCGCATAATGTTTTATAATACATTATAATGTTTCATAAAACATTATAATCGCATTATAATTCATTTAAATACTATCAAAAATTTTTCTATAGACAATTTTTTTATCAAAAATTTTTCTATAGACAATTTTTTTATCAAACATTTTTCTATAGACAATTTTTTTATCAAAAATTTTTCTATAGAAAACTTTTTTATCAAAAAAATTTTATATAGAAATTTTTTTTATCACAGATAAAATTTTTTTATCAAAAATTTTTCTATAGCAATTTTTTTTCTATAGAAGATTTTATCAAAAATTTTTCTACAGAACATTTTTTTATCAAAAAATTTTCTATAGAAAATTTTTTTATCATAAATTTTTCCATAGAAAATTTTTTTTGTCAAAAATTTTTGTATAGGAAATTTTTTTATCAAATATTTTTTTATAGAAAATTTTTTTATCAAAAAATTTTTCTATAGAAAACTTTTTTATCAAAAATTTTTCCATAGAAAATTTTTTTTATCAAAAATTTTTCTATAGAAAATTTTTTTATCAAAAATTGTTCTATATTTTTTTTAATCAAAAATTTTTCTATAGAAAATTTTTTTATCAAAAGTTTTTCAAAATTTTTTTTAACCAAAAATTTTTCTATAGAAAATTTTTTTATCAAAAATGTTTCTACAATTTTTTTATCAAAAATTTTTCATAGAAAACTTTTTTATCAAAAAATTTTTTATAGACATTTTTTTATCAAAATTTTTTCTATATAGAAAATTTTTTTTATCAAAAATTGTTCTATAGAAAATTTTTTTATCAAAAATAAAATTTTTTTATCAAAGAAAAAATTTTTTTATCAAAGTTAAAATTTTTTTATCAAAGATAAAATTTTTTTATCAAAAATTTTTCTATAGAAAATTTTTTTTATCAAAAATTTTTCTATAGAAAATTTTTTTTATCAAAAATTTTTCTATAGAAAATTTTTTTAATCAAAAATTTTTCTATAGAAAATTTTTTTTATCAAAAATTTTTCTATAGAAAATTTTTTTATCAAAAATTTTTCTATAGACAATTTTTTTTATCAACAATTTTTCTATAGACAATTTTTTTATTAAAAATTTTTCTATAGAAAATTTTTTTATCAAAAATTTTTCTATAGAAGATTATAAAAAAAAATTATTTTATCAAAAATTTTTCTAAGGGAAATTTTTTTTATCAAAAATTTTTCTATAGAAAATTTTTTTATCAAAAATTTTTTTATATAAAATTTTTTTATCAAAAATTTTTCTATAGACAATTTTTTTATCAAAAATTTTTCTATAGAATATTTTTTTATCAATAATTTTTCTATAGAAAATTATAAAAAATTATTTTATAAAAAATTTTTCTAAGGGAAATTTTTTTATCAAAAATTTTTCTAAGGGAAATTTTTTTATCAAAAATTTTTCTATAGAAAATTTTTTTATCAAAAATTTTCTATAGAAAATTTTTGTATCAAAAATTTTCTATAGAAAATTTTTTTATCAAAAATTTTTCCATAGAAAATTTTTGTATCAAAAATTTTTCTATAAAATATTTTTTTATCAAAAATTTTTTCATAGAAAATTTTTGTATAAAAAATTGTTCTATGGAAAATTAAAAAAAAAAAAATTCTATGGAAAATTAAAAAAAAAATTTTCTATGGAAAATTAAAAAAAAAAAATTTTCTATGGAAAATTTTTTTTTATCAAAAACTTTTCTATAGAAAATTTTATCAAAAATTTTTCTATAGACATTTTTTTTTATCAAAAATTTTTCTATAGGAAATTTTTTCATTATAAATTTTTCCATAGAAAATTTTTCTATAGAAAATTTTTTTTATGAAAAATTTTTCTATATTTAAATTTATGAAAAAATTTTTCTTTTTGAATATTTTCGGACTGCGCTCAATTTAAAGCGGTGGGTTCATGAGACTATAGTCCCATTCGACTTTACTTTTCATCAAACTAAACTACAGCCAAACTCGCTTGTAGTAAAATTTAAAATTTCTCCACATTTCTTGAATATATGGCAGCCCTAATATACAGAGCTGTCACATATCTAGTCTATAGAAGTCTAGTAAGTGTTGCCAGTTGTCTAAACTTAAGAAATATTAAATTTCTTATATCCTTTATAGACATCGGATAGACAACAAAGAATTTCTCAAATGACAAAATTAGAAAAAAAAGAGACAAAACATTGTTCCCTTTCCTTCCCTTTTCATTCCAGCTTTCAGTATTTTCGTTCTTTGTTTGAAACCAAATGAAACCTTATAACAAAAAAAAAAAACTTTGAAAATGTCAAAAGAACTGTATTTGTGTATCCAACAATGCAAATTCCGTTTTGACAAGAAATTATCCTTGACGTATAAAATATTGTATGTATCTATTGTTAGGGGTTATTTTACTCCTTCCTTGACTCCTCATTCATGTCGTGGGGGAAATATTTGCCATATAATATTCATACGAATATGACATGTGGGGGTTTGTCTTTTTAAAAAACTAGAAATATAAAGAAGTTGGAAAGGTTATGGTAAAAAGAAAAGGACTTTCATATTGATCCCTATTTTTAAGATTATAAAATGTTGATATCTTATTTCATAAGAGTTAAGAAGACATTTGTTATCTTATACATGCCAATATTTTCTTAGTGACATTATCGCTGACATGTCATGAGTCAAAACTTGATTTTTCATATTTAAAATTTTACATTTAAGTACTTTTTAAACAAATTTAAACGTCTTGTGATTTATTTATGAAAAACGAAAATTTTTAATTCCGTTGGGGGAGCTATTGTACAAATAATTTTATACAAAAGAATCATGTTAAGCACCTTTCACCTGCCATTACAATGCTCTCTAGTGCTTTTAGAAATCTAGACCATAAAGTGTTCCATATTTTCATATCAAAAAGATTCTTTCTAGCGGCAAATGCAAGGACCTCTATGTGTTTTAGCTGCATAAAAATGCATCTAAACTGAAAATGCATGCATAAGCATGAACTAAGAACAAACAAAAAAAAAAAAAAACGAGGGTGAAAATTTCAAAAAGTTATAAAAATTTCTTGTTATAGCAAAAATAAAGGAAAAAGTTTAAAGACTACAGGACATTTATTTACTTCTACAGGGAATAGGGCAGGAGTGAGAATGTAAAAAAAAAAAAATGTATGATAAATGATTTAGAAGAAAATTTAAAAGTAAATTATTTAGCGAAGCATTAAAATTTATTGCACAGAGAGAATTTTATTTTTGATGATTTTTGTTGTTATTTTAAAACGGAAGTACGTTTTACAGTTCCTTTAGCAAACAACGGAACTTAACGGAAATAAAGAAACATTTTCTTTTTACAAAAATATTGGGCAAAACTTACTTTTTATGAACAAAAAGATTTATAGCATTTTTGTTGTTTTAGGAATTAAAGAAGTTCTTTGTAATGAACAAAGAAATTAAAGAAAATTTTAAAAAAATGTACAACTTTTTATGTAAAAGGGATAATTATAATTCCATTATAATGTTAAAAGTGTTCCAAATAAACTAGGGATTTACTATTTCAGGCAAAACTTACCCTAGACGAGTCTGACTATAATCTAGACTGACTATAGTTGAGTCTGACTATAGTCGAGTATAACCGTAGTCGAGCCTGACTATAGTCGAGTCTGACTACAGTCGAGTCTGACTATAGTAGAGTGTGACTATAGTCGAGTGTGACTATAGTCGAGTGTGACTATATTCGAGTTTGACTATAGTCGAGTTTGACGATAGTCGAGTCTGACTATAGTAGAGTCTGACTATAGTCTAGTCTGACTATAGTCGAGTCTAACTATAGTCGAGGGTGACTATAGTAGAGTCTGACTATACTCGAGTCTGACTATAGTCGAGTCTGACTATAGTCGGGTCTGCCTATAGTCGGGTCTGACTATAGTCGAGTCTGACTATAGTCGAGTCTGACTATAGTCGAGTCTGACTATAGTCGAGTCTGACTATAGTCGAGTCTGACTAAAGTCGAGTCTGAATATAGTCGAGTATGACTATAGTCGAGTCTGACTATAGTGTTGACTGACTAAAGTCAAGTCTGACTATAGTCTTGTCTGACTTTAGTCAATTCTGACTATAGTCGAGTCTGACTATAGTCTGATTATAGTCGTGTCTGACTATAGTAGAGTCTGGCTACAGTCTAGTCTGAAAATAGTCGTGTCTGACTATAGTCAAGTCTGACTATGGCCAAGTCGGACTATAGTCGAGTCTGACTATAGTCTAGTCTGAAAATAGTCGTGTCTGACTATAGTCAAGTCTGACTATAGCCAAGTCGGACTATAGTCGAGTCTGAGTATAGTCAAGTCTGACTAAAGTTGAGTCTGACTATAGTATAGTCCGATTATAGTCGAGTCTGACTATAGTTAAGTCTGACTATAGTTAAGTTGAGTCTGACTATAGTCGAGTCTGACTAAAGTCAAGTCTGAATATAGTCGAGTCTGACTATGGTCAAGTATGACTATAGTCAAATCTGACTATTGTCGAGTCTGACTATAGTCGAGTCTTACTATAGTCTAGACTGATTTAAGTCGAGTATGACCATAGTCGATTCTGACTATAGTCGAGTCTGACTATAGTCAAGTCTGTCTATAGTCGAGCTTGACTATAGTCGTGTCTGACTATAGTCGAGTGTGACTATAGTCGAGTGTGACTATAGTCGAGTGTGACTATAGTCGAGTGTGACTATAGTCGAGTGTGACTATAGTCGAGTGTGACTATAGTCGAGTGTGACTATAGTCGAGTGTGACTATAGTCGAGTGTGACTATAGTCAAGTGTGACTATAGTCGAGTGTGACTATAGTCGAGTGTGACTAAAGTCGAGTCTGACTATAGTCGAGTTTGTCTATAGTCTAGTCTGAAAATAGTCGAGTCTGACTTAAGTAGTCTGACTATAGTCAAGTCTGACGAACAGTGTGACTATATGACGATAGTCGAGTCTGAAAATAGTCGATTCTGACTATAATCAAGTCTGACTTAAGTAGAGTCTGACTATAGTCAAGTCTGACGAATAGTGACTATAGTGTGACTATATGACGATAGTCGAGTCTAACTTAAGTCAAGTCTATAGTCGAGTCTGACTATAGTCAAGTCTGACTAGTCGAGCCTGACTATAGTCGAGTCTGACTATAGTCGAGACTGACGAATGTCGGGTCGGATTATAGCCGAGTCTGACTATAGTCGAGTCTGACTATGGTCGAGTCTGACTACAGTCGAGTCTGATTATAGTCAAGTCTGACATTTGAACGCATTTTCAAACACGTACATACGTGTTTTAAAATATAGTTAAGGTTCTCACTACAATTTCACTGACTATACTCGGTTTTCTTTGTTTACAGTAGCTGTACTCGATTCCCTGACTAAAGTCGTGTTGTCTTTGAATATAGTTGAGTTTATGCCCATGGTCGAGCCTGTGGTCATAGTTGGGTATCTAACTATAATAAGGTCTTACAACAAAGCATCTGACTATAGTTAAGTTCCTGACTATGGATGTGTCTCTGACTATGGTCGGATTTCTGACAAGAATCGTACTTAACACTATAGTCGAGTCCCTCAATACAATAATTTGTTTGACTTTAGATGATTACCTGATAATATTTGATTTTCTGACTATAATTGAGTCTTAGTCTACAGTAGAGTATCTGACTATAGCTGATTCTCTGACTATAGTCGAGTCTATGAATATTATTTGACTGTAGCAGAGTCTACGACTAAAGTCTCTTTTCTGACATCTTTTGTGCTTTAAACTAAAGCCGATTCTGCAAATAAATTGAATTTTATGATATTAAATAGGTCTTAGCCGACTAGTCTCCGACTTAAGTCGACCTCGACTATAATTGAGTCTGACTGTGCGGGGGTTAGACTATTTATTTAGACAAAATCTGAGACTGATTGCAGTAGAATTATACTAAAGTAGAGTAAAACTCTAGTTATTGCCGTGTCTGACGATAGTCGTGTCTAGCGACGGTAGTATCTGTCTATAGTCGTGTCTGACGGCAATCGTGTCTGATGATAGTCAGTCTTGTCTGACTATAATCATAAACATAGCAATAAATTATGTTTTCAGCAAAATTTACAACAATTGTTTATAGACAGGGAAAACGGTTCCCGGTTCTTTTTCATGTTGCGTTTTTCTATGTCATTACAGGAAAACTTTTATAGATTTTTCATTGATGCATGTTTTTTAGGATTTATTTACAAAATAAAACGTAAAACATTGATTAAACAATGACAATCAAATTAGTTAGTGTATAACAACAACGACAACATCTAAAAATATTCAACTAAATTATAATAAAAATCAAATATAAAAATTAAATGTTTGTGTTTTTTTGTTTTGAGGTTATAAAGTGGAGCACACGTAGACAGACAGTGAGGGCTGAATATCAAAGTCCAGCTATATTTTTCTAGGAAATTTTTCAAAAATGTTCAATTTTTATAGGAAATTTTTCAAAAATTTTCTATTTTTATAGGAAATTTTTCAAAAATTTTCTATTTTTATAGGAAATTTTTCAAAAATTTTCTATTTTTATAGGAAATTTTTCAAAAATTTTATATTTTTATAGGAAAATTTTCAAAAAATTTTTATTTTTATAGAAAATTTTTCAAAAAATTTCTATTTTTATAGAAAATTTTTCAAAAAATTTCTATTTTTATAGAAAATTTTTTAAAAAATGTCTACTTTTATAGAAAATTTTTCAAAAATTTTCTATTTTTATAAAAGAATTTTCAAAAATTTTCTATTTTGATAGAAGAATTTTCAAAAATTTTCTATATTTATAGGAAATTTTTTAAAAATTTTCTGTTTTTATAGGAAAATTTAAAAAAATGTTCTATTCTTATAGGAAATTTTTCCAAAATTATAGTAAATTTTTCAAAAACAACTAATGGAGATGATTATCCAATGAAAGTAAGCAAAGGCACACACACATGTTCATAAAATGTATGTTTGTTTCTGCGTTTATGTGTTTTTCATTCATTCTTTCTCCACTTCAATTCTCACTTTTGGCAAAAAAAAAAAAAAAAAATAAAATAAAATAATGTATGGACAGTAAAAATTTTATACTATAGAGCCTTTGCTTTGATGGCTTAATAAATTGTTAATGAATTAGGGGGTTAAAGGTGTTGAGGATTTAGTTTGAAAACTTGTATTCTCTGCAATTACTCGGTTAAACTTCAATACTCTTTCGATTCTGACTATAGTCGAGACTGACTATAGTGGAGTCTGACTATAGTCGAGTCTGACTATAGTCGAGTCTGACTATAACCGAGTCTGACTATAGTTGAGTCTGACTATAGTCGAGTCTGAGTGTAGTCGAGTCTGACTATAGTCGAGTCTGACTATAGTCGAGTCTGACTATAGTCGAGTCTGACTATAGTCGAGTCTGACTATAGTCGAGTCGGACTATAGTCGAGTCTGACTATAGTCGATTATGACTATAGTCGAGTCTGACAATAGTCGGTTATGACTATAGTCTAGTCGGACTATAGTCGAGTCGGACTATAGTCGAGTCGGACTATAGTCGAGTCTGACTATTGTCGATTATGACTATAGTCGAGTCTGACTATAGTCGAGTCTGACTATAGTCGAGTCTGACTATAGTCGAGTCTGACTATAGTCGAGTCTGACTATAGTCGAGTCGGACTATAGTCGAGGTCGGACTATAGTCGAGTCGGACTATAGTCGAGTCTGAAAATAGTCGAGTCTGAATATAGTCGATTCTGACTATAGTCGAGTCTGACTGTAGTCGAGTCTGACTATAGTCGAGTCTGACTATAGTCGATTATGACTATAATCGATTATGACTATAATCGATTATGACTATAATCGATTATGACTATAGTCGAGTCTGACAATAGTCGATTATGACTAAAGTCTAGTCTGACTATAGTCGAGTCTGACTATAGTCGAGTCTGACTATAGTCGAGTCTGACTATAGTCGAGTCTGACTATAGTCGAGTCGGACTATAGTCGAGGTCGGACTATAGTCGAGTCGGACTATAGTCGAGTCTGAAAATAGTCGAGTCTGAATATAGTCGATTCTGACTATAGTCGAGTCTGACTATAGTCGAGTCGGACTAGTCGAGTCGGACTATAGTCGAGTCGGACTATAGTCGAGTCTGACTATAGTCGATTATGACTATAGTCGAGTCTGACTATAGTCGAGTCTGACTATAGTCGAGTCTGACTATAGTCGAGTCGGACTATAGTCGAGTCGGACTATAGTCGAGTCGGACTATAGTCGAGTTGGACTATAGTCGAGGCGGACTATAGTCGGGTCGGACTATAGTCGAATCTGACTATAGTCGAGTCTGAAAATAGTCGAGTCTGAATATAGTCGATTCTGACTTTAGTCGAGTCTGACTATAGTCGAGTCTGAAAATAGTCGAGTCTGAATATAGTCGATTCTGACTATAGTCGAATCTGACTATAGTCGAGTCTGAAAATAGTCGAGTCTGAATATAGTCGATTCTGACTATAGTCGAGTCTGACTATAGTCGAGTCTGAAAATAGTCGAGTCTGAATATAGTCGATTCTGACTATAGTCGAATCTGACTATAGTCGAGTCTGAAAATAGTCGAGTCTGACTATAGTCGATTCTGACTATAGTCGAGTCTGACTATAGTCGAGTCTGAAAATAGTCAAGTCTGACTATAGTCGACCCCTGCGAAGGGTAGTCATCTTGTCGTGATGCGGGGGCTCAAGCGTGATGAACTCTAAGGCTATGCTGGGGGAGATTGGTATTATTGCTATCTCCGGCAGGGTCACCCATACCAGACAGGCTTAGAGGGAGCGCACCACTAAGAACTACCCACCCACCCTCTCCCTACTGGCGTCTGTTTACCCATATTGGGCGGCCAGTTGGGACCCCCTGTTTCTGTCCCATAGGTTTCCCATGTACGGCACCATGGGCTATGGCGGCAGAACTGTCCGTTTTGGATCTTCGATCCTTGATTTAGGTCCGTCCGGCAAACCAAATCCACAGAGCGTCTGTTTCCCATATTGGGCGGCTCTGTGGTCTGCGTCTGATCCCCAGTGGGGCGGCAGTTTAATTCAGGTCTTGGTAGTAAGGATAAAATGCAAAAACATTTTTTATCATGAAAACCACAAATGTCGAAAAAATTATGCCCCCTGTATCCGGTCGAGGGCTTTATAATCTCCGGAGACCCAGTTCCACCGGTGCCTGTCCCGGGCTGTGTGGAATGGTGTGCGACTGGGACTACATCGGCTCAAAGCGCTTCGTCTAGCTTGGTGGTGACACCTGGCCAAGCTAGTCTGCCGACCACAGGTTCGAAGGTTAGTCTGGTGAAAGCACCTATTCAGGCTGGCCGAAAAACTGGTGCTACTATCACTGGTGTGGGAAAGAAGACTGTCAAATCCAGTCCTTCCCGCACAAAAAAATCGCCTGGTAAAGGCAAACTACTCTTTGAAGTACCTCTAAGCCATGCTGCGAGTACTTCTAAAGCTGCAATGGCCAACCCCCCTGCTTCGGGTAAATCCCAAGTGCTTCCCGTGCAGAAAGGAATCGTGATCCCATGTTCAGATTCCCCACCTGCACACACCCCAAGGAGTCAAGGAGCTGTGAATAATTCTTCCACTCTGAAAACTCCTATCCCTGCAAAGGGGACCGGGACTAAACCCTCGGATCCCCTATCTGATCGTCCAAAGAAGCACATTTCTCCGGCTAGAAGGGCTTTTCTTCAACGGCGCGCAGCCGAGCGGAAATTGCAGCAGCTTGGTGACAAGCCTGCTGACTCCCTTACTCCTGAGGAGATTGCGGCGAAGGACAGGGCTATAAAGACTCTGGCTGAACTCCCGAGCAAGGTCACCTCAGCACCGAAAGGTGTGCCTAAACGGCAACGTTCTGAGGAGGACCACTCGTTAAGCCAGCAGCCTGGGGCTAAACGTCCTAAACCCTCTGTCATGATGGACAGATCCTTTAGCGAGATTGCCAAGGGCAAGCTCGTTAAGGCCATCATTGACAGGGGTAACCCTGACGGGTCAATTTCCACCGAAAGGTGGGACTTGATCCAAGTCAAACTGGTGGGGGTTTTCATCAGGGTCCTTAGGGAAAACCCTGGTCCCCCTCCAGACTGTGACGACGCTGGCTGGTTCCAGGGTCGTGTTAAGCTGATGGCATGCCATAATGAGAGGTCCGCCTTTCTCTTGAGAGAGGCGATCCGGCTCATTGAAGGTATATGGGATGGAGCTAGTCTCGACGTGGTATCTCGTGAAGAGATTCCACGTAGGCCTAGATCCACTGCCCTTGTACGCGATGGTGTGTCATCTAAGGAGGAGATCCTAGAGCTCCTTAGACTCAGCAACCCCAATCTTCCTGTCCATGATTGGAGGGTAGTAAAGGTTTCTGAGCCTAAGGATTCTCTTAGAAGGATCACTGTTGTCCTGACCCAGGAATCCCTGGAGCCACTTCGGCAGATGCGTTGGAAGATTCTCTACGGTTTCGAGAAAATCATCCTACATGTCTACCGAGGTGACGACAAGGGTCCCGAAAAGCAGGATGACAGTGTACCGGATACCCTCACCAAGGACGACGTACCTTCCGGTTCATCTGCTCCTCCCACTTCCCAGCTGAGCCCAGGCTCCCTGAGTACTGTGGATGAGGAGATGGACGAGGAATTGGACGAGGAAGCCCTCCTGAACCCCGATCTAGACGACGAGGATCAGGATGACTTCAACGTCACGGTTATCCCCCTCTTCGAGAATGATGAAGATTACTCAAATTAATCTTCATCATTCTAAAGCGGCCTCAGCCGCCCTGCTCCTTCGCGTTTCCGAACGCAAGGAGGAGCTAGTGATAATCCAGGAACCCTGGATCGTAGGAGACAGGATTCGTGGATTATCACTTAGAGGCTACAAGCTAATACACGCCAGTGGATCAGGTAGGCTGCGGGCATGTATTTTAGCTAAAAGCACTTTAAACGTCTTCATTCTATCTGATTTCAGTGATGAAGACACGGTAGTGGCTGCATTGGAAACCAGCGCAGGCCCTACACTGATCGCCTCGTGTTACATGGGCCATGACCAGATTGAACCTCCACCCAACAATTTGGTCAGGAAGACAGTGGATATGGCTGTCAGCAGAAATCTGCCGCTAATAATAGGTGCGGATGCAAATGCCCATCACACCATCTGGGGCAGCTCTAACATTAATGAAAGAGGTGAGTCTATTTTTGATTTTCTTCTTCGTAGCAGTTTAGATGTTGTCAACACAGGGTCAGAACCCACCTTTGTAGTAAGCAATAGGCAAGAGGTTCTTGATATTACTTTGGTAAGCTCTTTGCACCATAATCTAATTAAAAACTGGAGAGTGTCAAATGATTGCTCCTTTTCTGATCACAGGTATCTTGAATTCGAACTTCAGTTCACTCAAGATAAACCAACACCCTTCTTAAATAGGAAGAGAACAAACTGGGACATGCACAAAGAATCCCTCTGTCGACTCTTGCCCACTGTACCGCATATAGACTCTTGCGAAGACATTGATCTAGCTGTCAACACACTGACCAATGCCTTTCAGCAAGCTACAAATCAAGCTTGTAAGAAAATCACCAGGAAAGGTAAATGCAAACCACCCTGGTGGTCAACCGACATTGAGAAGATACGAAAGGAATGTCGACGTCTGTTTAACGAAGCTAAGAGGACATCCAACTGGGTCCCCTACAAAGCTTCAGTTAACAGATTTAAAAATGTCGTCAGGAACGCGAAGAGGCAATCGTGGAGAAATTTCTGCAGCGGCGTGGAAGGATCTTCCGAGACTAGCCGACTTCGTAAAATCCTGACCTCCTCTCCCTCCGTCACTGGCTATATTCAAAAAGCCTGTGGCAACTGGACCACCAGTAGTTATGAAACCCTTGAGGTCCTCATGGGCACACACTTCCCTGGATGCAGTGCTCTGCATCGCGAGCCAGTGTCCAGTAACTCGACTGTCATCGGGTCCTCACCCATCCTCATTGATAGAGGAAAAATCAAGTGGGCTCTTGACAGTTTCAAACCATACAAGTCAGCGGGTCCGGATGGAATCATCCCAGCTGACCTTCAGCATAACGCTGAGACTATAACTCCCTGGCTCATCAGGATTTTTATGAGCTGTCTTAAATTCTCATATATACCGGAATCCTGGACCAGATGTGAGGTAGTATTCATCCCTAAAGCGGGTAAAGCTAGCCACACAAAATCGAAGGACTTCAGACCAATCAGTCTCAGCTCCTTCCTTCTTAAAACTTTAGAACGCATTATTGATGGTCACTTACGATCATCAATCAATCCACGCTTTCTCTCTAAATCACAGCACGCCTATAATAAAGGTAAGTCTGTTGAAACAGCACTCCACTCACTTGTTAGTTCCTTAGAAAAATCACTTGAGTTCGGCGAATTTTCACTGGTTGCCTTTCTAGATATAGAGGGAGCCTTTAATAATATTATGCCCACGTCGATTACTTCGGCAATGGCGGATATAGGAGTTGATGACTCTATCATCTCTTTTATTGGAAAACTTCTTTCCTATAGAATTATTTTCTCTACCTTGGGAAAAGCTACAGTATATAAAGTAGCATACCGAGGTACTCCTCAGGGGGGTGTTTTATCTCCCCTGCTCTGGAACCTTGCCATCAACAAATTGTTAATGGAATTGGACTCTCTGCGCTTCAAAACTATTGCTTACGCAGATGATGTCGCTATTGCAGTTTCGGGCAAGTACCTAAACACTATCTCGCAGCGACTCGAAGTCGCTCTCGCCACACTTACTGAATGGAGCGTTTCCAATGGCCTGGGAGTTAACCCCGCCAAAACGGAACTCGTTCTTTTCACTAGGAAATACAAGATTCCCCAGTTCAATCTTCCAAAGCTTGATGGAACGGAACTGGTACTCACGGATCATGCCAAATACTTAGGTGTGATCCTGGACTCTAAGCTGTCCTGGAACTTAAACACCCAATCTAGGGTGTCTAAGGCTTCCATTGCACTATACTCGTGCAGAAGAGCTCTAGGAAATACGTGGGGCCTATCCCCTTCCAATACAGCCTGGCTCTTCGAAATGGTTGTTAAACCCATTCTCATGTACGGCGCTCTTGTCTGGTGGCCTGCCCTAAACAAGGCTAATCAGCGAGGACTTTTTGTTAAGATCCTTAGATCTGCTGCTCTCATGATTACGGGTGCTTTAAGGACTACTCCTTCAAAGGCACTCTTTACCATGCTTAATTGGCTTCCGGCTGAGCTAATGGCCCAATTAGTAGCCCTCAACTCAGCTATCAGGTTAAAAACCACCGGTGAATGGTCTACTTCGTCTCTAGGCCACACCACTATTCTGGAGAAACTTAATCTCCCTGATAATATAGACTACTGTATTCCCTCACCCGCTTTCGAGCAATCCTTCACTGTGGATATCTCAGGGGCCCATAACGCTTTTAGTGAAGAGACCCTGGTTATCTATTCGGATGGATCCAAATCGTCACGTGGTGTGGGTGGGGGCTTCTTTATCCCATCATTTGGGATTAAAGTGAAATTCAAGCTCCCCAAACAATGCAGCATTCTTCAAGCTGAAATTTCAGCTATTTATAGGGCGAGCAAGTGGCTCACGTACCACCGAGTATATCCCAACGATATTCGTTTCTGTACAGATAGTCTTGCCGCCATTCATTCCCTTTCATCGGTCTACACGACATCCGTTCTTACCCGTGAATGCCGGGCGTCTCTAAATGAGATGGCGAGACATTCCAACATTGAACTTTTCTGGGTACGTAGTCATAGTAATGTACCAGGTAACATCATAGCGGATAATCTAGCAAAAGATGGTGCTCTTCTTAGTCAAGAAAACACTGATCAATTCATAGGTATTCCGCTCTCAGCATGCAAATTGCTCATAAAGCAGTTTATTTTTAGGTCCGCACAGACCAACTGGTCCACAGAAAGTACCTGTACGATCTCCAGACTTACATGGCCAACTTACGACAGTAAGCGCTCTGCAATCCTGGTCAGCTTTTCGCGCCATAGACTTCGCACCCTTATTTCAGTACTCACGGGACACTGTCTTATAGGTATACATGCTAGAAGACTTAATCTTCAAAGCAATGACTACTGCAGAAGTTGTCACAATGCAGAGGAGGAAGAAACAATATCCCACTTCCTCTGTCACTGCCCAGCACTTGCTGAACTTAGAACCCTCCATCTAGGATTCCCATTTCTGCACGATCTATCAGAGATCTCGAACATCAATATTCGTAAAATAGGCTCTTTTATCGATGCATCTGGCTGGCTCTAACTGAGCCTCTTACTCTCGGTAGTTTTAAGAATTTAATTCTCTCTATCCTTGCAGGAATTACAAAGGGACCTATTTATGGACCCAAGTGAGGTGGACCTTACAGTCTGCATCCTGCCTAACCTAACCTAACTATAGTCGAGTCTGAAAATAGTCGAGTACGACTATTATCGAAATTTTCTAATTTCAAAATCTATACTTACACTTCTTCCCAGGCACTGTATTCTCTGCAATTACTCTGGTAAACTTCAATACTTTTTGAAATTAGTTTTGTCAAATTGCAAAATAACTAAAAATTTATTTTACCAAGAATTTCTTTTTAATTTTTGTTATTTTTCAAAAATCCTTTAAAGGGGACAAGTACAAATGTGGCGCTAAAGGTTTTCTCTATACGAGTATGTCTGTTTCAGTAAATTTTATTGGTAAATCTAAAATTGCCTGGTACGCCTAGAACCATGTACGAGTATATAAAAACTACCTATAAAATAGTTTTACAAAACAAAAAAAATCGTATTTGATTTCTGCAGTTTTTGTTCCTCATTACCCCCTCCTCTACCCTCTATCCTTTTATACCCCTCTAAAAGTTTTATTTTCTTGGTATAACCCAAAGAGGGTTTAAAAGACATGTTAAAACATTATTTAGACAACTTAAGGTTAGTAGAGTTTTTCTTTTTTGGAAAATTTGTTGCACGACAAAGGAAAATTTCTGCAAAAAAAAACTTTGTTATAATTTAATCGGTTTATTGGCCTAGATTTCCGGTGTTATCAAGTTTAACAACACAGGTCTGATTTTTTTTATATTCACCATAAGAAAAGTAAGTTATTTCCTAAAACTTTTAAACAACAGACATTAAATTACCAAATGATTGCTAATATAAATCATCATAATTTCTGATAGAGTTTTTATTTAAATGTTTAAGAAAATTGTTATCAATCAGCTGTTGTCTATAATATAATCATTTGTATGAGACCCCTCCTTAGATTCCCTATATTAACGATTTTAAAATTGCTCATTTCATAAAAATTTTAAAGATAACCTCAATATTTAAAGGGACTTTCCCCGACAAGATTAAATATTTTTCCAATGACAAATTTCATTTGAGTCAGTCGGAATATGTGTTTATTATTAATGATTAAGCCAAATGATTCAGGGCCTTTTATTTATCAAAGAATCGACTATAGTAAGAAAATCGCCTATAGGGCACTCGACGATAAAAAGATAATCTACTTAACAATCGAATATAGTAAGAGACTAGATTGAAAACAGACTTTCGAATATAGGCAGAGTATCGACCCTAGTTGAAGTTTCGTCCATAGCTTGAGACTTGTCTTAACTCAGAGCAGACAATAGAATATAAACGTTATACTTTATTTTTGATGGGACTTTTCAAAACGACCATATGGCAAATCAATGCATGAAAGTGCAACATCTATATATTAAAGAGTCTTTGCTCATAGACATGACTTTAGCTGCTTCAGCTATTACCACTAACAAATTGTCTAACACCTTTTTAACAGCCTTATCGATTTGTATTTAACTATAATTTAAAATTGTAACACCTTTTTCCTCTAAACTAATTTTTTACTACAGCAAAAAAAAAAAAAAGTAAAATTTGTTATGTTTATGGTTTATTGTCAAATCAATGAAGTGTTGAAATTTACAATATGAAAACTACAAATTTGTTAGCCATTTCTTCTTTTGTGTTGTTGGCCTCTCAATAAGCGATTAATTACTTTTGATCAAATTATGGTTTTTAAACCGTAGACTCTAAAATTTAATAACTCGACACAACATGAAACGAGTAAATTTTATTTTCCAGCCATTTCCATTTTTCCATACATGATCAGTTTTTTTTTACTGCAAAATTTCTTGTCTGGGCTTTGAATTTATTTTAAACTTTGGAAGCAAAAGGCATACGTTTCCTTGGCCACCTCTTCATCTTTTCTTCTCTCCATATATTTTCATTTATTTATTTAATAATATTTATAACCCACTCTTTTTTTTGTGCGATATCTTGCTTTTCTTTAAGAGTGTAAGTAATATATTTATAATCTATAGAGGATTTTTTTCTGGCTTCTGCCAAAAAAAGAGGTGGGTTTTTGTTTAAAAAATATAAAATTTTATAGCACCAAAATAATGATTAGTTTTAGGTTTCCGAGGAGTTTTTTGTTTACCCATTTCAAGAGGGAAATATTTCAAATTTATTGTGTTTACTTATTTATTATGTAGATATTGGAATATTTCAAAATTCAGTTTCAAGAAATGTTAAAAAGAGGAAACAGTCAGAGGCTCGACTATAGTCAGAGGTTCGACTACAATCAGAGGCTCGACTATAGTCAGAGGGTCGACTATAGTCAGAGGATCGATTATAGTCAGAGGATCGACTATAGTCAGAGGCTCGACTATAGTCAGAGACTCGACTATAGTCAGAGAATCGACTACAGTCAGAGATTCGACTACAGTCAGAGGATCGACTATAGTCAGAAGCTCGAATAAAGTCAGAGGCTCGATTATAGTCAGAGGCTTCACTATAGCCAGAGGCTCGACTACAGTCAGGGGCTCGACTAGTCGGAGTTTCGACTATAGTCAGATTCTCGATTATAGTCAGAGACTCGACTACAGTCAGATTCTCGACTATAGTTAGAGACTCGACTACAGTTAGAGGATCGACTACAGTCAGAGGATCGACTATAGTCAGATGCTCGACTACATTTAGAGACTCGACTACAGTCAGAGGATCGACTAAAGTCGGAAGCTCAAATAAAGGCAGAGGCTCGACTATAGTCAGAGGCTTCACTATAGTCAGAGGCTCGACTATAGTCAGAGGCTTGAACATAGTCAGAGGCTCGACTATAGTCAGAGGATCGACTATAGTCAGAGGCTGCACTATATTCAGATTATAGTCAGAGGATAGATTATAGTCAGAGAAATAAAGTCAGAGGCTCGACTATTGTCAGAGGCTTGAATATAGTCAGACTCGACTACAGTCAGAGGATCGACTATAGTCAGAGAATCGACTATAGTTAGAGGTTCGACTACAGTCAGAGGCTCGACTAGTCAGAGGTTCGACTATAGTCAGATTCTCGACTATAGTTAGAGGCTCGTCTATAGTCAGAGGCTCGAATACAGTCAGAGGATCGACTACAGTCAGAGGATCGACTATAGGCAGAGGCTTCACTACAGTCAGAGGATCGACCATAGTCAGAGAATCGACTATAGTTAAAGGGTCGACTACAGAGGTTGAACTAAGTCAGATTCTCGACTATAGTCAGAGGCTCGACTACAGTCAGAGGATCGACTACAGTCAGAGGATCGACTATAGTCAGAGGCTCGACTTAGTCAGAAGATCGTCCATAGTAAGAGACTCGATTAAGTCAGAAGATCGACTATAGTCAGAGAATCAACTATAGTCAGAGGCTTGATTGTAGTCAGAGGCTCGACTTTAGTTAGAGATCGGACTTAGTTAGAGATCGGACTTAGTCAGAAGACCGACTATAGTCAGAGGATCAACTATAGTCAGAGGCTCGACTTAGTCAGAGGATCGACTATATACAGAGGATCGACTATAGTCAAAGACTCGACTATAGTCAGAGACTCGACTATAGTCAGAGGCTCGACTGTAGTCAGAGGTTCGACTGTTAGACGGTCGATTATAGTCAGAGGCTCGACTATTGACAGAGACTCGACTATAGTCAGAGGATCGACCATAGTTAGAGAATCGACTATAGTTAAAGAATCGACTAGTCAGAGAATCGACTTTAGTCAGATAATCGACTATAGTCAGAGGATCGACTATAATCAAAGGATCGACAATAGTCAGATACTCGACTATAGTCGAAGGCACGACTACAGTCAGATATTCGACTTTCGTCAGAGGATCGACTATAATCAGAGGATCGACTATAATCAGAGACTCGACTATAGTCAGAGACTCGACTATAGTAAGAGACTCGACTATAGTCAGAGACTCGACTATAGTCAGAGGCAGTGACTCTGGACTATAGTCAGAGACTCGACTATAGCCAGAGGCTCGACTCAACACTTTGACTATAGTCAGAGACTCGGCTATAGCCTTTGACTATTGTCAGAGGCTCGACAATAGTCAGAGACTCGACAATAGTCAGAAGCTCGACTCAGAAAGGCTCGACTAGCGTCAAAGACTCGACTATAGTCAGAGGGTCGACTATAGTTAGAGGCTCGACTATAGTCAGAGGCTCGACAGTAGTCAGGGGCTCGACTATAGTTAGAGGCTCGACTATAATAAAAGGCACGGCTATAATAAAAGGCACGGCTATAGTCAGAGGATCGACTATAGTAAGAGGCTCGATGATAGCCAGAAGCACGATTATAGTCAGAGAATCTCGACTATATTCAAAGACTCTCGACTATAGTCAGAGGATTTCGTCTATAGTCTGAGACTCTCGATTATAATCAGAGATTCTCGACTATAGTCAGAGACTTTCGACTATAGTCAGAGACTCTGGACTATAGTCAGAGACTCGACTTTAGTCAGAGACTCTCGACTCTAGTTAGAGACTCTCGACTCTAGTTATAGACTCTCGACTATATTCAGGAACTTTCGACAATAGTAAGAGATTCTCGATTCTAGTCGCAGACTCCCTACTATAGTCAGAGACTCCCTACTATAGTCAGAGACTCCCTACTATAGACAGAGACTCTCGACTTTAGTCAGAGACAGTCGACTATAGTCAGAGGCTATCGACTATAGTCAGAGACTATCGACTATAGTCAGAGGCTCTCGACTATAGTCAAAGCCTAGACTATAGTCAAAGGCTAGACTATAGTCAGAGAATCGACTTTAGTCAGGGACTCGACTTTTGTCAGGGACTCGACCATTGTCAACTGTAGCCATAGATTTGGCTATAATTAGAGTCGAGTCCGATACGATTAATAATAGCCACCACTTTTTTATTCACTAAATTCCCTCATCATAAAATATCATATAAAACTATTTCCAAACAACTTAAATCCCATATCAAAATCAAATTAAAAATTTTTCCAAAATATGTCACATTGCTGACAAGTATGTAAAGCCATTAACACGCCCTTAAGAAAAAGAACATTTTCCAAAAAAAAAAAAAAAAAATAATAATAATCCCGAAATCGTGAAGCTATAAAACTATCAAGATTTGGCCATAAATTTCCTCAACTCCCAAAAGCTGTTAATCACCTAACAACACGGAAAAAGCAAAAGATTAGTCTAGAAATAACTATAAAATTTCTTTTAAATTAAATTTTAATAATTTATTTATAATTTCGAATAGAAAAAGAAGCAAAAAATGTAACGGGCTGAAGCGGTGCTGTGCACATACGGGCCACAAATGTTGTGGATTATAAACAAAATGAAATAAAGAAGAGATGAGGCTGATGATGATTGAAAGATACAAACGATCGTGATGAGTGACTAAACAATGAGTGTGTGCTTTTCCAAAATTTTGTGTGTTTATAATTTAAAAATAAATATTGAAAAACTGATCAGAAATTTGGAGTTAGGGCCATAAAACCAAAATTTAGTGATTAAAATTGATAATTTAAAAATGTTTTAAATAAACATAAAATTTAAAAAAAAGCAAACAGTTTAAAGAAAAATGTAACAATTTCTGAAGAAGATCTTAAGGGATTACCTTTTTCTATACAATCAAATGAATGAGACCTATAAAAAAATTTTAAATTTTCAAATTCTCTAAATATTCAAAAGGACTTAAGAGTTTTTTTGTTACTTCAAAAAAAAAAATGTTTAATTTATTTATTTGTTTGTTTTTCCTAAGGTCATTAAACTTTTATTCGAGGAAATATTTTTCTTGTTCGAAAAAAGTTTATTTCTCTTTCCATGAAAACGGAAAAGGAAACATTTTTTCTGCTTCGTGTTTTTTTGTTGCTAGTTTCTGCCAGTTAGTTAACGAGTGGAACTTCTAACAATTATTTACTGAGAATTATAATCCTTAAAAGTACCTTCTCATATACAAATGCAAGTTTTTTTTTGCTTTGAAAATGTTAGAAAAACAAACACAAAATTTGTTTGGCAAAAACTTTGCAACAATAAAAATCAATATTCCCTTTGATATCTGGCCAATTTTTAATGTATTCAAGGGGATTTTTAGCTGACTATTTGTTGCAAAGGAGCCGAGCCACACAATTGAAGGGACAATGTATTAACAGTCAGGGAAATTTGATTAGAAGCAGGTATTTCCAAATAACCATAAAATTTATTGTCATTAGAGACTCGCCTCTAGCCTGAGTCTTAACTATAGGCTGAGTCTTTTGTTGGAGAATCGTCTATAAACTGTTACACGACTTTAGCCAGAGACTCGACTATAGTAAGAGATTCGACTATCGTCAGAGGCTCGACTATAGTCAGAGGCTCGACTATAGTAAAAGGCTCAACTATAGTCTGAGACTAGACTATAGTTAAAAACTAAGCTTTATTCAGACTCTACTGTAGTCAAATTGTACTGTAGTCAGAAACTTGACTCTAAACAAAGAATCGAAAATCGACTCGTCTCTAGTTTGAGCCCTAACTATACCAAGAGCTTCGATGTTGAAGACTCGACTATCATTAAAAACTTCACTATTGTCAAATAATCGTTATAGTCAGAGCCGACTTTTGTGAGACGACCCACTAGGAAGGACATCCGACTCTAGTCAGAGACTTGACTTTAGTTAGAGAATCGAATATTAAAGGAGACCTAAATATATTCAGTGGCTAAACTATAGTCAGAGACCCAACTATTGTCAAAGAATCGGCTGTAATCATCGATTCTTCGACTATTGTCGAAGAATTGATCATGTACAGACCTCTACCATTAATCAGATACTCGACTATATAAATAGTCATAAACTCAACTAAAGTCTACTATACACTCTCTACTATATTTAAAGTGTATCGACTACAATTAAAGAGTCTCACTATAATCAGTGTGTCTTGGCTATATTCTGTGAAAAAAGTCTTGTAATAGTCAGGAAAGTCTCGTCTGTAGTCAGAGATTTTCGACTTAAGTCAGACGCTCTCGAGATTAGCCAGAAAATTTGGACTATAGTCAGAAAGTCACGATAATAGTCGACTATATATCTTTTTGGCTTTATTTAAAGAATCTCTACTATATTTAGAGTGTCTCGACTATAATGAAAAAATCTTGACTATAACCAGAGTGTCTTGGCTATATTCTGGGTCTCAATGAAAACCAAAGTCTAAATATAGCCAGAATGCCTGTAGACTTTAAAAATATGATCTTGTCTCGACTATAATCAGTGTGTCTTGGCTATATTCTTAACCCCTTGACGTATTTCCACGAGTCTGACTCGTGGTAAAATTTCTGTGCCTAACATAATTATCACGAGTCTGACTCGTGGTACAATTTCTGTGCCTAACATGATTATAACGAGTCTGACTCGTTTTGCGACAGTTCTAACGCATCAAAACTGGTTTGTTTAGTTCAAGTTGTGTGCGAACAGTTGGAAGCGAACTTCGTTGCGAAAACTGATACGTCAAAGGGTTAAGAGACTCTGTGAAAAAAGTCTTGTAATAGTCAGGAAAGTCTCGTCTGTAGTCAGAGATTTTCGACTTAAGTCAGACGCTCTCGAGATTAGCCAGAAAATTTGGACTATAGTCAGAAAGTCACGATAATAGTCGACTATATATCGTTTTGGCTTTATTTAAAGAATCTCTACTATATTTAGAGTGTCTCGACTTTAATAAAAAAATCTTGACTATAACCAGAGTGTCTTGGCTATATTCTGGGTCTCAATGAAAACCAAAGTCTAAATATAGCCAGAATGCCTGTAGACTTTAAAAATATGATCTTGCCTAAAGTCTAGTATACAGTTGCGAGTCTCATTTATGGAATAAAATATGGTTAGTTTCGACAGTTGTAATAAAATTCCTGCTTATCTTTATTTTCCATACTTACAGAATTAATTGCGTAAATATAAAGCCAATTTTTTTGAATAACTTACCTAAAAAGAAAGGAAATAAAAATAAATTTATTAATAATTTGTTATAAATTTTAAGTAGAATATTTAAAAAACATTTATTTATTTAGATAACAAAATTTAAGTAAGCCCAAATTCTTTTGTAAATAAGATTTTTGAGAAGTGTCTGTCAATTAGGATTTTTAATCCCTTCGAACCGGATTCTGAAATCTCTTTTTAAGCTTCTTTTTGATATAGAAACATCATTATTTTCCTAGATATTACATTTCGTAACAACTGGATTGAAAAGTTCTTATATTTCCTTAATTTGAGAAATCTGTCAATAACTTGCTTTTTTGATTATTGATCCCTTCGAACCGGATTCTAAAATATTTTCTAAAGCTTTCTTTTGATATATAAATATCATTATTTAACTAGATGTTCAAAAAAAAATTGGTGAAATCTTAAAATTCTAACAGTTTCTTTAATTAAGAAATTTACTTTTTTTATATTTCTCAAAAATTGTAAAGTAATTTATTTTATTTAATTTGATATATAAATTTCCTAAACAGATCAAATAATATACAAGTTATACAACTTTGAACATCAGAAATTTAAAGTAATAAGATTTTCTTTACCTAAATTTCAAACATCAAACGAAAATATTGCTAGGAATTCTTAAGAGTTTGAAATTTTCTTTAAAAGTAAAAGTTTCATTAAGCACTTCTAAATTATTTCTACATAACTGTAAAGTAGAGATATAAAGCTTTCATTTGATATATAAATTTACTAAGTATATCAAATGAAACACAAGTTATACAACTTTGAACCTAAATTACGAACATCAAACTAAAATATTGCTGAAAATTATTAAGAATTTACAATTTTCTTAAATAGTAAAAGTTTTATAAAACTTTTTAAAATATTTCTACATTATTGTAAAGTATGGATATAGCGCTTTAATTTGATACATAAATTTTATAGATTTAATAATACACAAGTTATACAACCTTGAAACTCAAATTTTGAACATCAAAAATATTTTTGGGAATTCTTAAAAGTTTAAAATTTTCTTTGGAAGTGAAAATTTTATAAAGCTTTCATTTGCTATTTAATTTTTCTAAATAGATTCAATAATACACAAGTTATACAACTTTGAATCCTAAATTTCAAATATCAAACAAAAATATTTCTAGGAGTTCTTAAAAGTATACAATTTTCTTTAATATTAAAAGTTTATACAACTTTTTAAAATATTTCTACATAATTGTAAAGTAGAGATATGAAGCTTTCATTTGATATATAAACTTCCTAAATAGATTAAATAATACGAAAGTTATACAACTTTGAAACTGAAATTTCGATTATCAAACAAAAATATTGCTGGGAAATATTAAAATTTTCTTTCTCTAGTTGTAAACGTTTTAAACTTTTTTCATTTTTCTTTATATTCTTCATAGCTTTAAAGTAGAGCTTTAAAGATTTCATTAGATATATAAAAGACCTGAGCAGATATAATAATACACAAGTTATATAATTTTAAAGATGTACTTTCGAAACAGGGGCCAAATTACGGCATTCGATATCGATCGAAATCTTAGATATTTTCAAAACATTTGTAAAGCATACTTTAAGGATAATCAAAAATATTTAAAAGATGCACTGTCTACTATATTTTTTTTAAGTTATTTGACAAAAGATAAACAATAGTAAAAGAGTTTTAATTGAACTATATGTTTTTAAAAACGAATCAAAATGGACACCAAATTTCAATAAACTTTTTGCATCGAAGTAACTTTGAACATCCCTAAAGTATACTTCACAATATTCGCTTAGAACTCTGAGTTTTCGATCGATATCGAATGCGGTAATTTGGCCCCAGGTATTTTTGTTATAAAATTTCGAAACAAAACGTTTTATAACAAACATTTTGTCGATTAATCAACAAATTATAAGATTTTCGTTTATTCGGCAGTTTTTAGAATTTTTTAAAAATATTTCTCTATAATTGTAAAGTAGAGATATAAAGCTTTCATTTGATATATATAATTCCTAAGTAGCTCAAATAATACACAAGTTGTACAACTTTAAAGATAAACTTTTGACTTTTTTTAAATGAATATTAAAATATTTCTGCTTTTAGTCAAATATCTCTGTGTCCTTTAATAACCCCAAGTAGGCTTTGGAAATTTTAATTTAGAGGAAACTACAATACAGGGAGGGAATATTTCTTTGAAATGTTTCAATAGTTCTTTTCGGTAAATATACATGTCACTTCTTGGGTATATTTACTATACAATTTCGATACGGTTTATAACAGACAAATTGTCAATTAATCATCAAATTATAAGATTTTCGTTTATTTGGAAATTTTTAGAATTTTTTAAAAATATTTCTCAATAATTGTAAAGTAGAGATATAAAGCTTTCATTTGATATATAAATCCTAAGTAGCTCAAATAATACACAAGTTATATAACTTTAAAGATGAACTTGCAACTTTTTTTAATGCATATTAAAATATTTCTGCTTTTAGTCAAATGCCTCTAAGTGTCCTGTAGTAACCCCAAGTAGCCCTTGGAAAGTTGAGTTTGCAGGAAATTTCAATACAAGAAGGCTTTTGCCTTTGATAATTTTGATTTTAAAAGTACTTGCAACACTTTTAAGTATAAAATCCACTTGTACTATAAGAGTCTTTCTATATATAAAGGAGAAGAATATGTATATAAAAGTATTAATAGATATATTGTACTTATGTAGATATTAGAGATAGTTAAAGCTAAATTTTACATATAAAGTCCGTCTGCCGACTACCCACCAGAGCAGACTATGTGTCTGTCAGTCAGTTCGGTTTTTCTATATATTTGTATTAATAGGTGGTATCGCATTATGCATCCATTCATGTGGCAATAATAGATACAATAGAAGTATGAAAAAAAGGTTAATAAACTTTTAAAACAACGAGTTCACTATTTTTCCAATATAATTACCTATAGAGTTGGGATATAGGGAGGAAAGATAGAGATAGAGATTGGACAAAAATAAAATAAACGAAATATATAATCA
The DNA here is from genome assembly GCA_933228675.1 of Stomorhina lunata. Taxonomy (NCBI): domain Eukaryota; kingdom Metazoa; phylum Arthropoda; class Insecta; order Diptera; family Rhiniidae; genus Stomorhina; species Stomorhina lunata. The sequence goes on from OW121740.1 coordinate 29,395,146, forward strand.
ATAATGGAAAAAATGGACTTAATTTAGAGTTTAACAGAACATTTAAAAAATTATTTGAAAAACCACAAAAATTTCAAAACAAATTTCAAAAAATTACAAAAATTAATTTTGTATATTAGTTTTGAAACTAATACCTGACTTTAACGGGAAAAAGAAGGTGAAAATTCTACCCCCCTAAAAAAATATTCTAAAAATCATCTTCCTTGTCATTTATCACGTCATGTGTCAAGTCATCATTACATTTTTGTATAAATTTCAAAATCGCTGTTGACCCTATGTATGTGTAAAGGTAATGAAAAACCTAAATGTTTTCAAAATTTTGTTCATAATATTTTCGTATGTAAATAAAATATTTGGATTTTGGTGGTAGATTATTTACCATTCACCTCTTACAATTTAGTTTTAAGCCGAAACTTATTAAAATTGAAAAGAAACCTTAGAAAAATTATTTGCTGATGTCCAAAAGTCATGTAGTTTTTATAGACCAATTACAATATTAAGAAGGGGGTGTTTTGAATTTTATAAAATTTTACAAAAAAAAATATATATATACATATATATAAAATTTTAGAAAAATGAGGGTGGGTTCATTTAAATTTTTTACTTGAAAAGAAAATCATCATCAAGATAAATTATGCTCCGAAACAAAGAAATTAATTTTTTAACAACTTAAAAAAGGGAATCCCTTGTTTAAACCTAATAAAAAATTATCCAAAAAGGGATGATTTTGAGTGCCTTATCTCAAATTTATTTAATCAATCATTAACAACCTGAAATATCCAGAGTCAAGGTTGTTCTGTTATGGAAATTTTGGGAAAATTTATAATGATAAGAAGCGAAAAGATAAGCAGAATCAGCTTTTTTGGGGGTGATTTATTTAAAAAAAAAAAAGAAAAAAAAAATAAATGTTCTAGTTTCGAAAAACCCAAACTCCCCTAAAATAATCTAAATTTACAAAGGCTTTTAAAAAAAAGTAGAGCATTTGATTAATTGAAAAATTAACAAAAACTTTGAAAATTTACCAAAAATGTATATCATGAAAAATTTTAATTTATTTTTCATTTTTCGAAATCTTAAATTTCTCTTTAATAGTGAAAATTTCAAAATTTTTTGTTTAACATTTCTGCATAATTGCAAAGTAGATCTATAAAGCTTTCATTTGATATACAAATTTCCAACTTAGATCCAATAATACACAAGTTATAAAACTTTGAAACTAAAATTACGAACATCAAACAACAATAATGCTGGGAATTCTTAAGAGTTCAAGCTTTTCTTTAATAGTGCAAATTTAAAAAAGCTTTTTTTAAATATTTCTACATAATTATAAAGTAGAGATGTAAAGCTTTTATTTGATATACAAATTCCCTAAGTAGATCAAATAATAAAAAAGTTATACAAGTTACACAATTTTAAAGTTATATCATTTTAAAGTGTTTAAAATTTTCTTTAATAGTAAGAGTTTTAAAAAACTTTTTTTTTTAATATTTCTTAATAATTGTCAAGTAGATATATAAAGCTTTTATTTGAATTATAAATTTCCTAAGTAGATCAAATAATAAACAACTTATAAAACTTTGAAACTAAAATTTCGATCATCAAACAAAAATATTGTTGAAAAGTCTTAAAATATTCTTTCTTCTAAAAAACTTTTTTAAATTTTTTTTAAATAATTGTGAAGTAGATAAATAAAGCTTTCATTTGACATATCAATTTCCGAAGCAGTGAAAATAATACTCAAGTTATACAACTTTGAAATTGAAATTTCGATCACCAAACAAAATTATTGCGGAGAAATCTTAAGATTTAAAATTTTTTTTATTGAGAAAGTTTTAAAAAACTTTTTTAAAAAATTTCTACGTTATTGTAAAGTAGATATGAAATATAAAGCTTTTATTTGATATACAAATTTCTTAAGTAGATAAAATAATACTTAAGTTGTACAACTTTGAAACTGAAATTTCGATCATCAAACAAAAATATTGCTAGGAATTCTTAAGAGTTTAAAATTTTCTTTAACATTGACATTTAAAAAAAAAAACTATTTTAAAACATTTCTACATAATTGTCAAGTAAATATATGAAACTTTCATTTGATGTATAAATTTCCCAAGTAGATCAATTTTTACACAAGTTATACAACTTTGAAACTGAAATTTCTATCATCAAACAAAAATATTGTTGGGAATTCGAGTTCAAAATTGTCTTTAGAAGTAAAAGTATTAATAGACTTTTTTTAAATATTTCTACATAATTAAAAAGTAGAGATACAAAGTTTTAATTTGATATACAAATTTTTTAAGTAGATCAAATAATACTTAAGTTATACAACTTTGAAACTGAAATTACGAACATCAAACTTATATATAATCACAATTCGAATTCGATTGTAGTTTATTTTATAGCATCAATTCGTCAGTTAAGCGTAGGAAATTTAATGGTCCCAATTTGACTTTAATCTTAGGTCAATTTATTATACTTAATTGACTTCAAACTCAGGACAATTTATAGTCATAACTCGATATCAATTATTTTATAGCTCCAATTCGAATGCAAACGAAATCGTAGGGAATTTTATAGTCCCAAATCGAAGCAAATCGTCATTTTATAGTTCCAATTTAAATGCAGTCGTAGGTCATTTTAAAGTACGATTTCGACTGCAATCATAGGTCACTTTGTAGTCCCAATTCGACTGCAATCATAGGTCACTTTGTAGTCCCAATTTGACTGCAATCATATGACATTTTGTCGTCCCAATTTGACTGCAATCGTAGGTAATTTTAAAGACCAAATCGTAGGTCATTTAATAGTCCAAAATCGACTGCAATCTTAGATCATTTTGAAGTCCTATTTGGACTGCATTTGTAGATCATTTTGTAGTCCTATTTCGACTGCAATCGTAGGTCAGTTTATAGACCTTATTTGACTTCAAAGGTAGCTCATTTTATAGTCTCAATTCCACTGCAATTGCAGTTCATATGGTAGTCTTATTTCGGCTGCAATTGTAGGTAAATTTATAGGCCTAATTTGACAGAAATCATAGATCATTTTATAGTCTCAATTCGACTGCAGTCGTAGGTCATTTTAGAGTCCGATTTTGGTTGCAACTGTAGGTCGATTTATAGACCTAATTTAACTGCAGTCATAGGTCGATTTATGGACCTAATTTGACTACATTCGCATGTCATTCTATAGTTCCATTTCGGCTGCAATCGTAGATCAATTAAAAGACCAAATTTGACTGTTCAATAGTAGGGACAGTGCAAATTTGATTTTAATAAGGGTTTTAATTTGCATTAAATTGAAGTTTCAATTAGACTTCAATAGTAGCTTATTGTGCAGATTAAATTTGACTTCAAAATATATTCTTGTGTAAATTCTTTACAGTCCAAATTAAACTTCAATATTTGATATCTAGACAGTCCGACAACTGTCTTCTAAGCTATTTTATTCTAGGGTAATCCATTTTAAAAGATTCAAACCCGAAATCGAATGTTCTTCTCAAGCTAATGAGCAGATCTAAGATTGTTCATAGAGTAAATAAGCTTGAAATCATTATATCCGAGTCCGAACGGTTCCGAAGAGACAGAGTTAACTATTTTGATTTACAACTTCTTTTCACTTTGATATAACTTAAGGTCAAAGTTTTTGAAACTAAATTGATATCATGAAAAAGTGCGAATCGAGATATGATGTCTTTTATCAAATATTTCTCAAGCTGATCTCAAATACAATGTCAATGGTATAGACAAAAATAAGATTACATTAGAAAGATCCTAACTTTTACTTTATTTTATGTTTGAAATTCATATTTAATTTCAAAATGTATCAATCTTTTTTCAAGCCTGAATCAAGTATTAAATCTAAGCCTAAAACTCTAGATTACAAAATTCTTAATTCTTGTTATTGTTTAATAATTTAAGAAAAACTTGAGTTTTACATTTAAGATTTTTTTGAAAGCTTGTTTCATTAAGTCTACTTTGACATTCATCAAGTTTCAAGTCATATTAAAGAGAGGTAAAGGAAATAGAACGGGTTATGTTCCCCATTCTATTTTCTTTGCCTCTATCTTGAAACTTAATGGGCGTAAAAGTAGACTAACATTTGAAAAATTATTGAGAAAACAGTTTTTTATCAAGTATTTTTCAAGCTTAAATCAAATATTATTTATGGAAAATTCAAGTTTTTACTAAAATATTGAAAAAAATGTTATCCTAAATCTTTATTTATTTTAAACTAATTTTTATAAAGCATATCTGAAGTTGGTTTTGATTTTAATTAAGGATTTGTTTAAGACTTGAGATTTATATTGGAATTCAATTAGAGAAAATATTCTTTATCAAGCCTATATCAAGCTTAACCGAAATAAAATATTAGCAATCTCCAAATCCCCGTTTAATTAAAAAAAATTACAGCTTTTACTTAAAATTAAACTAGTTTGAGTTTAACATTAAATTTGATATTGAGAAAATGTTCTTTATCAAACATTTTTCTAGTCAGGCTCGAATATTGAAACATTCCGAGTTATAATTCTTTTCGTTTCAAACTAAAACCATTTACAAATATCCTGGGATATAATAAAACATTTCTTAAAGAATCTTCTAATTACCCAAAAATTTCCCGATTTTTTGGGGTTTTGAAAACTTACCTCTTTTTGGTTTTGCCAACATTGTAAAGTTCAACATGTTTGAAAGCAGCGTAGGCGGCCATTTTTCTGTGTGTGGTTTTTTTGAGTTACGAGTGGGGGCTTTTTAAATAAATTAAATTAACAAGGACACTTAAATCCTTTCCAACAGAAACAAGAATAACAATATAGAGATATCAAATTTGGATTTGATATGAAAAAAATCTAGATTTAAGGAAAAAGTAAAGAAAATTAAAAAGGAAATTCCTTAACAAAAAAAAAGGATTATAAAAGCTGTGAAATATTTTGTTGTTTGTGTAGGGATACCAAAACGAAAAGTTTTCGTCAACAAATTTTATATATAGGAATTAAGAGAAAAATCAATAATTATGATGCATAAGGACATGAAGAAGAAGGACATCTTTACGCTCATGTTTACTCTCGAGTAAAATGTAATGTTCAAAAGTTTTGAAAAAAATTGCCTTGATTTGTGTAGGATGGAGAAATGGTATGCGTTTAGGAGAAGTTGTTAGAAAAAAAAGGACCTTGTTAAAGGTTCCTTTTTTTATAACTATATATAAAATTAATATAGTATATAAAATTAAATAAGAAATAAAATTAAATGAAAATCCATTTGTGATAGTTGAAGCTGTTGAAATTTGATGTAGAGAACTCTCTCCGGAGAGCTTTTTTTTATTCACAGATACCCAGGATGCTTTAAGGATATGAGGAAAATTTTATTTTATGCAATACCACAAAAACACTGAAAATTATTTCAACACTTTTTCAAAAAATATTTCACAGTTTTTTTATAAAATGTTCCCTTTTGTAACTAAAAGTCCATAAAACTCACTCAAGAATAAATTCTTTATTTAAAAGAAGGTTTTTACTTTTGAAATAATTCAGATAAAAAAGTTCGTTTTTCTAAGTTTAAGTTAAAAATTTTCTTTCGTTTTTTTTTTGTTCTGTTTAAAAAGTTAAAAATTATTTTAATTCTTTTTTTTTCTTAATTAAATGGAAGATTTATTTGCTTTTGTTAAAACTTTTTTATAATTAAATTTTTTTTAAAATACGTTTTAAAAATATTAACACTTTTTGTGTGTTTTTCTAGAGAGTGCGAACGTAGCAAGTTAAAGTTAAAGACTGAACTGTTTTTGGAAAAGTGGAAAACATTTTATATTATCGATCCAGCAAAACCCACAAAAAAGAAAAAACACACGCGCAACGAAACATTCACTCTCGAGTTTTAAGGGGCAGACAAATGGGTTGGTTTGGGTTAAACAAAAAGTGGAGAAAGAAAATGTATGAACCACAAAACAAAAGCAATAAAAACAAACACATAATGACTCTCCGCTACAAAATTTATGGGAAAAGGAAAAGAAAATTGCATGAAAAATTATTACAAGAGAATAAAACTTTAACGCTCTCTGCTTTTTGTAAAACATGTAATTTAATGCTCTCTCTCTCTGCATTTTGTTTACAGAAAGAGGGAGAGAGAACTTTAAAGAATTTTACGGTAATTTTTGTTATTGTTTTCTTAACATTTCAGAGTATGTGTGTAAGTAACAGCTGTTTATTTCTTCCAGAGGAGTGCGTTTGAAAAAATAAAAATTATTTTGATTTTGAACAGAATTTTAATTTTTATTATATCCAATACCAAATAACTTAAAAAAAAGCCTATAGAATTCTTCGTTGGAGCCAAAACCTAACACATACTTATCGCCCATTTACTTTAATAATATTAGAACCAAAAATCGATCAATGGTTTTGAACAGAGTACGACAAAAACTTTGTCTCCTGCCTTAAAAATTGGGTTTAGAATTTATTTTTGATATTAGGGGTATTATTTTTGTTTCGAAAATTGTAAATAACAAAATTTCAGTTGAAATAAATATTCCCCTTGATCAGGCGCAGGCAGCCCATACCACCAGAAGCCGAAAACTTTTTATAATTTTCGTAAATATCACAATCATTAACGAAACTCGTGCAAATAAGTATTAAAAGCATTCAGATGAGATTTAGATGTTTTTGCCATAATAGTAATATTAAACAAATTTGGATTTTTCTGTATAAATATTTTTTAGATAAAAACATTTTTTATAGAAAAATTTTTTATAGAAAATTTTTCGACAAAAAAAAATTTCTGCAAAAATTCTTGATAAAAATATTTTTCTATAGCAAACTTTTCTAAATTTTCTTTAGAAAATTTTCAATATTTTTCTATAAAAATATTTTTTATAGGAAATTTTTTTATCAAAACTTTTCTATAGAACAATTTTTTATCAAAAACTTTTCTATAGAAAATACTTCTATCGAAAAATTTGTCTATAAAAAATTTTTATAGAATTTTTTTTTTTATAGAAAATTTTCGATATTTTTCTATCAAAATATTTTTCAATAGAAATATTTTCGATAAAAATATTTTTCTATAGAAAATACGATAACAATATTTTTCTATAGAAAAATTTTAGATCAATATATTTTTCTATAGAATTTTTTATTTTTTTTTTAAAGTTTCGATAAAAATATTTTTCTATAGAAAAATTTTTGACAGAAATATTTTTCTAAAGAAAAATTTTCGATAGAAATATTTTTCTATAGAAAACTTTTCTAACAAAATTTTATTCTATATAAAATTTTCGATATTTTATATATAAAAAATATATAGAAAAATCTCCAATAAAAAAATTTTTCTATAGAAAACTTTTCTAAAAAAAAATTTTCTATAGAAAATTTTCTATATTTTTCTATACAAATTTGTTTCTATATAAAAATCTTGGATAAAAATATTTTTCTATAGAAGTTTTCGATCAAAATATTTTTCTGTGGAAAAATTTTCTATAAAAATTTTTTTCTATAGAAAAATCTTCGATAAAAATATTTTTCAGTAGTAAAATTTTCGATCAAAATATTTTTCCTCATTTTTTTCCGTAGAAAAATTTTCGATAGAAATTTTTTCTATTTCTTTTTTCTCGATAAAATTATTTTTCTATAGAAAAAAATATTTTCGATAGAAATATTTTCTATAGAAAATTTTCTTTAGAAAATTTTTGATAAAAAAATTTTCTTTAGAAAATTTTTGATAAAAATCTTTCTTTGGAAAATTTTTAATAACAAAAATATTCTTTAGAAAATTTTTAATAAAAAAATTTTAATAAAAAAATTTTCTTTAGAAAAATTTTAATAAAAACATTTTCTTTAGAAAATTATAAAAAAAAATGTTGATATAAAAATTAATTTCTTTCATAAAAATTTTCTTTAGAAAATTTTTGATAAAAAAAATTTTCTATAGAAAATTTTTGATAAAAAAATTTTCTATAGAAAATTTTTGGTAAAAAAATTTTCTATTGAAATTTTTTGATAAAAAAAAATTTTCTATAGAACATTTTTGATAAAAAAATTTTCTATAGAACATTTTTGATAAAACAATTTTCTATTGAAACTGTTTGATAAAAAAATTTTTCTTAGAAATTTCTTTAGAAATTTCTATAATTAATTTTCCAAACGAACATGAAATAAAGAAAATAAAATAAGTATACCCATTTTTTTTTGAACGCACTCCCCCCTTTTAAATAATTTCATACCCAAAAACTGCATTTGTGTTTAGCAACATTGTTGCACTGTTTACATTTCAAAAAAACATTTAATGTAAACATTTAACAACAACATTTTGTCTCATTTAAAGCAACTGTTAGCTTTCATTTGCTCATCCTATGAATACAAATGAATCACTCAGTCAGTTTTCTTCTAGAAAATGTTTATAAACAAAGTTCAATAACCGTTAAATTACATTAGGCAACTCTCATGATAATAAACAGAGCAACACAACTAATGTTTAGCTACATGACGAAAATTTGCTCCATGAGAATCTCGGAATGTTTATAACCGAAAATGTTGGGAATTGAGAGATAAATGATGAAATTTGAGTGCATGAGAAGAAGATGACGATGATAAAAGAGGGTCAGTGTGTGACTAAGTAAATATTTTGGAAAGATGAAAATAAATGAATAAATGGAATAAATTAATTAAAAAAATAAAGCAAACAAAAAGTTGTGAACTCTTAAATTGAGTTTAACTATAAAGGGGAGGAAAATGTAAAGTTTATAAAACCAGAAAATATTAGAATTTAAATTCTTTTAAAAGATATAAAGCTTAAGTGAGCTTAATGATTAAACTCCGAATTAAGCTTTAATTGCGGATTATAATTATAATAAACTTAGTTAAGATTTAATCGCAGATTTTAAAAAATTTTCGTTAAACTTGATTTGAGCCAAAGTTAAGCTTTAAACGTAGTTTATAATATAGCCAAAGTTATGCTTTAATCGTGGTTTATAATAGAGCCAAATTTTAGCCTTAATCGTGGCTTATAGCAAGGCTCCAGCTTTTATCGTGTTTAAAATAGAATCAAAGTTAAGCTTTAATCCTGGTTTATAGAAGAACCAATGTTAAGCTTTATTCGTGCTTTTTAGGAGAGTCAAAGTTAAGCTTTAATCGTGGTTTATAATAGAGCCAAAGTTAAGCTTTTATCGTGGTTTATAATAGAGAAAAAGTTAAGCTTTAATCGTAGTTTTTAATAGAGCCAAAGATAAACTTTAATCGTGGTTTACAATAAAGCCAAAGTAAAGCTTTAATCGTAATTTATAATAAAACCAAAGTTAAGTTTTAATAGTGATTTTTAATATAGCCAAAGTAAAGCTTTAATCGTGGTTTATAATAAAACCAAAGTTAAGCTTTAATCGCGGTTTTTAATAGAGCCAAAGTTTAGCTTTAATCGCGGTTTTTAATAGAGCCAAAGTTAAGCTTTAATCGTGGTTTTTAATAGAGCCAAAGTTAAGCTTTAATCGTGGTTTTTAATAGAGCCAAAGTTAAGCTTTAATCGTGGTTTTTAATAGAGCCAAAGTTAAGCTTTAATCGTGGTTTTTAATAAAACCAAAGTTAAGCTTTAATCGCGGTTTTTAATAGAGCCAAAGTTTAGCTTTAATCGCGGTTTTTAATAGAGCCAAAGTTAAGCTTTAATCGTGGTTTTTAATAGAGCCAAAGTTAAGCTTTAATCGTGGTTTTTAATAGAGCCAAAGTTAAGCTTTAATCGTGGTTTTTAATAGAGCCAAAGTTAAGCTTTAATCGTGGTTTTTAATAGAGCCAAAGTTAAGCTTTAATCGTGGTTTTTAATAGAGCCAAAGTTTAGCTTTAATCGCGGTTTTTAATAGAGCCAAAGTTAAGCTTTAATCGTGGTTTTTAATAGAGCCAAAGTTAAGCTTTAATCGTGGTTTTTAATAGAGCCAAAGTTAAGCTTTAATCGTGGTTTTTAATAGAGCCAAAGTTAAACTTTAATCGTGGTTTTTAATAGAGCCAAAGTTAAGCTTTAATCGTGGTTTTTAATAGAGAAAAAGTTAAGCTTTAATCGTGGTTTTTAATAGAGCCAAAGTTAAGCTTTAATCGTGGTTTTTAATAGAGCCAAAGTTAAGCTTTAATCGTGGTTTTTAATAGAGCCAAAGTTAAGCTTTAATCGTGGTTTTTAATAGAGCCAAAGTTAAGCTTTAATCGTGGTTTTTAATAGAGCCAAAGTTAAGCTTTAATCGTGGGTTTTAATAGAGCCAAAGTTAAGCTTTAATCGTGGTTTTTAATAGAGAAAAAGTTAAGCTTTAATCGTTTTTTTAATAGAGCCAAAGTTAAGCTTTAATCGTGGACAAAGTTAAGCTTTAATCGTGGTTTTTATAGAACCATAGTTAAGCTTTAATCGTTTTTTTAATAGAGCCAAAGTTAAGCTTTAATCGTGGTTTTTATAGAACCATAGTTAAGCTTTAATCGTTTTTTTAATAGAGCCAAAGTTAAGCTTTAATCGTGGTTTTTATAGAACCATAGTTAAGCTTTAATCGTTTTTTTAATAGAGCCAAAGTTAAGCTTTAATCGTGGACAAAGTTAAGCTTTAATCGTGGTTTTTATAGAACCATAGATAAGCTTTAATCGTGGTTTTTAATAGAGCCAAAGTTAAGCTTTAATCGTGGTTTTTAATAGAGAAAAAGTTAAGCTTCAATCGTGGTTTTTATAGAACCATAGTTAAGCTTTAATCGTGGTTTTTAATAGAGCCAAAGTTAAGCTTTAATCGTGTTTTATAATAGAGCCAAAGTTAAGCTCTTATCGTGGTTTTTAATAGAGCCAAAGTTGAGCTTTAATTGTGGTTTATAACAATTTCTTAGTTAAGTTTCAATCGGGATTTATAATAAAATTTTAGTTAAGCTTTAATCGGGATTTATAACAAAATCTCAGTTAAGCTTTAAGCATAGTTTTTCAGAGTAAAACTAAAGCTGCCATTTTTCGTAAAATAAAGACTCAGTTCAGCCTTAAACAAAGTTTCTTAGATATATGTAAGCCAAAGCTCCTTTATAAGGTTTTTCTCGAGTCTTACTTTCGTTTACCTCATTTCTTATCAAAAACAGTTGTATTTTCTTTCGATGATAAATTCCCTTAAAAAAGCTTTTTAAAACAGGCCAGAGTGTAATAAATACTTGAACATGAAGAGGTTTATTAAAAAATATGTTTAAGCTGGTGTCAGATATTCAGACTTTAGCAGACAATTAAAACAGATTATAGAGTGATTAGGCACACAAACAAAATATTAGGAAAAAAATGAAAAAGAAAACGATATAAAAACACTAGCAGCAAAAAAAAAACACAATCCAATTACTGGCTAAAAAGCACAAAAGGGCAAGAAAAAGCAAATAATTTTAAAAGCTTTAGAAATAATTTTGCAAAATTAGAAAGAAATTTAAGTAAATATCGCAAATTTTGCTTAAATATTTGTTCACGTTTATAAAAATTAAAAAAAAAAATCAAATTTAAAAAAGCTTTCTTCCGAACTTTAAAGATGTACATACAAATTTTGTTTCCAACATTATTTCTGCACGTGTCAACCGTAAAGTTTTTCTTTTTAATTCTATTCCTCACATTAACTTCATCATTCAATGCAAATGAACTCATTAAATTAAATTTTATTTTAGTTTTTATTTCAATTCTTGTAAACAAAAGTTGTATTACTTTAAATTGTGTTATTTTATATTTATTCCTCTTCTATGCTTTTAAGTTTTTTTTTTAAATGAACTGAGTATAAATACAAATAAATTTTGTAGTAAAAAAGTGTGAAAAAGCAGAAAAATAGGTGTTGTCGTAGACTTTAAAAGTGTTTGCAATTTTTTTTTTTTGTATTTTCAGAATATGCATGCAAAAGTTTATTTATGCGAAAGCTTAGAAGCAGGTATTTTTATAAAAAATAAAATTTTACATGTGCATAAAAATGAACAGAAGCAGTAAAAACACCGAGAAGATACAAGAAATGTCCGCATATAATATAAGAAAATATGTTTTTATAGAAAGTCAGAGGTTGAAAAGATTCACTTCTTTAATCAGATAAACTTATATATAATATTAAAAGCTTTAGCGTAGATTTAAATTAACTCAACAAATCTGTATTCGTATTTTATAATAGAGACTTAGTAAAGCTTTCATTGCACATTATAATAAGTACAAGTTAAGTATAAGTCGTAAGTTATAACAAACTTTCAATTAATTCTTAAGCATAGATTATATTAGAGACTCAATTAAGCTTTCATTAAAGGTTATAATCGTGTTAAAGTTATGCTTTATTCGTAAGTTATAATAAAGTCTCATATAAACTTTAATCGTAGGTTATATTTAAGTCTTATCTAAGCTTCTATCGTAGGTTTTAAAAAAGTTTCATTTAAGCTTTAATCTTATTTTATAAAAAAGGCCTCATTTAAGCTTTAGTCGTAGGTTATAATAAAGTCATATCTAAGCTTTAATCGTAGGTAGGTAGATAAAGTCTCATTTAAGCTTTGATCGTAGATTATAATAAAGTCTCATTTAAGCTTTAGTCATAGGTTATAATAAAGTCACATCTAAGCTTTAATTTTAGGTTATAATAAAGTCTCATTTAAGCTTTAATCGTATATTAAAATAAAGTCTTATTTAAGCTTTAATCGTTCTAATAGTCATATTAAAGTTTTAATCGTAGATTATAATAGTCTCATTTAAGCTTTAATCGTAGGTTCCAATAAAGTCTTATATAAGCTTTAATCGTGTTTTATAATAGTCTCATTTAAGCTTTAGTCGTAGGTTATAATTAACACAACTAAGCTTTAATCGTAGGTTATAATAAAGTATCATTAAGCGCTTTAGTTTTAGGTTATAATAAAGTCACATCTGAGCTTTAATTGTAGGTTATAATGAAGTCTCATTTAAACTTTGATCTTACATTATAATGAAGTCTCGTTTAAGCTTAAATCGTAGGTAATAATAAAGTCACATCTAAGCTTTAATCGTAGGTTATAAAAAAAGTCATATTTAAGCTTTAATCGTAGGTAATAATAAAGTCACATCTAAGCTTTAATCGTAGGTTATAAGAAAGTCATATTTAAGCTTTAATCGTAGGTTGTAATAAAGTCTCATTTAAGCTTTAGTCATAGGTTATAATAAAGTCACATCTAAGCTTTAATCGTAGATTATAATGAAGTCTCATTTAAGCTTTAGTCATAGGTTATAATAAAGTCACATCTAAGCTTTAATCGTAGGTTATAATGAAGTCTCATTTAAGCTTTGATATTAGATTATAATAAAGTCTCACTTAAGCTTTAATCGGAGGTTATAATAAAGTAATATCTAAGCTTTAATCGTAGATTATAATAAAGTCTCATTTGAGCTTTCATCGTGAGCTCTAATAAAGTCTTATATAAGGTTTAATCATTTTTTATAATAGTCTCATTTAAGCTTTAGTCGTAGGTTATAATAAAGTCATATCTAAGCTTTAATCGTAGGTTTTATAAAGTCTTATATAAGCTTTAATCGTATAAAAGTATCATCTAAGATTTGACCGTAGCTTGCAATAAAGGATCATTTAAGCATTTATTGTAGGTTTTAAGAAAGTCTCAATAGAGCTTTAATCGTATGTTATAATTAAGAATCATTTCATATTCAATCGTAGGTAATAATAGTCCTGTCTAAGCTTTAATAGTAGTTTATAATAGAGTCCAAGGTTAGTTTTAATCGTACGTAATATTAAAGTCTCATCTAAGCTTTAGTCGTAGGTTATAATAAAGTCTTATTTAAGCTTTAATAGTAGTTTTAATAGAGTCTCAGTTAATCCTTAATCGTAGGTTCACTAACCTCAAAGTTAAGCTTTAATTGTAAGATTTTAACAGAGGCTAAGTTAAGCTCATAGTAAAGTTCAAGTAAAGCTTTAATTGTAGATTTAATAGAGACCAAGTTCAGCTTTATCAAAATTCATTGTATAGACTTTAATTGAAAGTTTTAGTAGAGGCGCAGTTAAGCTTTAAAAGGAAGTTGGTGGAGACGTTGTTAAGCTTTTATCGCTGCTAGTTATTAATAAAATCTAAGTTAAGAATTTTTTGGACTCAATCGACCTCGACAAACTAAGTCGAGATCCTGTTAAGCTTTAATCGAAAGTTTAATCAAATCATGGAGTTTAGTCAACATTTTAATCTATTTGTGGGACTTTAGTCAACATTTTGATCTAATCGTAGGGGTTTAATTACTATTTTGATCTAATCGTGGGTCAATATTTTGATCTAATCGTAGGTCTTTAGTCATCATTTTGATTTAATCGTGGTCTTTGGTCAACAATTTGATTTAATCATGAGCGCCTAGTCTACATTTAAATCTAATCGTGGGGGTTTAGTCAACATTTTGATCTAATCGTGGGCCATTAGTCAACATTTTGTTTTAATCGCGGGCCTTCAGTCAACATTTTGATATAATCGTGGGCCTTTAGTCAACATTTTGATCTAATCGTGGGCCATTAGTCAACATTTTGTTCTAATCGTGGGCCTTATGTCAACATTTTGATCTAATTGAGGTTTTTAACATCTCTAAACTAATCGAGGTTCAACATCTTCGAAAGTTTAAGCAAAAGCGCATTTAAGCTTTCACCGAAAGTTGTAGCAGAGACGTAATTAAGCTTAAACTTGAGGTTAGTTGAAACGCAGTTAAGCTTTTATCGCTGATAGTTATTAATAAAATCTCAGTTAAGAATTTTTTGGACTACATAAAGTTTTAATCGACAAATTTAGTAAAGACGCAGTTGAGCTTTAATCGAAAGATCAAGCAAAGGTGCCTTTAAGCTTTTACCAAAATTTAAAGCAGATACGCAATTAAGTTTAAACCGGAAGTTAGTTGAGACGCAGCTAAGCTTTCATCGCTGATATTAATAAAATCTTGGTTAAGAATTTTTTACATTCCATTAACCCCTTGACGTATTTCCACGAGTCTGACTCGTGGTACAATTTCTGTGCCTAACATGATTATCACGAGTCCGACTCGTGGTACCATTTATGTGCCTAACATGATTATCACGAGTCTGACTCGTTGTGCGACTGTTCTTAAGCATCAAAACCGGTTTGTTTAGTGCAACTTGTGTGCGAACAGTTGGAAGCGAACTTCGTTGCGCAGATTGATACGTCAAGGGGTTAAGCTTTAATCAAAGAAAGTTTTACAAGAGCCGCATTTAAGCTTTCATAGAGATTTAAACTGAAACACAATAAAGCTTTAATTATAAAATTTATTTTAACTTTACACCTTTAAATCTCTGACAAAAATCACAGATTATAATGCAACATTGTACCGATAGTAATAAGGAAGCAAAAGTTAAAACCGCAAAGTGAAGAGGCCAAAAGCCTTTTGACTGAGAAAACAGCATTTTTTTTCGAAATCATGTTAAAATAACCAAATCAACACAAAACATACAAAAAAAAATTTAATATAAAATAGAATAAGAATGAAATCAAGTGAAAGAAAAAAAACAAGAAAATATAAAAAAATGATGACAAAAATTGCGTCACATAGAAGTGAAATAAAAAAAAATACAAAATAAGTCCAACCACAACTGGGGTACTATGGTACTATTGTACAACCTATCCGACGCTACATGATAAACTTAAAAAAAAAGAAACAAGTGTAAATTGTACTTGTACTTACTCATGATGCCTGAGAAGAAACAGAGACAACATCTAAATTTTCCCCAAAAGAAAAAAAATAAATTATATGAAGTGACGATGTAGTTCTAGATTCTAGAATTGCGTTTGCCATCAGGTGCCCTCAGATCATTGGAACGTACGAGTTACTATTTTCTAAAGTGAGTGACTGTGTCATGAGAGTCTAAAGAACTTGTTGTCCAATAGATAAAAATACTTAAAACTTAAAAATATTTTTATGGTACATATTTCTTATGCGAAAATTTTACTTCAATTTCTTTTTAGAAAAATTTTATATTATTCTAAAGAATTAAATATAAAATGAAAACATTTTTATGGAAATTGTCGGAATGAATAAAAAATTTTACATAAAAAATAACTAAAATAATCAAGTTTTGTATTTGAAATATATGGGACAATATTTTGATCTTATTGTGAGTCCTTAGTCAACATTTTGATCTAATCGTGGGCTCTTTGTCAGTATTTTGATCTAATTACGTGGGTCTTGAGTCAACATTTTGTTATAATCGTAGACTTTAGTCAACATTTTGATCTAATCGTGGGTCTTTAGCCAACATTTTGATCTAATCGTGGGCCTTCAGTCAACATTTTGATCTAATAGTGGGTCTTAAGTCAATATTTTGATATTATCGTGGTTCCGTATTCAATATTTTGATCTAATCACGGGCCTTAAGTCAACATTTTTATCTAATTTTGGGTGTCTAGTCAGCATTTTAATCTAATTGTGGGTCTTTAGTTAACAGTTTGATCTAATCGTGAGTCTTTATTCAACATTTTGATCTAATCGAGGGTCTTTAGTCAACATTTTAATCTAATCGTGGGTCTTTAGTCAACATTTTGATCTAATCGTGGGTCTTTAGACAACATTTTGAACTAATCGTGGGCCCTTAGTCAACATTTTGGTCTAATCGTGGTTCTTTAGTCAACACTTTCATCTAATCGTGGGCGCTTAGTCAACATTTTGATCTAAACGTGGGCCCTTCGTCAACATTTTGATCTAAACGTGAGCCTTTCGTCAACATTTTGATATAATTGTGGGCCTTTAAGTAACATTTTGATCTAATTGTGGGTTTTAAATCAAAATTTTGATCTAAACGTGGGCTCTTCGTCAACATTTTGATCTAAACGGAGTCCTTCGCCAACATTTTGATCTAATCGCGAGCCCTTAGTCAACATTTTGATCTAATCGTGGGTCTTCAGTCAACATTTTGATCTAATCTTGGACCTTTAGTCAACATTTTGATCTAATCGTGGGTCGTTAGTCAATATTTTGATCCAATCGTGGGTCTTTAGTCAACATTTTGATTTAATTGTTGGCTTTTAGTCAACATTTTCATCTAATCGTTGGTTTTAGAGCCACTTTTTGACTTCGAGATCGGAGATAAAATTAATGTTAATTGTCAAATTTTGTTTTTGAGTGGTCGATTATCTTATTTTGTTCTCTAGTTTAAGCGGTCAATGTTGGTGGTTTAATCTTCAGTGAGAACTGTCAAAACACACATGCATAATAAACAGCTGTTAAAAATACGTGAAGAAACAGAATTTTTAGGTATTTTTTTGGAAGTACAAATTTATGAAAATTTAAATAAAACAACTATAAGAAAGTTAAGAACTGTTAGAACACGGCCAAATCATTTTTATTTGTATAATAACTATGAAATTCGCGCAATGTCTTCTTCTTCTACAAAAAAAGTTATGTCATTTTGACAACATATTTGACATTTGCAAAAAAAGGTTACCATTTCTTGTTGATCGATATGGCAACACCATGAAGTTTAAACCACTACCCAAAAAAATCAAATGCAAATAATATGCACTTTTAGATTAGTTAATTAAGGAATAAATTTAATTTTGATCTCAAACTCAAAAAGTGGCTCTTAGTTAACATTTTCATCTAATCATGGGTCTTTAGTCAACATTTTGATCTAATCGTGGGTCTTTAGTGAACATTTTGATCTAATCGTGGGTTTTTAGACACTATTTTCATCTATAATCTTTGGCCTTTAGTCAATATTTTGATTTAATCTTTGGCCTTTAGTCAATATTTTCATCTTATCAACATTTTGTACTAATCGTGGGTCTTTAGTCAAGATTTTGATTTAATCGTGGGTCTTTAGTCAACATTTTGATCTAATCGTGGGTTCTTAGACAATATTTTGATCTTATCGTTGGCCTTTAGTCAACATTTTGATCTAATCTTGGGTCTTTAGTCAACATTTTGATCTAATCGCGGTACCTTAGTCATTATTTGATCTAATCGTGGGTTTTTAGTCAACATTTTGATCTAATCGTGGGTATTTAGTTAAAATTTTAATCTAATCGTGGTCTTAAGTCAACATTTTGATCATTTTGGTCTTTAGTCAACATTTTAGATCAAAATGTTGACTAAAGACCGTGGGCCCTTTGCTAACATTATGATACAATCGTGGGTCTTTAGTCAACATTTTAATCTAATCGTGGGTCTTATTTCAGCATTTTGATCTAATCGTGGGTTTTTAGTCAACATTTTGTTCTAATCGTGGGCCTATAGTTAAAATTTTGATCTAATCGTGGGTCTTTAGTCAACATTTTGATCTAATCTTGGGTCTTTAGTAAACATTTTGATCTAATCGTGGGTCTTTAGTCAACATTTTGATCTAATCCTGGGTCTTTAGTAAACATTTCTTAAGCCAACTTTAGTCCAATTGTGGACCCTTAGTCAGCATTTTGATCTTATCGTGGGTCTTTATTCAACATTCGGCTTGATTTTTGTTAAAAATTTTGATCAATTGTCCACATTTCTTTTGTCAATATTTAGTTCAATGTTGGAAAGTTTGTTAAGCTAAAGTTCTGATGTTTGATCTTACTATAGTCAAAGTAAAGCTTTAGTATTGGAGTTTTCTTTAATCAAAGTTCAGCCCTTACTATAGGAATTTAGTGTGTCACATTTAAGCTGTTTATGAAAGATTGAAGTCATTTGTAAACAATTCAGAAATAATTAACTTAACCAAGACATTAAACTTTACATTGACAAAACAATAAATCTCAACAAATAATAATTTAAATATAAGAAAAACAAAACGTTTTAAAGAAAAAAAAAATCCATTCATGTATTCAAAATAATCTATCAATTTTTCCCCCATTCAAAGTCATAAACTCCAACATACAAAACTCCTACAACTGCCGATCAAACTGATCATAAAAAAAAACACAATTGGAAAATTACAATTATTTGTAATCATAAAGAAAAAAATATAATGATTGAAATGTTAAAAAGAAATTTGTATAGTTTTTTTTTATTTTCCATAAAGACAACAGAGATCTTGGAGATCTCTGTATATATCTAGTAAAGACAAATAATAAACTATAAAATTTTCTTTTATTGAATTTTCTTAGCAATTTGACAAACAAAAAAAGAAAGTCATATAATCTCGATAATAATGACCGACCACATTATAAAGTAATTATGTGGTTAAAAAAATTACAAAAAAATGGAAAGAAAAAAAAAAAACGAAATCTCAAATTAGTAATTTGGAGTTTAGTAAATTGAAAATGTTACAAGATATTTTTTTATGTTGATAAAAGGCCTTTGTTTAAAAGTATTTATTTTCTTTAAGAAAACTGATCATTAATTTATGATAAACTCGTGTAATTTGACTTCCGGTTAAAAAGATCACTGGAAGTCATGAAATAGAGCCAACCACTCGCTCGGTCGCTCAGTCAAGATATAATGACTTTACCCTCTGCGGGGTGTTAATGTTTAAATACTCGTACTACAAAGTTTTGAAAATATTATTATTATTTTTTTTAATAATGATAAAATGACTAAACACATAATTTGTTTTCGGGTCTTAAATCGTCTCATTTTATCACAATTTTTTGTTTCTAAATAGATTTTGGTTGCATTTGAGTTTTAATTTGTTTGAACCATTTCAAAATGTAATTTCAATGTAATTAGAACTGGTACATCATAACGGAACAAGAAATGGATTATACTGGAAATTTTTAAATTATTATATCAAATACAACAGGAAATTTGTAATAAATATTTAGATAATAAAATAATCGAGCTAAGAAAAAGCGGATGGATGGATAAATAAATCAAAATTGTTAGAGTTTAAGGAACGAATACAATTAAGAAATTTTTTTCAATTATATTTTGATAAAGATAGAAATTTAAGTGAAATTTTTACCATAGAAAGAAAAATCCACGGTTAGAGCTTAATTTTGACTTATATGGACCAGCGATTAATGCCAGGAAAATGCTACTATAAGAGCAAAACTTGGATTAAAGTAGGGGTCAAAGTTCAGCTCAAATCGTGATCTAATCCTTGATCTTCCTTTGGTCAAAACTTTGAATAAAGAATGATCTACGACTGCATTTCTTTATTCATAGTTTTGATCTAATCGTATTTCTTTTAATATTAAAGGTTAGGTTTTTGATCTAACGTGGGGGTCTACCTTTATTCAAAGTTTTGATCTTATCGTTGTTCTAATCGTGGGTCTACCTTTAGTCATAATTTTGATCTAATCGTTTATCTAATCGTGGGTCTACCTTTAGTCAAAATGTTGATCTAATCGTTTATCTATTCGTAGGTCTACCTTTAGTCATAATTTTGATCTAATCTTTTATCTATTCGTAGGTCTACCTTTAGTCAAAATTTCTATCTTATCGTGGATCTACCTTTAGTCAAAGTTTCGATCTTATCGTGAATCTAATCGTAGATCTACCTATAGTCAAATTTTCGATCTAATCGTAGATCATTCTATAGTAAAGTTTTTGATCATATCGTGGATCTACCTTTAGTCAAAGTTTCAATCTAATCGTAGATCTTTCTATAGTGAAGGTTTTGATCATATTGTGGGTCTACCTTTAGTCAAAGGTTCGATCTAATCGTGGGTCTACCTCTAGTCAAATTTTCGATCTAATCGTAGATCTTTTTATAGTAAAGGATTTGATCTAATCGTGGGTCTACTACCTTTAGTCAAAGGTTCGATCTAATCGTAGATCTTTCCTTCGCAAAGGATTTGATCTATTCGTAGGTCTACCCTTAGTCAAAGGTTCGAACTAATCGTAGATCTTTCCTTTGTAATGGATTGAATCTACTCGTAGATCTTTTAATAGTAAAGATTTTTATCTAATCGTGGCTCTAGCTTTAGTCAAAGTTTCGATCCAATCGTAGATCTTTTCTTTGTAAAGGATTTAATCTAATCATAGATATTTTTTTTGTGAAGGTTTCGATATAATCGAGGTTCTAATAGCAGATCTTTCTATAGTTAAGGTTTTATTCGAATCGTGGGTCTTTCTTTAGTCAAAGTTTTGACTTAAGATTAAATAAACTTTAACAAAACATTTTGATTGTGGCGCGGGTCTATACTTAAAATTTTGATCTTCCCGTAGGAGTTAACATTTTGATCGTTGGTCTTTAATCGTGGGACTTTAGTTAATATTTTAATCTAATCGTGGACTTTAATCAACATCTTGATCTAATAGTGAGTCTTAAGTCAACATTTTGAACTAATCGTGGGCCTTTAGTCAACATTTTGATCTAATCGTGGGTTTTATGCCAACATTTTGATCTAATCAAGGGGGGTTAGTCAATATTTGAAACTAATTGTGGATCTTTAGTCAACATTTTGATCTAATCGTGGACTTAAGTCAACATTTTGATCTAATCGTGGGTCTTTAGTCAACATTTTAAGCTAATCGTGGACTTAAGTCAACAATGTGATCTAATCGTGGGTCTTTAGTCAACATTTTAAATTAATCGTGGACTTAAGTCAACATTTTGATCTCATCGTGGGTCTTTAGTCAACATTTTAAACTAATCGTGAAATTTAATCAACATTTTGATCTAATCGTGGGTCTTAAGTCAACATTTTGATCTAATCGGCGGTATTTAGTTAACATTTTGATCTAATCGGCGGTATTAAGTCAACATTTTAATCTAATTGTAGGCCTTTAGTCAACATTTTAATGTAATCGTGGACTTTAGTCAACATTTTGATCTAATCGTGAGTCTTTTGTAAACATTTTGATCTAATCGTGGGTCTTTAGACAACATTTTAATTTAATCGTGGGTCCTTAGGCAACATTTTGATTTAATCGTAGGTCCTTAGTCAACATTTTGATCTAACCGTGGGTCTTTAGTCAACA
The DNA here is from genome assembly GCA_933228675.1 of Stomorhina lunata. NCBI lineage: Eukaryota > Metazoa > Arthropoda > Insecta > Diptera > Rhiniidae > Stomorhina > Stomorhina lunata. The sequence continues at coordinate 29,416,927 of OW121740.1, forward strand.
TTTTGATCTAATCGTGGGCTTAAGTCAACATTTTGATATAATCGTGGGTCTTTAGTCAACATTTTAATCTAATCGTGTATTTTTAGTCAACATTTGTATCTATTCGTGGGTCTTTAGTCAACATTTTAATCTAATCGTGTATTTTTAGTCAACATTTGTATCTATTCGTGGGTCTTTAGTCAACATTTTAATCTAGTCGTGGAGTTATTCAACATTTTGATCTAATCGTGGGCCTTTAGTCAACATTTTGATCTAATCGTGGATCCTTAGTCAACATTTTGATTTAATCGCAGGTCCTTAGTCAATATTTTGATCTAAATAATCGTGGGTCTTTAGTCAACATTTTGATCTAATTGTGGATCTTTAGTCAACATTTTGATTTAATCGCAGGGTCCTTAGTCAATATTTTGATCTAATCGTGGGTCTTTAGTCAACATTTTAAACTAATCGTGGAATTTAATCAACATTTTGATCTAATCGTGGGTCTTAAATCAACATTTTGATCTAATCGTGGGTCTTTAGTCAACATTTTGATCTAAGCGTGGGGTTTTAGAAACGTTTTAGACTAATCGGGGACTTTAGTCCATATTTTAATCTAATCGGGGGCCTTTAGTCAACATTTTGATCTAATAGTGGGTCTTTTGTCAACCCCTTGATCAAATCGTGGGTCTTTAGTCAACCTTTTGATCAAATGGTGGGCCTTTAGTCAACATTTTAATCTAATCGTGAGACTTTAGTCAACATTTTAATTTAATCGTGGGTCAATGGACAATGTTTTGATATAAGCGTGAGTCTTTAGGTAACATTTTGATCGTTAATAAAATCTGACCGAACAAGTTAAGACTATAATTAAACTTTGACTGAAGAAATAGCAACGATCAGTTCTAATCTTTGACTACGATCAGTAAAAATTTGACTTTGTTGAATTTGATCATGAAATGTCCAATGATCAAGGTTAAAATTTGATCATGAAGCACGATCATGGAATTAAAATTAAATTTTGATCTAGAAATGATCAAGGCAAAGACTAATGATTAAGGCTAAAGAAAAGTTCCACGATTATGGGTTTTCATTGATCAATGATTGACCGATAATTAGGACTAAACTTCGATCTATATGACTTTATTTTCAGAAACATCAAACGTACTTACGGCTAGATTTTGATCAAACAAATATCGTCGATCAAGGCAAAGACCCATGATCAAGGCTTGACTTTTATTTCAAAAACACTTAATGTCATGTAATAAAAGAAATAAATGGGAACAAAGAAACACCCACGAATATTGGGTTAATTTTCAGAATTTCACCACGATTAACCCCTTGGCTTGCACTAAAAAAACCAGTTTTAATGCTTAAGAAACGTCGCAAAACGAGTCAGACTCGTGATAATCATGTTAGGCACAGAAATTGTACCACGAGTCAGACTCGTGGAATTACCTCAAGGGGTTAAATTTAGGTTACTCTTTGTTTTAGGAACCACTATTAAGGCTTAACTTTGTTTAATGTAAGACTTAATTATGTTAAACTTAAGACTGAATCAAAAATAATTTTTCTTTAAGATAAGACCTACAATTAGGGCTAAATTGTGTTTAAGTAAAAATCTCTTATTAGGACTAAACTTTTCCCAATAAAAGACCTTTTAAATAAAACTCAAATCATTCAATGTCACTCACTTCCAGTCACTTTTCTTGAAAAATTAATTAAGAAACCACTTAACCACGAAAGAAAAAAAATTAATTGAAATTGAATAATCGATGGTTTCCGTTTGTAATTATCATTGTTAACAATTAAATTAGTTAAAAAAAAAATGAAGTAAATGTTCATTCATAAGAAACAGAAAAAAAAAAACGATAACGAAACATGTAAATTTACGACGAGTTAAGTTTATGTCTCAAATTATAATTTACATGTGTAATCAATTCAATTTAATTTGAATCGATTCAAGACAAGAAGAAAGAAAATGTAATAAAAATATGGCTAAAGTCTGAATAAGATTGAAAAACGAGTGGCAGCAGCCTTAACCGCAGTAATTTTCAATATGAATTATTTATATCATGTGGCGCTATGGAAATCAAATGGTGGCAAGTTGATGGTAAGACCGGGAGTTGTGCTAGACAAATTCAGGAAAATTAAACCAGAAGATTGTTAAATAAAACAGGGAAAGCAATTTGTTTACAAAAATTTTGAACCCACTCTCGTAGTTTTTCAAATAAATGTTAAGTGGACAACATATTTGTCATAAAATGAACAATTTTATAGTTTTTTGTTATTTTAAACATAAGACCACTCTATTTTGTGAGAGGTGTCTTTGTATTTAAACAAAGTTATTAACTTTATTTGTTTGCAAAAATCATGAACGACTTTGGCGGTAGTTGATAATTGAATGAAATTTTTTAACTGATTAAATGAATGAGTAAGTGAATAATTTTGCCAACAATTTTGTTGAGCAAAAATTGATTTTGTAAATTTATTAAAGTAGAAAATTTTACAAGTGTTTTATTTTTTCGTTGTTATTAATCAAAAAAATCAATGACTTAAGTTGCAATGAAAAAATAGAAATTGAAGGAGTAAAAAATAAAAACACTAAAAACTCAATATGACTTTGACTGCGGTTTCCAAAACACCCCCTCCTCCTCCACCGCCTCTCTTAAATCTTTCCACTCTCACTTCACTTTGGGTGTCACCTTGTCATGCAACACCTTTTTATGGCGGCTGCTGTAATTTTTCTACTTCTAACATTAAAGTTTTTTTATTGCATTTTTTGCCTTCGAAAATTTTAGCAACGCGTAGAAGCTGAAAACATTTAAAAATAAAATTTTAATAATAAAAAACTATCAACAAATAAGCCTTCAAACTCAACAGCACAAAAATAACAACTTAAGAGAATAGCCAGCACATTCAGAAAGTTAAAGGAATGAAATCATTTTATTGGAAATAAACTTAGATCATGAAAATGCCAGCAATTAAGGCCAGAAGAAAGGCCCACGACTGAGGCTAAACTCAGATAAGAAAAGACCCCTGATTAAGGCTAAATTTTGTTTAGAGAAAAAGCTTAAATTGAGGCTCAACTTAGATCAAAAAAAGGTGGAACTTTGTTTAAAAAAATAGAAGATTAAGCAAGAATTATATTAAAGAAAAGATCAACGACTAAAGCCTAAACTTTGTCTAAGAAAATAACCAAGATTAAGGCCAAACTAAGATGAAGAAAAGTCCGACAATTAAATCTAAATTTTGTTTAGGAAATACGCAAAACATAGATCAAAAAAGACCCTCGATTAAGACTAAACTTGGATCATGAAAAGACCCTCGATTAAAGACAAACTTAAGATCAAGGCCAAACTAGGATGAAGAAAAGTCTCACAATTAATGCTAAACTTTGTTTTAGGAAAGACCAAAACATAGATCAAAAAAGACCCTCGATTAAGGCCTAACTTGGATCATGAAAAGATCCTCGATTACAGACAAACTTACATCAAGAAAAGTCCCACGATAAGGGCTTAATATTGTTTAAGGAAAGATTAAGAAAAGTGAAATGATCAAACTTTGTTTAAGAAGTGAAACACGATCACTTATCAAGTCTAATTATTGACTTTATAGTTGATCTTTATTTAGTCCAATTTTAGACGTTATCTTATCCAGTTTTGGCCATAATCGTTGGGGTTTATCTAGTCTATTTATAGCTTCAATTAAGTGTCTTTACTTATATTTAGGCCCTTTTACGCCTAAGTTGTTGATCTCCAAGTAGCTCAAGTTTAGCCCTAATATCGTGGATCTTTATTATCTCTAATATCGTGGATCTTTATTATCTCATTATTTTTTATTTAAATCAATCGTAGGTCTTTACTAAAGCCAATCGTGGATCTTTATTAGAGTTAATCGAGGGCCTTTATTAAGGTCAATCGTGGGTCTTTGTTAGAGCCAATCGTGGATCTTTACTTAAATTAATCGTGGGTCTTAATTAGCGTCACTTATGAGTCTTTATTAGACTCAACTAAGGGTCTTTATCGTCTATCGTGGGTCTCTATTGAAGTTAAGCGTGGGTCTCTATTAAAGTCAATCTTTGGTATATATTACAGTCGTGGACCTCTATTAGCGGGTATATATTACAGTCATTCGTGGGTCTTTATTATAGTCAATCGTAGGTCTCTACTACAGTTAATCGTGGATGTATATTGCAGTCAATCGTTAGTATATATAAGTCAATCGTGGGTCTCTATTACAGTCAGTCGTGGGTATATATTACTGTCAATCGTAGGTCTCTACTACAGTTAATCGTGGATGACTATTACAGTCAATCGTTAGTATATATAAGTCAATCGTGGGTCTCTATTACAAACAATCGTGGGTATCCATTAGTCAAAATATGTGGGTCTCTATCGCAAGCAATCGTGGGTCTCTATTACAGTCAATCGTAGTCTCTATTACAGTCAATCGTGGGTATCTATTAGTCAATATATGCGGGTCTCTATCGCATTCAATCGTGGGTCTCTATTACAGTCAATCGTGGGTATCTGCTAGTCAATATATGCGGGTCTCTATTATAGTCGATCGTCGGTCTCTATTGCAGTCAATCGTGAGTCTCTATTATAGTCGATCGTCGCTCTCTATTACAGACAATTGTGGGTCTCTATTATAGTCGATCGTGGGTCTCAAGCTAAAATCGGGGGTTTTATTAGAGTCTTGGGATTTATTAGAAAAAATGTTGAGCTTCAATCGTGGGTGTTATTAGAGTCAATCGTGGGATTTTTATAGGGGTCAATCATGTGAATAATTAAAAAAAAATTTTAAACTTCAACCGGGGGTTTAATTAGCGTCAATCGCGGGATTTATTAGAATACATTTTGAGCTTCAATCGGGGGTTTTATTGCAGTCAATAGTGGTATCTATTAAAATAAATTATGAGCTTCAATGGGAAGTTTTATTAGAGTCAATCGTGGAATTTATTAGAATCAATTTTGAGCTTCAATCGTTGGTTTTATTAGAGTCAATCGTGGGATTTATAAGAATATAAATGTTAGGCTTGAATTGGGTGCTTTATTAGAGCCAATCGTAAGATTATTAGAGTTTATCGTGGGATTTATTAGAATTCATTTTGAGCTTTAATCGGGGTTTTTATTAGAGTCAATCGTGGAATTTATTAGAATCAATTTTGAACTTCAATTAGTCACAATTAAGGCTAAAACTTAATTGTGGTTCTTTATTAGGGTTAATCATGAATTTAGTAGAATACATTTTAAGCTTTAATCTTGGGAGTTTACTAGATTCAATTTTAAGCCTCAAAATTTGGATTGAAATTAAATCAATCGTGGGTTTTACTAGAATCAATTTTGAGCTTTAATCGCGGGTTGTTTTATTAAAGTCAATTTTAACCTCAATTGTAGGTCCTAATTAGGGTAAATCGTGAGTTTTTTATTAGAGTTAATTTTGAGCTTCAATATCGGGAGTTATTAGAGTCAATTTTAACCTCAATTGTCGTTCCTAATTAGAGTAAATCGTGAGATTTATTAGAATCAATTTTGAGTTTCAAGAATCAAATTTAATCGTGGGTTTTATTAGGGTAAATTTTGGGCTTGAATCGTGGTGGTTGACTAATGTTTAGGGTTTATTTGAGTCAATCGTAAGTCAAGTAAAATCAATTTTGAGCTTTAATCGTGGGAGTTCAATAAAATCAATTCTAAGCCTCAATATTTAGGGTTTACTTGAGTTAATCGTGAGTCTAGTAGAATCAATTTTGAGCTTCAATCGTGGAGTTCATTAAGTCAATTCTTAGCCTCAAACTTTGGGCTTCATTTGAATCAATTGTGAGTTTATTAGAATCATTTTCGAGTTCGATCGTTTTCGATTTACTAGAGTCAATCTAAAGCCTCAAACTTTGGGGTTCATTTGAGTCTATTGTGAGTTTATTAGAATTAATTTTGACTTTAATCGTTTTCGATTTGAAGGGTTTACAAGAATCAATATTAGTATTAACTTACATATATCTTAACTTGAAGGTAGGTCTTTTTTTTAAGTCAAAATTATGTATTTTTATCAAAAAGAATTGATTCCTTATCCAATCTGTGCAATTTTAGCATTTTAAACTTAAAAGTCCGAAAAGACCAAAGTAAAGTTTATAAATTCGCAACAAGCTTTGGCAGCTTAGTGAAAAATAGCAACACTTACAACAATAACAACAACAGCAACTACAACACCAGCAACTTAAATCGTACAACAACAAACAACAGCTTTTAACAACAAAAAACTTTAGCAAGACAGTCAACCAACATGGTCATTGCTGTCTTCAAATTACAATTATTTCTGCTGTTGAGCAAATGTTGTAGCTGTTGTGTTAGCAATTGTTGTTGTTGTTGCTGTTGTTCGCATAAGTTGTTGCTTGAATGATTTTTCTTTGCAGTTGTTATTGTTGTATTTTCTAAATAGTTGTAAAGTTTTTTTTTTTTTTACTTTTTTGTTGTGCTTTGGTTTGCCGTTAGTGTCGGGTGCTCAATCAAATGCAACAAATAACATTTCCGAGTTGTCAAAGAGTGCAGCAGCAACAGCAGCACCAGCTCAAACTTCAACTCCAGTGTTAACTTAAATAGTTGGTGGATATAAAACAAAATAAAGCTCCAATAGAGGGGAACAATTTATTTTTTTTAAACAAAAACAAAAAAAAAACAAATTAAAATCATTTTCACAACTAAATTTTAGTTTTTATACCCACCATCAAAAAGAATGGGGGGTATATTGAGATTGTCATTCCGTTTGTAATTTCCTTAATATTGGTTCAAAAATCAAAAACGATATATATTCTGAATCCTTATGAAATTCTAAGACGATTGAGCTATGTCCGTCTGTCTGTCTGTCTGTTGAAATCACGATAACGTCTAAACAAAAAGAGCTAGCTAACTGAAACTTAGCAAAAACATTCTTTATCTATGAGAAAATTTTGGTATTGAAATTGGGCAAAATCGGTTAGCATTTGACCATAGCTCCCGTATAACCTCGTCTAGGCTAATCGCTTATTTGCAAATAAATGACAAATTATGACAGTTATGATGACAAAATTTGGTATCTAGAAGTTTTAGATAAGCACTAGGCATATAAAATTTCATCGAAATCGGTTCACATTTAGCCATAGCTCCCATACAAAAAACTTACGAAAACAGGCTAAGTTTAACCCAAAATACACTTAAATGCCAATAAATCTAAAAGTATAACAGACTAAATTAAGCACAAGGAAGTCTTATGTCAATGTCAGCCAGTGTGCAAAATTTCGTCACAATCGGTCACCATTTGACCATAGCTCCCATATAAAAAACTTATGGAAACACAAAAATACATAAAGAAAAGGTTGTTTATGTCCGTCTGTCCGTCAGATAAAAGCACGATAGCGCCTTAACGAAAAGAGCTAGAGGGACAAAATTTTACAAAAGTATTTTGGATATCTTGAAAAAGATGTGTGTTGAAAATGGACAAAATCGGTTCAAATTTAGTTAGAGCTCCCATATAACCCCGCCCCGGGAAAAAAAATAAAAATGATAAATTGAATACAATTGTAATAGCTATGACGATTAAATTTAAAATAGGGAAGTTTTATGCAATTTTTGATCAGTTTATCAAATTTTATAGGAATCAGTCCATATTTGACTTTAGCTTTCATGTGAAAAACACTCACGGAAACCAAAAATTTTAGCAAAGGCCAGTTAAAAGCTATTAAATTAGAAACTATGATAGCTATGGTCACTAAATTTTGCAAGAATAAGCTCTCTATATATACCAGCCAGTGTGTAAAATTTTGTTATAATCGGTCAACATTTGGCTATAATTCTTATATATATAACATCCCCTTTTTATATCTACAATCAAAAAGATTTGGAGGTACATTAATTATATTAAGATTGCACCTATGAAATTATATAGGCATCAATCAATGTTCAGCCCAGACTTTATATATGATGAATGCATTAGGAACTCATAACGAAATATATGGACCTGTCGTATTACTATATTACTAACTACATATTAATCACAACGAAAAGTATTTAACAACTTATTAATGTAAAACTATACCTGGTTATGAGACCGAATTTTGATCAAAGTAAATACTGGGGAAACCACTAAAATATTTTTGAATGTTGAACTATAAAGCTACGGAAACCTAATTTAGTCCAAAGGTTTTACCAACAATACCAAATAGCTTAGCGATTTTTCCAGTTTTGGTGCAGATTTTGAATTAGCTGCACCCTTGTAGATATATGAGATATGTTTCTAAATTTAACACAACTTGATGGTGGGTATATAAGATTCGGCACAGCCGAATATAACACTCTTACTTGTTTGTTTTGTTGCTGTTAACAGCAAGAAACTGTTGCTACAAAGCGAAAAAAAATCTTAAAAAACAAGACAATTTTAGTTGAAAAAAAAGCAAAAAAATATAGTAATTATCCGCACAGTCAGTTGTTGTAATAAGTAATTAGTTTTATACAGTTTTTTTATTCATCATTTTCCTTCTTCCTCTCTTCACGCTTGTTTAGGCTTCAGCATCAACATGTGTAAAAACTAAACTACTGTTGCAGCAAGTTGCCACCAACCAGGCAACCAGCCTGCAACCTTCTTCTAAGCATGCAACAATCACCGTTTGTTTTTTGTTGCCTGCCTGTTGTTATGTTTTTTTTTTGGCTGGCGATTGCTGCTGCTGCCGGTCTAATAAAACAACAATCATTGGCCGCAACAGCAGCCTACTACTTCAGTTAGTGGCTCTTGTTAGTTACAGCTTTAGAGTATGACGTTGCTTGAAGACTCCTTGGGGCATGCCACATTATTAGCAAACGTCATTGTAACATTTTTTCGTTTTTGCTAAATCGTTCGCTGTTGTATGGTTTAATAATAATTGTGTATTTCTATTTTATGCCTTGTGGCCTGTATTTATTTTATTGGTATATTTTTAGCTTTTAGTAAAAATGCAAATAAGACAATTTATCGTCTAGATTGGGCGCTACTAACTAGAGATGAAGGATACCTATGAAGATTTTAAACTGAGACCATTTAAAAAAAGATTAAGAAACTTTTGAGATTATAGTTTTATTTACATAAAAAATTTAATGAAATTTTTCTATAAAAAAATTTTTTCTACAAAAAAATTTTTCTATAGAATATATAAAACAAACTTTACATTTTCTATAGAAAAAATTTCAATGAAATTTTTCTATAGAAAAAATTTCAATGAAATTTTTCTATAGAAAAAATTTCAATGAAATTTTTCTATAGAAAAAATTTCAATAAAATTTTTCTATAGAAAAAATTTCAATGAAATTTTTCTATAGAAAAAATTTCTATAGAAAAAATTTCAATAAAATTTTTCTATAGAAAAAATTTCAATAAAATTTTTCTATAGAAAAAATTTCAATGAAATTTTTCTATAGAAAAAATTTCATTGAAATTTCAATGAAATTTTTCTATAGAAAAAATTTCAATGAAATTTTTCTATAGAAAAAATTTCAATGAAATTTTTCTATAGAAAAAATTTCAATCAAATTTTTCTATAGAAAAAATTTGAATCAAATTTTTCTATAGAAAAAATTTCAATGAAATTTTTCTATAGAAAAAATTTCAATCAAATTTTTCTATAGAAAAAATTTCAATCAAATTTTTCTATAGAAAAAATTTCAATGAAATTTTTCTATAGAAAAAATTTCAATCAAATTTTTCTATAGAAAAAATTTCAATCAAATTTTTCTATAGAAAAAATTTCAATCAAATTTTTCTATAGAAAAAATTTCAATCAAATTTTTCTATAGAAAAAATTTCAATCAAATTTTTCTATAGAAAAAATTTCAATCAAATTTTTCTATAGAAAAAATTTCAATGAAATTTTTCTATAGAAAAAATTTCAATGAAATTTTTCTATAGAAAAAATTTCAATGAAATTTTTCTATAGAAAAAATTTCAATGAAATTTTTCTATAGAAAATCAAATTTTTCTATAGAAAAAATTCAATTTAATTTTTCAATAGAAAATTTTAATAAAATATTAAAAAAAATTGTTTTCTAAAGAAAAAATTTCAATGAAATTTTTCTATAGAAAAAATTTCAATGAAATTTTTCTATAGAAAAAATTTCAATGAAATTTTTCTATAGAAAAAATTTCAATGAAATTTTTTTATAGAAAAAATTCAATGAAATTTTTCAATAGAAAATTTTAATAAAATATTAAAAAAAAATTGTTTGAATGAAATTTTTTAATGAAAATTTTCTATAAAAATATTTTTTTTTATAAAATATTTCTGCAGAAAAAATTTTCATTAAATTTTTTAATAGATAAAATTTTCATGAAATTTTTCTAAAGAAAAATTTTTTTTATTAAATTTTTCTATAAAAAAAATTTATGAAATTTTTCTATAGAAACATTTTTTATTTAATTTTTCTATAGAAAAATTTTGAATGAAATTGTTCAAAAGAAAAAATTGTTAACAAAATTTTTTAAAAGAAAAAAAACTTCAATGAAATTTTTCTATAGAAAAAACTTCTAGTGAAATTTTTTAAAAGAAAAGATTTTAATAAAATTTTTCTATCGAAAATTTTTGTATGAAATTTTTCTATAGAAAAAATTTTTATGAAATTTTTCTACAAAAAAAAAAAAAAAAAAATTTATAAAGTTTTTCTATAAAAAAACTCTAATGAAATTTTTCTATAAAAAGAAAAATTAAATGAAATTATTCTATAGAACAAATTTTAATAAAATTCTTAAATATTTTTTTTTTATGAAATTTTTATATAAAAAAAAAATGTATGAAATTTTTTAAAGAAAAATTTTTAATGAAATTTTTCTAAAGAAGAAATTTTATAAACATTTTCTAAAAATTTTTACAAAGAAATAATTTTATTTAAAATTTTTCTATTTAAAAAATTTTTGTGTAATTTTCTATAGAAAAAAAATTTAATGAAATTTTTCTATAGAAAAAATTGTTCTATAGAAGAAATTTTTATGTAATTGATTTATAGAAAAAATTTTTATGAAATTTTTGCATTAAAAAAATTTTGATGAAATTTTTCTATAGAAAACCTTTTAATAAAATTTTTCTTAGTAAAAAGTTTTTATAAAAATTTTCTATTGAAAAAATTTTTATGAAATTTTGTTTTTTAAATAAATTTTTTTTTATGAAATTTTTATATAAAAAAAAAAATTAATGAAATTTTTTAAAGAAAAATTTTTAATGAAATTTTTCTAAGGAAAAAATTTAATAAAAATTTTCTAAAGATTTTTACAAAGAAATAATTTTATTTAAAATTTTTCTATTTAAAAAATTTTTGTGTAATTTTCTATAGAAAAAATTTTAATGAAATTTTTCTATAGAAAAAATTGTTCTATAGAAGAAATTTTTATGTAATTGATTTATAGAAAAAATTTTTATGAAATTTTTGCATTAAAAAAATTTTGATGAAATCTTTCTATAGAAAACCTTTTAATAAAATTTTTCTTAGTAAAAAGTTTTTATAAAAATTTTCTATTGAAAAAATTTTTATGAAATTTTGTTTTTATAGAAAAAATTTTTAATAAAATTTTTCTATAGAAGAAATATTTATGAAATTGTTTTATAGAAAAATTTTTATGAAAAAACGGAAAAACCTTTTAATGAAATTTTTCTATAGAAAAATCTTTTAATACAATTTTTCTTAATAAAAAGTTTTTATGAAATTTTTCTATTGAAAATTTTTTAATAAAATTTTTCAAAAGAAAAAAATTGTTAATGAAATTTTTCTATAGTAAACATTTTTATGAAGTTTCTATAGAAAAAATTTGTATGAAATTTTTCTATAGAAGAAATTTCTAAAGAAATAGTTTTATTTGAAATGTTTCTATTTAAAAATGATCATGAAATTTTCTATAAAAATTTAACTTTTCTAAAGAAAAACTTTTTAATGAAATTTTTCTATACAAAAACATTTTAATTAAATTTTTCTAGAAAAAATTTTCATGAAATTTTTCTATAGAAAAATTTTTTAATGAAATTTTTCTATAGAAAAACTTTTTAATGACATTTTTTTATAGAAAAACTTTTTAATGAAATTTTTCTATAGAAAAATTTTTCTAAAGAAATAGTTTTATTTGAAATTTTTCTATTTAAAAATTATCATGAAATTTTCTATAAAAATTGAACTTTTCTAAAGAAAAACTTTTTAATGAAATTTTTCTATAGAAAAACATTTTAATTAAATTTTTCTAGAAAAAATTTTCATAAAATTTTTCTATAGAAAAACTTTTTAATGAAATTTTTCTATAGAAAAAATTTTTAATGAAATTTTTCTATAGAAAAACTTTTTAATGAAATTTTTCTATAGAAAAATTTTTCTAAAGAAATAGTTTTATTTGAAATTTTTCTATTTAAAAATTATCATGAAATTTTCTATAAAAATTGAACTTTTCTAAAGAAAAACTTTTTAATGAAATTTTTCTATAGAAAAATATTTTAATTAAATTTTTCTAGAAAAAATTTTCATGAAATTTTTCTATAGAAAAACTTTTTAATGAAATTTTTCTATAGAAAAATTTTTTAATGACATTTTTCTATAGAAAAACTTTTTAATGACATTTTTCTATAGAAAAACTTTTTAATGACATTTTTCTATAGAAAAACTTTTTAATGAAATTTTTCTATAGAAAAATTTTTTAATGAAATTTTTCTATAGAAAAACTTTTTAATGAAATTTTTCTATAGAAAAAATTTAAATTAAATTTTTTAGAGAAAAAATCTTAATAAGATTTTTCTATAGAAAATAATAATATCTATTACAGTCAATCGTGGGTCTCTATTATAGTTAATCGTGGGTATTTATTACAGTCAATCGTGGGTCTTTATTACAGTCAACCATTGGTATCTATTACAGTCAATCGTTTAATGAAATTTTGCTGTAGAAAAACTATTAATGAAATTTTAATGACATTTTTTGTAGAAAAAATAAAGCTTTATATTATTCAATCAATATTCAGTTAATTTGTGCCATATTTTGTTAGGTAGAAGTATATTTAAGCTTTTTGTTCTGGAGTAAATTTTAATCGACAGCGTGCTAATGTTGTAGTGATTTCCAGCAATGGAGGATGCTGTGGTATTAAAAACGTTACTATAAATTTATTATTACAGCTTTATTAGTGTGTTTGTATGTATGTATGTAGTAGCCAAACTTTAGTCCTAATTATGAGTCCTTGTCTATTCAAACTTATGAATTAATCAAGGTTTTGAATGCCTGCTTATAGGGTGCAAAAAGTAACATGCTTTTGCATGTCGCTTTTTGCATGTTTCCTTTAATATTTTTTGCTATTTTCCTTCGTTTCTCTCTCTCCTAGAGCTTTTACCTTGTAGTTTCGTTTAGCGGTTGTAAATTTTGCTGCTGCGGTTTTTTTTATCCAGCTTTTATCATCGACCAATATCTCAATTATCATTTGCAATTAGTCTGAGCTGAATTTTTTAGATACTCAAAGAGGATTTTTTCTTTGATTTTTACTAATTAGATTGTAATAAGATAAAATAAAGCGGGTTTTTAAGGCTTTTTTTTAAGGGGTGACACTAGAATGTGTAAAGAATTTGTTTGAAGACTGAATTAAGAAATATTTGCAAGTATAAGGAAATTGATAGGAAATCGTAAGATCTTGAACAGCTAAAAGCCAAAAAATCAATTTTATGTGTAAAAACTAATGGAATTTCCATTAGAAAAATTTCAATTTAATTTGTTTGTTTTTTTTTTAACTACTTAAAAAAATCATATTAAAATACCTAAAATTAAAAGCTTTTTAGTTTATATTTTTTCAACCAAAAAATTTCCCTTTAAAAATAGCTGCTACTTTTAAAAGTAATTACCAACACTTTTCCTATAATTAACTTGGAAAATTGTTAAAAGAAAAAGTTAAATAAAATTTTTTTAACATCATGTAAAATTATAAAAACTAAGCTCAAGTTTAATTACCCAAAATTTACATACGTAACAAATTTGACTTCATTTACGATTACAACTTACCTAAAAAGAAAAAAGAAAGAGAAATGGGTTTATATAAAATTGTAATACTTAATTTTCATATAAAATTATAAAATTGTTAGAAAACATAAATAATTATGGGTTAAAGTTATAAAAGTGTTAAAAAAACTAAATTTGAGCAATTTTGTTAAACACCCAAAGCAGTGGTGCCCACTAGCACATAAGCAGCAGAGAATACAATTTTGCTTCATCAAGTGTGTCACAGAGAATCATTAGTTTTGTTAAGAGAGTTGTTAAAAATCAGGAGCGTAAAAGTATTTTTACGCTCCTTACAATTTTTATATGTGGGGAACTTGTGAATTTTTTCGTACCAAAAGTGGTTGCAATAACAATGTTTGGCCTTCACTGATCTAAGGTAATAAAAAATTTTACTACTAGTTTATAAAGAAAAGTAATTGCCATTACTTTCAAGCTCAACTGCTTAAATATAACGATAAAAATTAGAAAATAAACTAAAAGAATTTACAAGCTTAAATAATTAAGTTTCTTTAACATTTTAATGATTTCAAATGATCAATTTGAAGATTTAAATTGCCAAATTTCGCTTGGCAACAGCATTCCTAATAGTGGTTACACACTATGCAATCAATTTAGACAATTAACGGATTGTCTTAATTAAATTGGAAATTGCATCGTGTGTATCAAGATTTCTTCAACATCAACATTTTTTAAGTTAATGATTTCCGAATCAGAAATAGCGCAGACCTAGCGCAAATAGATTGCATTGTGTGTATACACTATAAGAAAATATATGGGCAAATAAATTTTTAGAAGCTATTATAGGTACGACTTTAAAGTTAAGGAGAATAAATATAAATAAGGAAGCAAATGAAGAAAGAAATAAGATTGCCAGTTTATGACATCCATATGTCTAATCTAGTTAAACTTTAACCCTTAATTGTCAATCATTGACTAAAGACCTACAACTGTCTTTATCTAGTAAAAATCGTGGAAATTTATTTGTTCAACTTGGACCTTAAACGTGAAGTCTTAATAAAGCTTTATCTAGCCCTATTAAAGCTGCAATTGGATCTTTTTTAACTCTTATATAAGGTCTACATAAACATTAATCAAGGACTTTATAGAGAGATAACAACTTAACCATAAATCATGGATCTTTATAAAAAACGAATTAAACCTTTATCGTGGGGGTTTTATGGTCCTAACTAACTTTAACCCTAATAGGTTTATATATAAACCTACTTTAGGTTAATCGTAGGTTTGTATATAGACCTTATCTTAGGTTTTTATAAAGACCAACTTACGCCCTAATCTTAAGTTTTTATATAGATCTACTTAAGCTCTAATCGTTGGTTTTTATATAGACCTATTTAAGCCCTAATCGTGGGTTTTTATATAGACCTATTTAAGCCCAAATCGTGAGTTTTTATATAGACCTACTTAAGCCCTAATCGTGGGTTTTTATATAGACCTATTTAAGCCCTAATCGTGGGTTTTTATATAGACCTATTTAAGCCCTAATCGTGGGTTTTTATATAGACCTATTTAAGCCCTAATCGTGGGTTTTTATATAGACCTATTTAAGCCCTAATCGTGTGTTTTTATATAGACCTATTTAAGCCCTAATCGTGGGTTTTTATATAGACCTATTTAAGCCCTAATCGTGGGTTTTTATATAGACCTATTTAAGCCCTAATCGTGGGTTTTTATATAGACCTATTTAAGCCCTAATCGTTGGTTTTTATATAGACCTATTTAAGCCCTAATCGTGTGTTTTTATATAGACCTATTTAAGCCCTAATCGTGGGTTTTTATATAGACCTATTTAAGCCCTAATCGTGGGTTTTTATATAGACCTATTTAAGCCCTAATCGTGGGTTTTTATATAGACCTATTCAAGCCCTAATCGTGGGTTTTTATATAGACCAATTTAAGCCCTAATCGTGGGTTTTTATATAGACCTATTTAAGTTTTTTATACTTACGCCCTAATCTTAAGTTTTTATATAGACCTACTTATGCCCTAACCCTAAGTTTTTTTTATAAACCTACTTAAACCTTAATCGTAGGTTTTTATATAGACCTATTTAAGCCCAAATCGTGAGTTTTTATATAGACCTATTTAAGCCCAAATCGTGAGTTTTTATATAGACCTATTTAAGCCCAAATCGTGAGTTTTTATATAGACCTACTTAAGCCCTAATCATAGGTTGTTATATAGAATTGTTCAAGCCCTAATTTTAGGTTTTTATATAGACCTACTTAAGCCCTAATCGTAGGTTTTTATATAGATCTACTTAAGCCCTAATCGTAGGTTTTTTATATAGACCTACTTAAGCCCTAATCGTAGGTTTTAATATAGCCCTACTTAAGCCCTAATCTTAAGTTTTTATATAGATCTCCTAAGTTTTTATAGGACCTACATCGTAGGTTTTTATATAGACCTACTATAACCCTAATCTTAAGTTTTTAAAAAGCCCTAATCCTAAGTTTTTATACATACCTACTTAAGCCCTAATCCTAGATCTAAATATAGACCTATTTAGTACCTAATCCTATATTTTAATATAGACCTACTTAGGCCCTAATTCAATCTAAATATGCCCTAATTTTAGGTTTTAAAGAAGATCTACTTAACCCCTAATCTTAAGTTTTTATATAGACCTACTTAAGCCCTAATCCTAAGTTTTTATATGGACCTACTTAAGCTTTAATCTTAAGTTTTTATATAGACATACTTAAGCCTTAGTCCTAGATTTTAATATAGACCTACTTAAGCCCTAATCCTAGATCTAAATATAGACCTAATTTAAGGTTTTAAAGAAGATCTACTTAAGCCCTAATCATAAGTTTTTATATAGACCTACTTAAGCCCTAATCCTAAGTTTGTATATAGACCTACTAAAGCCCTAATCGTAAGGGTTCATCTTATAAAATGTTAGCCTTAATAGTGGGGGTTTATATAGACCTATTTAAGTCTTTATCGAGGGATTTATATAGACCTTCCTCAACCTTAAATATAGACCTGTTTAAGACTTGATAGATGGCTTTACATAGACCTACCTATACCTTAATATTGGGTCTTTATATAGATTAATTGAAGCCCTAATGATCGTCTTCAAGTGGACCTATTTATGTCTTAAACAATTGTCTTTTAAGGGTTCTATTAAAGTCCTAATCGTGAGTCTTTATATGGACCTATTTAAGTCTTAACCGTTGGTTTATTTAGAACTACTTTTATCTTAATTGTGGGTATTTATATAAATAGACCTAATTCAATCTTAATTGTGGTTATTAATGTTGACATACTTTCAATCTTAATCGTGGGTCTTTATATCATATAATTAGACTTAATCGTGAGTCTTTTCAATCCGTTTTTAACCATAACCGTGTCCCTTTTTATATCATTCTTTAGCCTTAATGGTGGCCCTTTTTCCATCCATTTTTAGCCTTTATCGTAACCCTTTTGATATACCACTATTGTAATTAATCTTGAATCTTTTCTATCCCTACTTTAGCCTCAATCGTGGGCATTTTTTTATATCATATTTTGAATTAATCGTGGGTCTTTTCTAATCGTGGGTCCCTTCTATACGATATTTCACCTCAATCGTGGGTCCTTCCTATTAGATCTTTGGCCTTAATCGTAGTTTCTTTTTCTATCCAATCTTTAGCCTTAATCGTGATTCTGTTCTAAAACATCTTTGGTGCTAATCGTGGGTCTTTCTGTAACATTATTGACATTAATAGTGTTTTTTCTATTAAATATTTAACCCTTATCGTAATTCTCTTCTATAGTATCTTTGGTCATACTCGTGGGTCTTTTCTATACCATATTTGGTCTAAATCGTGGTTATTTTCGATCTTACCTTTAGCCTTATTCGTAATCCTGTTTTATACCATATTTGGTCTTAATTGTGGGTCTTTCCTATAACATCTGTGGCTTTAATCGTGGTTCTTTTCTATACCATATTTGGTCTTAATCGTGGTTCTTTTCTATCTTATCTTTAGCCTTAATCGTAATCCTGTTTTATAGTATATTTGGTCTTAATTGTGGGTCTTTCCTATACCATCTGTGGCTTTAATCGTGGTTCTTTTCTATCCAATCTTTAGCCTTTATCCTAATCCTGTTCTATACAATATTTGGTCTTAATCGTGGGCCTTTCCTATACAGTCTTTGGCTTTAATCGTAGGTCTTTTCTATACAGTCTTTGGCTTTAATCGTAGGTCTTTTCTATCCAATCTTTAGCCTTAATTCTAATCCTGTTCTATACCATATTTGGTCTTAATCGTGGATCTTTCCTATACCATCTGTGGCCGGACGGTCTTTTCTATACCGTCTTTTCTATATCACCTTCGGCCTTAATCGTGGGTCTTTTCGATCAAATCTTTACCCTTAATCGTGATCCGGTTCTTTACCATCTATAGCCTTAATCATGGTCCTGTTCTGCATCATCTTTTGCCTTAATATTGGGTCTTTCCCAAACCATTTTGTCCCTAATACAGGGTCTTTTTATTCCATCTTTAGTCATAATCGAGAATTCTTGTATATACCCATTTTATCTTCCTTTTGAATTATTTTAGTCTTAAAAGTTTTTAAGCTTCAAGTCACAAACGTTAAACTTTTGAAAGCAAAATACGATTTAAGCCATAAAACTTTAGAAAATTAAAAAACAATAACAAACAATTGCAAAATAATACAAAAATTAAATAAAAAGTTTTTTTTACAATTTGTTTCTAAAGAAAAACAACTAAAATAATTATATATTTAACAGAAATGCGAAAATAAAAGAATGAATAGAAATGAAACAAAAGAATCAGGAAGAATGAAAAAAAAAACTTCTTAAGAAGAAAACCTTTAAAATAAAGCAAAAAAATTGTTTTTAAGAAATATTGAAAAGAAAGTTTGAAACGTTGTTTTTTCCATTTCTAAAAGAAATTTAATGTTAGCAAAATAAATCAACTAAAAACCAGTAATTAAAATTTTACACCTCAATAAATTTCTTAAAGATATACTTTTTGTTGAAAAAATAAAAAAAAAATATAATACCAAGAAAATTTTCAATATCATTTAACGGTTTTCTTAAAATTTAGGTTTTTAAGAAAATCATTGAAGCACTAACTTTTGAAGACGTTGAAAAGTTCAAAAGGGGAAGTTCTTTTTTTCGTAATAAAAATGTTAAATTTTTAATTGTCGTTATCATTTAAGACTTTTAGATATGAGTAACCGCATTTTGTCGTTTTTAATAAAATTTGTAATACAATATTGAATTTTTATAATTTTATAAATGATTTCTAATGTCTTTTTTTGTAAGCAATAAAACTCGTCAAAGATTTTTTCGTGATAAGCTAAATTATCATTTAGAGTTTTAAACAATTTCCTATTATCACTTTCAATCTTAAGAAAACCTAAAAACATACATTCGAAATATTGATAAAAACCTATTAAAGAGCACAATGGGGGACAGATGGACAAATAAAATAAGTAAAATTTCAAAACTCGAACCCAAAAATTTTTCTATAGAAAATTTTTTTATCAAAAATTTTTCTATAGAAAATTTTTTTTATCAAAAATTTCTCTATCGAAAAATTTTTATTAAAATTTTTTTTATGGAAACTTTTTTATCAACAATTTTTCTATAGAAAATTTTTTTATTAAAAATTTTTCTATAGAAAATTTTTTATCAACATTTTTCTATAGAAATTTGTTTTTAACATACAAATTTTTCTATAGAAAATTTTTTTGTCAAAATTTTTTCTATAGAAAATTTTTTTATCAAAAATTTTTTTTTTCAAAAATTTTTCTACTGAAAATTTTATCAAAAATTTTTCTATTGAAAATTTTATCAAAAATTTTTCTACACAAAATTTTTTATTTCAAAAATTTTCTATACAAAATTTTTTATATCAAAAATTTTCTATAGACATTTTTTTTATATAGAATTTTTTTTATCAAAAAATTTTCTACACAAAATATTTATATAGAAAATTTTTTTATCAAAAATTTTTGTATAGAAATTTTTTTTATCAAAAATTTTTGTATAGAAATTTTTTTTATCAAAAACTTTTCCATAGAAAATTTTTTATCAAAAATTTTTCTACACAAATTTTTTTTATCATACATTTTTCTATAGAAAATTGTTTGATCAAAAAATTTTCTACCGAAAATTGTTTTATCAAAAACTTTTCTATAGAAAATTTTTTTATCAAAAATTTTCTATAGAAAATTTTTTTATCAAAAATTTTCTATAGACAATTTTTTATCAAACATTTTTCTATCTAAAATTTGTTTATCAAAATTTTTTTACCAAATTTTTTTATCAAAAATTTTTTATCAAACATTTTTCTATAGAAAATTTTTGGATCAGAAATTTTTATATACATAGAAAGTTTTTTTTTTTATCAACAATTTTTCTATAAAAAATTTGTTTATCAAAAATTTTTGTATAAATAGCTAATTTTTTATCAAGAACTTTTTTTTTTATCAAGAATTTTTATACACAAAATTTTTTTATCACAAATTTTTCTATAAAAAATTTTTTGATCAAAAAATTTTCTACCGAAAATTTTTTTATACACAATTTTTTTATACAAAATTTTTTTATCAAAAACTTTTCTAAAGAAAATTTTTTTATCAAAAATTTTCTATAGAAAATTTTATATCAAAAATTTTTATATACATAGAAAATTTTTTTTAAAAACAATTTTTCTATAGAAAATTTTTTATCGAAAATTTTTATATACAACATTTTTTTATCAAAAATTTTTCAATATAATTTTTTTTATCAAATTTTTCTATAGAAAATTTTTATTATCAAAAAATTTTTTTATCAAAAATTTTTCAATATAATTTTTTTATCAAATTTTTCTATAGAAAATTTTTATTATCAAAAAATTTTTTTATCAAAAATTTTTCTATAGAAATTTTCTTAATCAAACATTTTTTTACCAAAAAAAAAAATGTTTCTGTTGAAAATTTTTTTTATCAAAAATTTTTCCATAGCATTTTTTTTATCAAAAATGTTTCTGTAACAAAATTTTTATTAAAAAGTTTGTATAGAAATTTTTTTTATCCAAAATTTTTCTATAGAAAATTTTTTTATGAAAAATTTTTCTATAGAAAATTTTTGGATCAAGAATTTTTCTATAGAAAATTTTTTTTTATCAAAAATTTGTCTATAGAAAATTTTTTTATCGAAGAATTTTCAAACTTCAGTCTTAATCGCAGGCCTTCATATAGTGAAACTTTAGTCTTAATCGTAGGTCTTTATATAGTCACACTTTAGTCTAAATCTTAGGGGTTTATATAGTCACACTTTATTCTTAATCGTAGGTCTTTATATTCAAATTTCAATCTTAGTTCTAGGTTTTTATATAGTCAAACCGTAGAGGTTTATAAAGTCAAATTTCAATCTTAATCGTAAGTTTTTATAGAGTCAAATCGTAGGTCTTTATATATTTAGTCAAATCGTAGGTTTTTATATATTTAGTCAAATCGTAGGTCTTTAAATAGTCAAATCGTAGGTTTTTATATAGTCAAATCGTAGGTCTTTATATAGTCAAATCGTAGGTCTTTATATAGTCAAATCGTAGGTCTTTATATAGTAAAATCGTAGGTCTTTATATTGTCAAATCGTAGGTCTTCATATAGTCTTTATATAGCCAAATTGTAGGTCTTTATATAGTCTTTATATAGCCAAATCGTAGGTCTTTATTTAGTCAAATCGTAGGTCTTTATTTAGTCAAATCGTAGGTCTTTATATAGTCAAATTGTAGGTCTCTATATAGTCAAATCGTAGGTCTTTTTATAGTCAAATCGTAGGTTTTTATATAGTCAAATTTTAGGTCTCTATATAGTCAAATCGTAGGTCTTTTTATAGTCAAATCGTAGGTTCTTATATAGTCAAATCGTAGGTTTATAAAGTCAGACTTAAGTTTAACCGTAGATTTAATAGTCAAACCTTTAGTAGGTTTTTATTTAGTCAAAGTTTAGTGTAAATCGTAGGTCTTTATACAGTCAAACTTTGGTCTTAATCGTAGGTCTTTATGTAGTCGAATCGTGGGTATTTATATAGTCAAATCGCAGGTCTTTATATAGTCAAATCGTACATTTTTATATAGTCAAATCGTAGGTCTTTATAAAGTCAAATCGTAGGTCTGTTACAAGTACAACTTTTCCCTAAATCATGATGCCACTCCTACCCCACTGTGCGTCTTCTATTTACCTTAAGCATTACTCTGATGATGACCCCTGCGGCCTATCAATAATTGTTTTATATATTTACCCTTTTTTTATCTTACTTTTAACTTTTGTTTAATGTTTCTTCTAACATTTCACCTTAAATATTTACCTTTTTCAAATGCAAAAGTTAAATTAAACATTAAACATAACATTTCTCAGTGACAGACGAAAGACAGACAATGGAAAGAAATGACAAGCAGTAGCGGCGGATATATTAAAACTTTTTTAAAAACTTAACATTTTTACTTAATTTAGTATTAATAAAAACTATTAAACAAACAAAAAAAACGCAACAACAAACAATCTAACACACTTTAAGTTTAACAAATAAACAATATAGTTTTTAATAACTTTTATTTTCATTTAAGAAAACACTTTCTTTTTGTTGTAACTTTGAAAAAAAAAAAAAAACAATTGTATTTAAACACTTTCAACTTTGAAGTTTAAACTTTCTTAAAACATAAGACAAAACAGAAGGGCTATTTTTACATTTCAACACACATTCACAGTAAAATGTAAATAGCATTACTTTGTCTTACTTCTGTCAACATTTGTTTACAAAACATTACAAAAACAACAAAAAACAACAAACGGCAACAATTGCCCATATGAATTTCCTATGGGAAGTCACGTCATTAGTACATACTACAACAAAAACCAACATTCTATTTTTAGTCTTTTTTTTTTTTTTGTTCTTTTCAGACCGACCGCCACAATATTAATCATCATCTTTTGACTGTTTAGAAAAGGAAAATGTAAAAGTATAACAACAACAACATGAACGTTTTCTAAGTCAACATAATGTAAAAAGGGTCACTCTGTAATTGAAGCTTAGCTTTAGGTCAACATAAATATAGACAGTCAATGTAAACAGACAATGTAAACAGTAACAGACAGCAGCAATATTTTAGTTATTATGCTTCACTTTTACTCTTTCTTTCTATAAGCAACATTTACATACGCAAAATAGCAGGACTGTAAGATTGTTTTTGCGGATTTTAATTAAAATTCCAGATAAATAATAAACTTCTTGAAATTTTTTCTATAGAAAAACTTTCGATATTAAATTTTTTCTATAGAAAAATTTTCGATATAAAATTTTTTTTATAGAAAAATTTTTGATATAAAATTTTATCTATAGAAAAATTTTTGCTAAAAAATTTTTTCTATAGACAAATTTTCGATACAAAATTTTATCTAAAGAAAAATCTTTTAACAAATATTTTTCTGCGGAACAATTTTTATATCAAAAATTTTACTTTAGAAAAAATTTTATATCGAAAATTTTTCTATAGAAAAAATTTTATATCGAAAATTTTTCTATGGAAAAAATTTTATATCGAAAATTTTTCTATAGAAAAAAAATTTTATACCGAAAATTTTTCTATAGAAAAAATTTTATATCGAAAATTTTTCTATAGAAAAAAATTTATATCGAAAATTTTTCTGTAGAAAAAATTTTATATTGAAAATTTTTCTATAGAAAAAATTTTATATCGAATATTTTTCCAAAGAAAAAATTTTATATCGAATATTTTTCCAAAGAAAAAATTTTATATCGAATATTTTTCTTTCGAAAATTTTTCTAAATAAAAAAAATTATATCGAAAATTTTTCTATAGCAAAAATTTTATATCGAAAATTTTTCTATAGCAAAAATTTTATATCGAAAATTTTTCTATAGAAAAAATTTTATATTGAAAATTTTTCTATAGAAAAAATTTTATATCGAAAATTTTTCTATAGAAAAAATTTTATATCGAAAATTTTTCTATAGAAAAAATTTTATATCGAAAATTTTTCTATAGAAAAAATTTTATATCGAAAAATTTTCTATAGATAAAATTTTATAACGAAAATTTTTCCATAGAAAAAATTTTATATTGAAAATTTTTCTATAGAAAAAATTTTATATTGAAAATTTTTCTATAGAAAAAATTTTATATTGAAAATTTTTCTATAGAAAAATTTTATATCGAAAATTTTTCTATAGCAAAAATTTTATATCGAAAATTTTTCTATAGAAAAAATTTTATATCGAAAATTTTTCTATAGAAAAAATTTTATATCGAAAATTTTTCTATAGAAAAAATTTTATATCGAAAATTTTTCTATAGAAAAAATTTTATATCGAAAATTTTTTCATAGAAAAAATTTTATATCGAAAATTTTTCTATAGAAAAAAAAATTTAAATAAAAAATTTTGCTATAGAAAAAAATTGTATATCAAAAATTTTGGTGTAGGAACAATTTTATATCAAAAATTTTTCTAAAGAAAAAATTTTATATCGAAAAATTTTCTTAAGAAAAAATTTTACATCGAAAATTTTTCTAAAGAAAAGATTTTATATCGAAAATTTTTCAATAGAAAAAAATTTTATATCGAGAATATTTCTATAGACAAAATTTTTTTTGAAAAATTTTTCTATAGAAATTTACGAACAATTTTATACGAAAATTTTTCATAGAAAAAATTTTGCATCGAGAATTTGTCTATAAATTTTTCTATCGAAAAATTTTCAATATAAAAATTTTTCTATAGAAAAATTTTTTTATAAAAAAATTTTCAATATAAATTTTTTCTATAGAAACATTTTCGTTATAAACATATTTCTATAGAAAAAATTTCGTTATAAACATTTTTCTATAGAAAAATTTTCAATATAAAAATTTTTCTATAGAAAAATTTTCAATATAAAAATTTTTCTATAGAAAAATTTTTAATATAAAAATTTTTCTATAGAAAAATTTTCAATATAAAAATTTTTCTATAGAAAAATTTTCAATATAAAAATTTTTCTATAGAAAAATTTTCAATATAAAAATTTTTCTATAGAAAAATTTTCAATATAAAAATTTTTCTATAGAAAAATTTTCAATATAAAAATTTTTCTATAGAAAAATTTTCAATATAAAAATTTTTCTATAGAAAAATTTTCAATATAAAAATTTTTCTATAGAAAAATTTTCAATATAAAAATTTTTCTATAGAAAAATTTTCAATATAAAAATTTTTCTATAGAAAAATTTTCAAAAATTTTATATTGAAAATTTTTCTATAGAAAAATTTTTAATATAAAAATTTTTCTATAGAAAAATTTTCAATATAAAAATTTTTCTATAGAAAAATTTTCAATATAAAAATTTTTCTATAGAAAAATTTTCAATATAAAAATTTTTCTATAGAAAAATTTTCGTTATAAAATTTTTTCTAAAGAAAAATTTTTGCTATAAAATTTTTTCTATAGAAAAGTTTTCGATATAAATTTTTTTTTTGTAGAAAAGTTTCGATATAAAATTTTTCCTATCGAAAAATTTGCGTAAGAACATTACCGTTCGATCATTTCGTCATAGTGACAAGACTAAAGTTTGAATAAACTTGAATAATGTGTAAAATCTCATCATCATTTCAGCACTACAAAAGTCTTCATTCAAATCTATTTAACAAACATTATCATTTACAAAAGATCAGCAGCAACAACACAAAAAATCTTAACTCATCATAATTTTCATTAGATTTTTTTCTTAATATCTTGTTACTATTTCAGATTACAACAACTGCCATAATAACAATTTGAAATGGAATTTGTTTATTACTCTGGGATATTTACTGCAATCACCGAGACTCAATTCAGTTACAAAGTATTCAATTCAAATGTAAACGTCTTTCTTTACAGCTGACCAGGCCAGACCGTCCGACCAGACCATCTGCCTAAGAAAGATAATGATGATTGTTTGAGTTACTTTTTTTCTCAAACTGGCAAGATCTGATCAAGAAGTAAAAAAAAAACATAAACTTCAAAAGCTTTGTGGCACCATCTAACAGAAAAAAAAATCCATATTGTATCTAGATACAATTCATATTGTTTGTTATACAACAATTACATTAGAAGCACTGGAGGAGTTGGGGGAAGAGAAGGGTGGGAGGGAGAAGGAGGAGGTTTTTGGAAAGACTTTAAGATTTCAGCAAAATATTGCTGCCGTTTCAATTGTGGGATATGAAGAAATCCACAACTTCACTATTCATATTCTTTTGAGATGAAGAAGATGATTTCAATGATGATGAAGATGATGATGGTTGAGACTATGGTTTCTTGTACGTATAATACATCTGTTTTATGTTAATTGCATATTTTTTTCCCCCAGTTCGATTCAGACTCCAAAATCTTATATTAGACTCGTAATTTTGAATTCAAAGAAGAGCTATGTAATGCCACAATCTAGGGGACTTTGTATAGATGTTAAGATTTTTTATGAATATGGAGGAGGGAGATCATTTTCAAAGTTGATGACTGAAGATGTTGAGGCTATAACAAATATTTAGACATGATTTCCTAAATACAAAATTATTATCACTAGAGGAAAGTGAGTCTCTACTGAGACATTTCTTCACTTTATCGTCTTTAACAGTCAAACATTTTTTACTATTTGGAATCTTGGAACGAAAAAGTTCAAAATCTTAACAACAATTTCGAAAACAAAAAGCAAATTTTAATGTTATTCAATACAAAATGAAAAAGTTTTAATGAAATTCTTTTTTAGATCATGAAATGATCTGAAAATTTTTATGAGATTTTTATTATTTGTTTTATATAATTTTTATTGTTTCTTTATTTCTGTCTTCCATCATCGGGTAATTGAGATGTTTTTTTAATTAATTATTTATTGTTGTTAAATTAAATTAATGTTTATTAAATAAAAGTGACATTTTCTCACTTTAATAAAGAAACAAAGAACATGAAAATTAAATTTAATAAAAAAACCTACGTTCTTTAGTAATAATAAATTACAGAGAAAAAAAACAGGTAATAAAAAGATCAGTTTATAACTCAAACAGTTCTAGATTAACCCTTTAATGACATCTGTTGCTTATAAGCAACATTGTAATTTAGTTGCTTATAAGCAACATCGTAAATTTGATATGCAACTCCATTAATTTTTGGTCAGTGATCTATCAATTCTCAATCTATATTCCTTAAGTCAGACCTTAATTGGTTTCTAATCAGTTCTCGATCAGTTGTTGATCAGCTGTCAATCAGTTCTTAATAAATTGTCTAAAAGTTTTTGATAAGTTATCAGTCAGTCCAAGATCATTCTCGAAATTCTCAATTAGATAACTAACAGTTTTCGACCTGTTCCCAATTCGTTGTTATCAAATATGGATCAGGCCTCAATTGGTTTCTAATCAGTTTTTGATCAGCTGTCAATCAGTTCTTAATCAAATGTCTATTAGTTTTTGACAAGTTATCAGTCAGTTCAAGATTATTCTTGAAAACTAACAGTTTTCGATCTGTTCCCAATTCCTTCTTATCAAATATTGATCATCTCGCGATCTGCCTTTAATAAGTTTTCGTCCGTTCTGGATCTGTTCTCTATCAATTCTCAAACTGTTCCTTAACAGTTCTTGATTGGTTTTCGATCAGCTTTATATCAGTTTTCAATTAGTTTTCTATAATTTCTCTAAAAGATTAAGAAATCGATTAATTCTTGATCAGTTATCAATAATTTCTCAATTACTATTAAATTAGTCCTTTATCATTTTCGATTAATTCTCAATCAGTCTGAATCAGTTCATAATAATTTTTAGAGCTACTGCACGTTCGGTACTGAATCGGTCCTTGATTTATTTTCAATTAGTACTTGTCCAGTTCTCGATAAATTCTTGATCAGTTCTCAATCAATTTTCAATTAGATGATGAGTTCTTGATGAGTTCTCAATAATTTCTCAATTAGTCTTCTGTTCTAGTTCTATTCTAGTTCTGTTCTAGTTCTGTTCTATTTCTGTTCTATTTCTGTTCTAGTTCTGTTCTAGTTCTGTTCTAGTTCTGTTCTAGTTCTGTTCTAGTTCTGTTCTAGTTTTGTTCAATTTCTGTTCTAGTTCTGTCCTAGTTTTGTTCTAGTTTTGTTCTAGTTTTGTTCTAGTTCTGTTCTAGTTCTGTTCTAGTTCTGTTCTAGTTCTGTTCTAGTTCTGTTCTAGTTCTGTTCTAGTTCTGTTCTAGTTCTGTTCTAGTTCTGTTCTAGTTCTGTTCTAGTTCTGTTCTAGTTCTGTTCTAGTTCTGTTCTAGTTCTGTTCTAGTTCTGTTCTAGTTCTGTTCTAGTTCTGTTCTAGTTCTGTTCTAGTTCTGTTCAAGTTCTGTTCTAGTTCTGTTCTAGTTCTGTTCTAGTTCTGTTCTAGTTCTGTTCTAGTTCTGTTCTAGTTCTGTTCTAGTTCTGTTCTAGTTCTGTTCTAGTTCTGTTCTAGTTCTGTTTCTAGTTCTGTTCTAGTTCTGTTCTAGTTCTGTTCTAGTTCTGTTCTAGTTCTGTTCTAGTTCTGTTCTAGTTCTGTTCTAGTTCTGTTCTAGTTCTGTTCTAGTTCTGTTCTAGTTCTGTTCTAGTTCTGTTCTAGTTCTGTTCTAGTTCTGTTCTAGTTCTGTTCTAGTTCTGTTCTAGTTCTGTTCTAGTTCTGTTCTAGTTCTGTTCTAGTTCTGTTCTAGTTCTGTTCTAGTTCTGTTCTAGTTCTGTTCTAGTTCTGTTCTAGTTCTGTTCTAGTTCTGTTCTAGTTCTGTTCTAGTTCTGTTCTAGTTCTGTTCTAGTTCTGTTCTAGTTCTGTTCTAGTTCTGTTCTAGTTCTGTTCTAGTTCTGTTCTAGTTCTGTTCTAGTTCTGTTCTAGTTCTGTTCTAGTTCTGTTCTAGTTCTGTTCTAGTTCTGTTCTAGTTCTGTTCTAGTTCTGTTCTAGTTCTGTTCTAGTTCTGTTCTAGTTCTGTTCTAGTTCTGTTCTAGTTCTGTTCTAGTTCTGTTCTAGTTCTGTTCTAGTTCTGTTCTAGTTCTGTTCTAGTTCTGTTCTAGTTCTGTTCTAGTTCTGTTCTAGTTCTGTTCTAGTTCTGTTCTAGTTCTGTTCTAGTTCTGTTCTAGTTCTGTTCTAGTTCTGTTCTAGTTCTGTTCTAGTTCTGTTCTAGTTCTGTTCTAGTTCTGTTCTAGTTCTGTTCTAGTTCTGTTCTAGTTCTGTTCTAGTTCTGTTCTAGTTCTGTTCTAGTTCTGTTCTAGTTCTGTTCTAGTTATGTTCTTGTTCTGTTCTAGTTCTGTTCTAGTTCTGTTCTAGTTCTAGTTCTAGTTCTGTTCTAGTTATGTTCTAGTTCTGTTCTAGTTCTGTTCTAGTTCTGTTCTAGTTCTGTTCTAGTTCTGTTATAGTTCTGTTCTAGTTCTGTTCTAGTTCTGTTCTAGTTCTGTTCTAGTTCTGTTCTAGTTCTGTTATAGTTCTGCTCTATTCCAGTTATGTTATAGTTCTTTTATATTCCATTTCTTTTCTGTTCCACTTCTTTTCTGTTCCAGTTCTTTTCTGTTCCACTTCCTTTCTGTTCCAGTTCTTTTCTGTTCCACTTCTTTTTTGCTCCAGTTCTTCTCTGTTCCAGTTCTGCTCCGTTCTACATTTTTCTCGTAGTGTTTCTGTGTGTCCCACTTTTTGTACTCCAAATGAAAGAATTTAAACATTTTTAAGTTGAAATATTTCCAAAATGAACCATAAAAGGTATTAGGCGATAATTTTCTTTAATTTTCCACCTAAACAAAAAATATTTGAGTAAATTGAAATTCGTGAACATTATTTTGGCCATTTTAAGTCATAGACAAAAATAAAATAAATTAAGTGTTAAAATCAATTACAAAACTGAAATGAAAATTTAATTTATATTGAGTTCAATGATAGTCGATCGTTATAGACCCAACAACAATGACTGGGATGGGATCTGTATTTGCAGTCGCCGTCCAACGATCGTCATTGCAATTAATTTCGTTTCTCATTGAAGAATACAGCAAAGAAAGAAGAAGAAAACTGAACGCCATGTGATGAATCTTGTCAATGGATTTTTAATGATCTTTAGAGAGTAATTGAAAGAAAATTGAATTGGTTATAGGAAAAACGAAAAAATCGTGCCAAAACATTCACTTTAATTTTCTGCTAAGAAATTGTTAAAAGATGTTATTTTTAAGGTTTTTTGGTTGAACTTTAAATGAAGCTTTAATGAAGTTTTATTGTTGAGATTTTTCGTTTTTGTTTATTATTGATTTCAAATGTTAAAGAAAATTTGCCAGGGCTAACTAAAAGTAATGGAAAATCTTTAAATGCAGGTGTTGGATTTCAAAGTTTATGGAATATATTTGAATTTGAATTAAAAGTAATATTATTTAAAACGGCCGCACCTTGATTTTGGAAAAAAAAAAAAAAATAAAACGTGGTTAAACCCTAAATGCAAAAAATACAAAATCTTAAATTGACAAGTATGAGAATTTTTTTGGAAAATGTAATTAATTTTATAATTTTCTTAGGGCAAAAATTTGTAACTTCAAAAGAATTTATGCCATTTAGTATTCGTTTACATGTTTTTTTTACATTATTTACATCATGTGAACAAGTGAATATTTAATGTTTTTTTTTTTTTTTGCAGTGAAGTGTAAAATATCAAGTGTTATAATTTTTGGAACCTCTTACTATTTTCTTTTTGTTCCTTACACAAAGTTTTCATTCTTTATCTTATGTAAACAATTGAAAATTTTGCAGAACTTTTATTTTTAATGTAAAATTTTGTTTTGTAATGAAAAATATGGTCAATTTCATAACATTAAACATTGTTTACATTCTTTACATTATGTGAAGAATTACAAATTATAATATTTTTCGAATTTAGTAAAAAGTTATGTCCTTCAAAGTAAATTATAGATTTTTTTTTTACTTTTTAACACAATGTTTACATTCTTGACATCATGTAAACAATTGTAAATTTTGCAGTATTTTTATTTTTCACGTAAAATTTTGTTCTGTAAAGAAAAATATGGTGAATTTAACTAATTTACACATTGTTTATATCATGTAAAGAATTGTAAATTTTGCTTTATTTTCGTATTTAACAAAAAGTGATGTTTTACAAAGTAAAATATTGATTTTTTCGTTCCTTTCAGAATTTTTTACATTCTTTACATCATGTAAACAATTAAACATTTTGCAAAATTTTTATTTTGAAGATTCTAATAAGTAAAATGTCGAGTTTTTTATTTTCTTACATAATATTAACATTCTTTACATCATGTAAATAATTAAAAATTTTGCAGTTTTTATTTTTAACTTAAAAATTTCTTTTGTAAGGAAAAATATGTGTTCTTTACCTACTTTTAACATTGTTTACATTCTTTGCATCATGTAAAGAATTCCAAAATTTGCTAGTTTTTCGTATTTAATAAAAATTTATGTTCTACA
This sequence comes from Stomorhina lunata, assembly GCA_933228675.1. Taxonomy (NCBI): domain Eukaryota; kingdom Metazoa; phylum Arthropoda; class Insecta; order Diptera; family Rhiniidae; genus Stomorhina; species Stomorhina lunata. The sequence goes on from OW121740.1 coordinate 29,448,364, forward strand.
AAGTACAATTGACATTTTTTCTTTTCTTACACAATGTTAGACATTGTTTACATTCTTTACATCATGTAAAGAATTGCAAATTTTGCTTTATTATTGTATTAAAAAAGTTATGTTCTACAAAATAAAATGTAGATTTTTTTAGTTCCTTACACAATTTTTACACTATTACATCATGTAAATAATTAAAAATTTACCATAATCTTTAATATAAAGCTAAAATTTGTTATGTGAAAAAAATTATAGCAAATTTTCCTCTTCTAAACATTGTTTACGTTCTTTACATCATGTAAAGAATTGCAAATTTTGCAATATTCTTGTATTTAGTAAAAAAAATTATGTTCTACAGAGTAAAATATTTTTGTATTTAATTTAAAGTTATGTTCTTCAAAGTAAACTATAGATTTTTGTTCGTTTTTATGCAATGTTGGCATTCTTTACATCATGTAAACAATTGTTTGTTTTACAGAATTTTTATTTTTAACGTAAAAATTGTTATTGTAGCTAAAAATATGGTAAATTTTTCAACTTTAAACATTGTTTACATTATTTACATCATGTAAAGAATTGTAAATTTTGCTATATTTTCGTATTTAATGAAAACTTATGCTCTACAAAGTAAAATATTGAATTTTGTCTTAAGTTACACAATGTTTATATTTTTTACATCATGTAAACAATTGAAAATTTTGCAGAATTTTTTATTTTTAATATAAAATTTTATTTTGTAAGGAAAAATATAGAAAATTTTCCACCTCTAACATTGTTTACATTCTTTATATCATGTAAACAATTGCAAATTTTGCTATATTTTTGTATTTAATAAAAAATTATTCTACAAAGTAAAATATAGGTTTTTTTTTCGTTTCTTAGACAATGTTAACATTCTTTAGATCATGTAAACAATTGAAAATTTGTTGAATTTTATTTTTTTACGTAAAATTATGTTTTGTAAGTAAAAATATGATAAATTTACCTCTTTTAAACATTGTTTACATTCTTTACATCATGTAAAGAATTGTAAATTTTACTATATTTGTGTAATAAATAAAAAATTAAGTTCCACAAAGTAAAATATAAATATTTTTCGTTCTTTACACAATGATTACATTATTTACATCATGTAAACAATTGAAAATTTGGTAGAATTTTAATTTTCCACGTAAAATTAAGAAATTAAATTAAAATAAAGAAAAATATGATAAATTTACCTCCTTTGGTCATTATTTATATTCTTTACATCATGTAAACAATTGAATAAGTGGCTTTATTTTATTTCTTAATGTAAAATTATGAGTGTTTAAGTAAAATATGTAATTTTTCATATCTTTAGACATGTTTTACATTCTTGACATCATGTAAACAATTGAAAATTTTACAGCATTTTTATTATGAATGTAAAATAAAGTTTTCTTAAGGAAAATGTAATAAATTATCATTCTTTAAACATTGTTTACATCCTTTACATTATGTAAATAACACCCATTTTGTCATTTTGAAATAAAACCAATCTATTAATGGACAAAATCTATTTTCATGGCAAATTAATTTATTTGTTATAATTTTTTTTTGGACATTTGCCAACTTTTTTTTTTCTTGTATACAAGACATAAGCAACGCCTTGTTAGCCGCCACTGTCCTCACTAGAGTTTTTTACACAAATTGTGTAAAAAGTGTTAAATAATTCAATTAATAGCAAATAAATATTTTTTTGTTTGGCGAATTTTTTAAGTAATTGCTGGCAGATTTCTAGGGAAACCTGCTGTGCGTTTTAAACAAAATTTACAAGCATGTTTTTCCTACTACTTTACTTAAACGCTGAGAGACTTGACTTTATTTTTCTTACTTTAAATTCTTGGACATTTTAATTTAGTTTTTGGAATGTGTCTGAGACGACTACAACTGACTGGACTGAGTTGTTTGTTTGTCTATCTGTACGTCTCTGTATTTCTAAGTTTTTGAACTTTTAAGTGTTTATTTTTGCTGTATTTTTTGTTATCTTTGAGCAGAGATGTGGTCAACAATGAAGAAAACTTCACTTACATGGATGACTAGCGGGACTACCGCTGATTTGCTTTTTCAGCCTACCATGGGTTCTCCTTCGTTAGGTTTTATTTGTTGATTTTTTCTTATAAATATTTATCTAAAATTTTGTTTAGTTTTGAGGTAAAATGTTAGCATTTTACCCTCTACAAAAACTTTTTTAGGTTTTTTCAAAGCAAATAGAATTGCAATTTTCAATTTTATTATCAACAAAGTGTACACCACCACCACACACTGTCTTTTTGACTTCTTTGGCAGACTTAAAGACGTCTCGTGTTTTTTTTTACTTACAAGATACTCCTCATCTAACCCAGCCAACTTGACTCTGTATATTTTATATTTCCCGTCTGTCGTTTTGATAGTTTTTTGCTACTTTAAAAGAAACTGTCAAGCCTACAAATTGGCTCATAATAAATTGGTCCGACTGGACACATGGGTCGCAGTAGAGACCATGTAAAAAAGATATAGTGACTAGTGACAACTAAAGTGGGTAAATGTGTTAATAACTGAAGAGATGACATTCTTTAAAACATCTGTCTGTCTGTCTGTCTTGATTATCTGCATAAGTTTTCAATTATTTCTTTTTTTACATTAAATAATTTTTCCAATGAAAGTTTTAATTTTGCATAAACAAAAAGAATTTAGTTTTTTTTAACAAACAACAACTAAGACTTTCTCAAAGACAATTCATAAATATTATAAAAAAAAAAACAAGTAAAAAATTAAATACGACACCTAAAAACTTTTCTTACAAAAAAATGCAAAAAATAGCTAAAATATGCACACCCACACTTGTTAAATTACACCTTTGCGTCTTCTTCATAACTACAATATTTTTAATTGGGTTAAAAGAAGCGACAAATAGAAAAACAATAAACTAACGACTGTTTACCTAGAGAAAACGTTTAGCAATGTAAACGGAAAAACGTGTGAAACTTTTTTGAAAATCAAAACCTCTTTTAAAAACTTCCAATGTCTAAAAATTATGCTTCGTTTCCACTTAAAACTTAGAATTTACATATATTTTGCTTTAAACGGACATTATTTACATCATGTATAAACTTTTTCTTTTAGTTCCTAAGAGGAAAATAGGGCGAAACATGAAGTAAAGTATTCAAGATTAACTTTCTAAACCTAAAATTTACCCATACTACAAAAATTATGTCACTTTACATATATTTACCTATTGTTTACATTGTTTACATAAAGTAAACAATACAATTTTTAATAATATTTTGTTTTACAACTTAACACTGCCACAAAACTTTGTAATTTTGTCTATTTCTCACATTGTTTACATTCTTTACATGGTGTAAACAATTGGAAAATTAGGTATATTTGATTTTTTGAAGTAAAATAATTTCCCCTAGTCGTTATAGACTTAAATTAACAAACATTTATCTAAATTTACTTATATTTTCTTATTGTTTACATTATTTACATGATGTAAACAATTTAATTTTAAGAAATATTTTGTTTTATAACTTCACACTACCTTAAGCTTCACTATTTTTCTCAAATTGCTCATTGTTTACATTCTTTACATTATGTAAACAATTGGAAAAAGCAGTATATTTTAATTTTTGAAGTAAAAAAATATTTTTTTCCTTTCTCTAGGCATTGTTTACATTCTTTACATCATGTAAAGAATTGCAAATTTTGCTTTATTATCATATTATAAAACAGTTATATTTTACAAGGTAAAATGTAAATTATTTTGTTTTTTTACGCAATTTTTATATTTTTTACATCATGTAAATAATTAAAAATTTTGCATAATCTTTAATTTAAAGCATTTTTCTAATTTTACTTCTATTTTCCTATTGTTTACATAATTTACATGATGTAAACAATTTAGTTTAAAGAAATATTTTGTTTTATAACTTAACTTTACCTTCAACTTTACAATTCTTTCCAATTTTTCCAATTTGTTTACATTCTTGACATGATGTAAACAATTGGAAAAATCAGTATATTTTAATTTTTGAAGTAAAAAAATATAATTTTTTCCTTTTTCCAGGCATAATTTACATCGTGTAAAGAATTGCAAATTTTGCTTTATTATCATATTAAAATAAGTAAAGTTTTACAAGGTAAAATGTAGATTATTTGGTTTTCTTATGCAATTTTTACATTATTTACATCATGTAAAGAATAGTAAATTTTGATATATTTTTGTATTTAATAAAAAGTTATGTTCTGCAAAGTAACATTTAGATTTTTTTTGTTTATTAGAAAATTTTCGCATTCTTTACATCATGTAAACAATTGAAAATTTTGCAGATCTTTGATTTTTTTACTTAAAATTTTGTTTTGTAAAGCAAAATATGGTAAATTTATCTCCTTTAAACATTGTTTACATTCTTTACGTCATGTAAAAAATTTTAAATTTAGCTATATTTTCGTATTCAATAACAAGTTATGTTCTACAAAGTAAAATAAAGATTTTTTTCATTTCTTAGACGCATTCTTTACATCATGTAAACAATTGAAAATTTTGCAGAATTTTAATTTTTTACATAAAATTTTGTTTTGTAAAGAAAACAGTGCGAAATTTACCTCCTTTAAACATTGTTTACATTATTTACATCATGTAAAGAATTATAAATTTTGATATAATGAAATTTAAATCTAAATTTATTTGGATAAACCAAAATAAAATTTCAATGGTTTATTCTTCCCTGGAAACTATCAAAAAGAGTTATTAAAAAAGTGTAAAAAAGTAAATAAAAATAAAAAAATTAAATAACAATATAACGATAATTGTTCTTTCTACAAAAATAAAAGATAAAGAAAATAATGATGGATGGATGGTTGAATAAGAACAAGAATAAAGCGTTAATAATGTTTCAAATCAAGTTATAATTTTTTATTTAAACATGAAAACTCCATAAAAAAAAACTCTAAAAAGATAAAAAGTTGAAAAAGGTAACATTGTTTCGAAAAATGTGCAACAATTTATGAAGAAAAACGTTATGTGTTAACGTGTTTTCTCTAAGATCTTTTGAAGCTTCGATTCTAAAAATAATGGTCGACTCTAAACTGAATTTTATTAGAATAAATCACAACACAAAACGTGATGTTATGAAGTTTTATGATTAAAACTTCAATGTTCTTGAAGATTAGAGGAAATTTCATAATTTTAGTTTTTAAACTCAAGATCAAGTCAAAGATAAATTTAGAAGAAGTGAATTATGAAACAAAGAATAGAATTTACTTTATAGAAAAATGTTTTTATCAAACATTTACAAAAGTAAGAAATATATTCGCAAAGAGCCACAATTTTTCTATAGAAAAAATTTTATATCGTCAACTTTTCTATAGAAAGTTCTCCGTATCGTCAAGTTTTCTGTAGGAAATATTTTCCTATCGTCTTTCCTATAAACAATTCTTCCTATCGTCAACTTTTCTAAAAAAAAACCTTCATATCGTCAACTTTTCTATAGAAAATTTTTCTATCTTCAAAATTCTCCCTATCGTCAACTTTTCTATAGAAAACTCTCCCTATCGTCAACATTTCTATAGAAAACTCTCGCTATCGTCAACTTTTCTATAGAAAACTCTCGCTATCGTCAACTTTTCTATAGAAAACTCTATCTATCGTCAACTTTTCTATAGAAAACTCCCCCTATCGTCAACTTTTCTATAGAAAACTCTCCCTATCGTCAACTTTTCTATAGAAAACTCTCCCTATCGTCAACTTTTCTATAGAAAACTCTCCCTATCGTCAACTTTTCTATAGAAAACTCTCCCTATCGTCAACTTATCTATAGAAAACTCTCCCTATCGTCAACTTTTCTATAGAAAAATCTCCCTATCGTCAACTTTTCTATAGAAAACTCTCCCTATCGTCAACTTTTCTATAGAAAACTCTCCCTATCGTCAACTTTTCTATAGAAAACTCTCCCTATCGTCAACTTTTCTATAGAAAACTCTCCCTATCGTCAACTTTTCTATAGAAAACTCTCCCTATCGTCAACTTTTCTATAGAAAACTCTCCCTATCGTCAACTTTTCTATAGAAAACTCTCCCTATCGTCAACTTATCTATAGAAAACTCTCCCTATCGTCAACTTTTCTATAGAAAACTCTCCCTATCGTCAACTTTTCTATAGAAAAATCTCCCTATCGTAAACTTTTCTATAGAAAACTCTTCCCATCATCCACTTTTCTATAGAAAACTCTTCCCATCATCCACTTTTCTATAGAAAACTCTTCCCATCATCAACTTTTCTATAGAAAACTCTTCCCATCATCAACTTTTCTATAGAAAACTCTTTCCATCATCAACTTTTCTATAGAAAACTCTTCCCATCATCAACTTTTCTATAGAAAACTCTTCCCATCATCAACTTTTCTATAGAAAACTCTTCCCATCATCAACTTTTCTATAGAAAACTCTTCCCATCATCAACTTTTCTATAGAAAACTCTTCCCATCATCAACTTTTCTATAGAAAACTCTTCCCATCATCAACTTTTCTATAGAAAACTCTTCCCATCATCAACTTTTCTATAGAAAACTCTTCCCATCATCAACTTTTCTATAGAAAACTCTTCCCATCATCAACTTTTCTATAGAAAACTCTTCCCATCATCAACTTTTCTATAGAAAACTCTTCTTATCATCATCTGTGTTATAGAAACACTACCTATTAATAAATTTTCTTTGCAAAACTATTCCTTACTTAGAAAAAAAGTGCTTATTATTTAATCGACCCAAACTTTTTAAAGGTAATTCAATTCAATTTATTTGCTTAGCACCCCACTGTGCATTTAATTTCTCATACATTTGTTATACTTTCATTTTCCTCTATTCAAATTTAGTTATTTCATTATTCATTATCGCTAACTATTCTTTTACGATTTACTGAATTTACTTCATATTTACTTAGTATTTACTCATTATAACTATTTTTATTATTTTTATCTTTAAAGTTTATTTTGAAAATTTATTTTTCAGTTAAATACTTTCTATACCACCAAACTATGACTAATGGCTTTTTAACACATTTTAAGTTTTTTGAGAGCGTCCCAGAAAAAACAATCAAATTTTATAAGTCGAGATTATCTTAAAAGTAAATTTAAAAGTCGTTTAAAGTAATTACGGCTTAAAATATTTGGACTGTAAATAATTTTGATAAAACTGAACTGAACTGAGATGGATGAGTGAGCGTTTGACATGTGATAAGAAAATAACTTTTAATGAATGATCTGATCATATTAATCACAAAATGACTTGAAAGATTTTGAAAAAGAAAAGTTGATAATGGGAAGAGTTTTTTATGGAAAAGTTGATGATTGGAAGACTTTTCTATAAAAAAGTTGATGATGGGAAGAGTATTCTATAGAAAAGTTAATTATAAGAAGAGTTGTGTAAAGAAAAGTTGATGATGGGAAGAATTTTCTATAGAAAATTTGATGATGGGAAGAGTTTTCTGTAGAAAAGTTGATAATGGGAAGAGTTTTCTATAGAAAAGTTGATGATGGGAAGAGTTTTCTATAGAAAAGTTGATGATGGGAAGAGTTTTCTATAGAAAAGTTGATGATGGGAAGAGTTTTCTATAGAAAAGTTGATGATGGGAAAAGTTTTCTATAGAAAAGTTGATGATGGGAAGAGTTTTCTATAGAAAAGTTGATGATGGGAAGAGTTTTCTATAGAAAAGTTGATGATGGGAAGAGTTTTCTATAGAAAAGTTGATGATGGGAAGAGTTTTCTATAGAAAAGTTGATGATGGGAAGAGTTTTCTATAGAAAAGTTGATGATGGGAAGAGTTTTCTATAGAAAAGTTGATGATGGGAAGAGTTTTCCATAGAAAAGTTGATGATGGGAAGAGTTTTCTATAGAAAAGTTGATGATGGGAAGAGTTTTCTATAGAAAAGTTGATGATGGGAAGAGTTTTCTGTAGAAAAGTTGATGATGGGAAGAGTTTTCTATAGAAAAGTTGATGATGGGAAGAGTTTTCTATAGAAAAGTTGATGATGGGAAGAGTTTTCTATAGAAAAGTTGATGATGGGAAGAGTTTTCTATAGAAAAGTTGATGATGGGAAGAGTTTTTTATAGAAAAGTCGATGATGGGAAGAGTTTTCTATAGAAAAGTTGATGATGGGAAGAGTTTTCTATAGACAAGTTGATGATGGGAAGAGTTTTCCATAGAAAAGTTGATGATTGGAAGAGTTTTCTATAGAAAAGTTGATGATTGGAAGAGTTTTCTATAGAAAAGTTGATGATTGGAGGAGTTTTCTATAGAAAAGTTGATGATGGGAAGAGTTTTCTATAGAAAAGTTGATGATGGGAAGAGTTTTCTATAGAAAAGTTGATGATGGGAAGAGTTTTTTTTTAGAAAATTTGATGATGGGAAGAGTTTTCTATAGAAAAGTTCATGATGGGAAGAGTTTTCTATAGAAAAGTTGACGATGGGAAGAGTTTTCTATAGAAAAGTTGATAATGGTAATAATTTAAAACCTCATTTCTTGATATAATTTTTGTCTTTAACCCCTGCAACTAAGTTGTATGAGATGTTGCAAAGCCAGCACTTTCATTAATTAATATTTGCAAATTAATTTCCATTTATCTACATTTTACTTTTGCTAATTCGTTATATAGGTTTTATTTCTACTTAATTTCACAAGTTTTTTTTTTTGTTTTAATAAAAATTTTCTTTTGTTTTCGAATCATTTGGTGTTAAAATGTTAAATGTCAGATTTGTTGCAATTGCAATTTATTTTAGCACATTTGGCCATTCGTAAATATAACACTAACATTATTATTTTTTTTTCTAATTTAAATTACCGTTAAGACGTGAGTTTTTTAGATTTAATTTTTTTTTAAGTATAATTGCACTTCAAGTTGAAGTTTAATTAAATTTAAGATGAAAATGTTGTGAAAACAGACAAAAATGAAAGATAATTCAATATTTTTGTTTCCAACTGAAAACATTAGCAACATGTTGCTAAACATTTGTAGGCAACATGTTTCCAGAATTTCAAGCAACATTTAAATTAAAGAGTTAACGGTAGGCCCTATGCTCAACTGGGAGTCAAGGATAAGAGAAGAAGGAATATTTTTCCAGAAAAATTTGAAAATGGGAAGAGTTTTCTTAAGAAAAATTTAAAATGAGTGAAGTTTTCTACAAAAATGTTTATGATGGGTGAAGTTTTCTATAGAAAAGTTGATGATGGGAAGAGTTTTCTATAGAAAAGTTGATGATGGGAGAAGTTTTCTATAGAAAAGTTGATGATGGGAAGAGTTTTCTATAGAAAAGTTGATGATGGGAAGAGTTTTCTATAAAAAAGTTGATGATGAGAAAAGTTTTTTTTATAGAAAAGTTGATGATGGGAAGAGTTTTCTATAGAGAAGTTGATGATGGGAGAAGTTTTCTATAGAAAAGTTGATGATGAGAAAAGTTTTTTTATAGAAAAGTTGATGATGGGAGAAGTTTTCTATAGAAAAGTTGATGATGAGAGAATTTTTCTATTTAAAAGTTGATGATGAGAGAATTTTTCCATAGAAAAGTTGACAATGGGAGAAGTTTTCTATGGAAAAGTTGATAATGGGTGAAGTTTCCTATAGAAAAGTTGATAATGGGTGAAGTTTTATATAGAAAAGTTTATGATGGGAAAAGTTTTCTATAGAAAAGTTTATGATGGGAGAAGTTTTCTATAAAAAAAGTTGATAATGGGAAGAGTTTCCTATTGAAAGTTGATAATAGGCGAAGTTTTCTATAGAAAAGTTGATGATGGATGAGGTTTTCTTTATCGAAGTGTTGATGACGGGAAAAGTTTTCTATAGAAAAGTTTATGATGGGAGAAGGTTTCTATAAAAAAGTTGATAATGGGAAGAGTTTCCTATTGAAAGTTGATAATAGGCGAAGTTTTCTATAGAAAAGTTGATGATGAGAGAATTTTTCTATAGAAAAGCTATTAATAGGAGAAGTTTTCTATAGAAAAGTTGATGATGGGTGAAGTTTTCTAAGAAAAGTTGATGGTAGATTAATATTTCTCTGGAAAATTTTTGAATTTACTTATTATTTAAATTTCAACAAAATTTCCTAGCAACATGTTCCTCAACATTATACTCTTCAGCAACATATCTCCCTACCTTCAGTGCAACATTTCTCTTAAATAAAGATTTATGATTTAATATTAAACTGCGTTTTTTAATAAAAAAAAAATACAAATTAAACAAATTCCTTTAAGTCAGTAATAAAACATCATAAACATATTTTTAAGAGAAAGTTTCATTTAGATGAAAATACGTATTTTAAAATGCATTTATAGACATATTAGATATTTTTTTTAATTAAAATTTAAACAGCCCCCTTCCGCCGCTAGTCATATACTAATAAAAGTTGAAATTTCTTAAACTAATTATTATAAATTTTTATCTAGTATATTCAACTTTAGTTAAAGATAAAAGTAATAAATTCAAAATGCATCTCTAAGCGAAATTAACACATTTCATATTATTATTTATTAACATAATAATGTTAGAGTGGATTATAAAATGATTTTCTAAGATTTCTTACCCATCAAACGTCAATATTATTACTTTATAGCTTTAGACTTTTTTTTTAACAATCTTAATAAATTTGATGGACTTGTAACCCAAAATGGATGGCAAAGAAAATATTAAAAATATTTTCTTTAAAACTCATCAAATAAACCTAAAAAAAATTATAATCTTAAGCATCTTAAAGTATTTTTCTTTCTTTCTAATTCATTATTATAGTCATTAACGTCTTTGAGCATAAGTTATTTAGATGCTTAAAGTTAAGAAATATCTGAGCTTTTTCATTATCGATTTCTTTTTGAAAATTTCATTAAACCCCTTTTCCGCCTTTTATGTTTAAAAAGTAATGGATTGAAAATTTTATTAACAGCCCATCAGCTCGTAATATGATTGATTACTTTTCTTGTAAAGAATTTTACACTTTTACACCAAAAAGATAAAAAAAAAACCTAATTGGAAGTTGCAGTTGCACATCAAAAATTTTAGAAAAGTTGTCAGTGGGAATAGTTTTATATACAAAAGATGACGATGGAAAGAGTTTTTTTTAGAAAAGTTGATGATGGGAAGAGTTTTTTATAAAAAAGTTGGTGATGGGAAGAGTTTTCTAGAGAAAAGTTGAAGATGGGAAGAGTTTTCTATAGAAAAGCTGACGAGAAGAGTTTTCTATGGAAAAGTTGACCATGGGAAGAGTTTTCTATAAAAAAAGTTGATGATGAAAAAAGTTTTTTTTTATAGAAAAGTTGATGCTGGAAAGAGTTTTCTATAGAAAAAATTGATGATGGGAAGAGTTTTCTATAGAAATTTGATGATGGGAAGAGTTTTCCATAGAAAAGTTAATGGGGAAAAGTTGATGATGGGAGGAGTTTTCTATAGAAAAGTTGACGATGGGTAGAGTTTTCTATCGAAAAGTTGATGATGGGAAGAGTTTTCTATAGAAAAGTTAATAATGGGCAGAGTTTTCTATAGAAAAGTTGATGCTGGGAAGAGTTTTCTACAGAAAAAATTGATGATGGGAAGAGTTTTCTATAGAAAAGCTGATGATGGGAAGAGTTTTCTATAGAAAAGCTGATGATGGGAAGAGTTTTCTATAGAAAAGTTGATGATGGGAAGAGTTTTCTAGAGAAAAGTTGAAGATAGGAAGAGTTTTCTATAGAAAAGCTGACGAGAAGAGTTTTCTATGGAAAAGTTGACCATGGGAAGAGTTTTCTATAAAAAAAGTTGATGATGAAAAGAGTTTTTTTTTTTTATAGAAAAGTTGATGCTGGGAAGAGTTTTCTATAGAAAAAATTGATGATGGGAAGAGTTTTCTATAGAAATTTGATGATGGGAAGAGTTTTCCATAGAAAATTTAATGGGGAAAAGTTGATGATGGGAGGAGTTTTCTATAGAAAAGTTGACGATGGGAAGAGTTTTCTATAGAAAAGTTGATGATGGGTAGAGTTTTCTATAAAAAAGTTGATGATGGGAAGAGTTTTCCATAGAAAAGTTGATGATGGGAAAAGTTTTCTATAGAAAAGTTGATGATGGGAAGAGGTTTCTTCTATTGAAAAGTTGTTGACAATGGAAACATTTTTCTTTTTCAAAAATATATTTTCAAATACATTTTTTTCAATATCCTCCAATTTTCAGGTGCAATGCCACTGGGAGCTGCCAATTGTGCAATTTATCGTTATATTCTTCTCATGCATAAAATCGAAAGAAAAAAGAACTGACCACAAAAATTAATGGAATATTTGTGGTGGTGGCTATTAAATGATTAGCACCTCAGGTGAGAAAAAAAAGCGACAATTTTTTGCCGCAGACAAAGCAAATATTTGTTTCATTAGACAAAAAAAAGTGTAAAAATATAAATTTAGAACACAAGACGAATTCTTAATGAAAAAAAAACAACAAAAAAAATCTAATTGAGTTTTGAGCTACACTGTAAATTTTTTTTAAAAAATGCGAAATTATGAAAATAAAAATTTTAATAATAAAAAATTTTGATCAAAATTTTACTAATGAAAAATTTTGATCAAAATTTTACTAATGAAAAATTTTGATCAAATTTTTACTAATGAAAAATTTTGATCAAAATTTTACTAATGAAAAAATTTTGATCAAAATTTTACTAATGAAAAGTTTTGATCAAAATTTTACTAATGAAAAATTTTGATCAAAATTTTACTAATGAAAAATTTTGATCAAAATTTTACTAATGAAAAATTTTGATCAAAATTTTACTAATGAAAAATTTTGATTAAAATTTTACTAATGAAAAATTTTGATCAAAATTTTACTAATGAAAAATTTTGATCAAAATTTTACTAATGAAAAATTTTGATCAAAATTTTACTAATGAAAAATTTTGATCAAAATTTTACTAATGAAAAATTTTGATCAAAATTTTACTAATGAAAAATTTTGATCAAAATTTTACTAATGAAAAATTTTGATCAAAATTTTACTAATGAAAAATTTTGATCAAAATTTTGATCAAAATTTTACTAATGAAAAATTTTGATCAAAATTTTACTAATGAAAAATTTTGATCAAAATTTTACTAATGAAAAATTTTGATCAAAATTTTACTAATGAAAAATTTTGATCAAAATTTTACTGATGAAAAATTTTGATCAAAATTTTACTAATGAAATTTTTTTTAATCAAAATTTTACTAATGAAAAATTTTAATGAAAATTTTACTAATGAAATTTTTTTAATCAAAATTTTACCAATAAAAACTTTTGATCAAGATTTTACCAATGAAAAATTTTGATCAAAATTTTACTACTGAAAAATGGTGATCAAAATTTTACTATTGATAAATTTTGGTTAACATTTTACTAATGACAAATTTTGATCATAATTTTATTTATGAAAAGTTTTGATCAAAATTTTACTTATGAAAAGTTTTGATCAAAATTTATAGGAAATAGGTCCTTCATTCAAGCCGAATTCTAGATTATTAAATTCGAACTATTTACGAATATGTATAAAATATTGAAATTTTTTCCCTTCATTATTAAAAATTAAAAAACGAAATTGTTTAGTTAATTTAAGTGTGAAAATATAGAAAATGACAAATAAAGTTTAATTTCTATATTGTTGGCCATTCGAACCTGATTCTAGTTTTCAAACCCAGACTTTTTATGCAAAATACTTAAAATTTTGCAAGTTTTTCAGGTTCAAGAGGGATTAGATGAAAATGTAATGAGGACTTACATTATTTATAACAAATGAACATTTTATAGATTTGTTTGATCATTTACAATCATCACTTACCTAAAAAGAAATAAAAAAAAAGAAATATATTGATAAGAAAATTGTTTGTCAAATATATGAGAAAAATTTATAAAAATATTAAAAATTTATTGGTTAGGAAATGATTAATAAACTGCATTTTAAATTCTTCGAAAACAACTAATGGAGACGATTATTCAATGAGGGAAAGCTAGGGCACACACACGTGCTGTGTTTTTCATTGTTCATTATATAGTGCAATATCTTTATTATTATTTATATTTGCTTTTACCTTCGTATCTTCTAAATTCAAGGCATAAATTGGGAAACTTATAGCTGATTCTACAATAGGATTATTAATCTAATTTTTTTCTGGCTCAATGTGGTCTTTTAAGAGTTGAAATTCCATAAAATCTATTTTTTAAAGAGTTTCAAAATTTCTCTAATGTATCGGGTAAAATTTTTAGGACATTTGAGTCCTGAAACTTTTATAGAGACATCTGTAGTAATAAGCGATTTTAGCAGATTTTTGGCTAACCGTTTTTAGCAGTGGCTTACCTAAGCTACCTGAGTCCAGTTATTAACCCTATAAGATCAATCATGGAATCGATTTCCAAGATGTCTGAACCTCTGATTTTGTAGCATTGGACAGCGACAGAGAATGTGTTCCACAGATTCGGACGAGTCCTTATCTAGACATAGTCCGCAGAAGCCCGGAATGTTACCATCCTAACTGTTTAGCATAGAGTTTAAGGCACAGTGCCCCGTCAAAATTCCTTTATATCTTCTTAAACTTGACCTGTTCAGACCTAGCGGAGTTTTGGTTCTGCTTATGACCGGTTTAGGCCATGTCCTTGAGGTTTCCTTAAAGATCCAAGACTTGACACCCAAATAGAAATGACAGATCCGTCACTCTTTGACTTAAGTCTTGGCTCGAGCCTTGTCTAGCGGCTTTGTTGACATAAAAATCGCAATGACACGGAACCGAGCACAAACTAATAATACATCCTAATCTATATTTTTTGACAAGTTTAGAGGTAATACTGTGTTCCTACAGTGCCTTAAGGGCAGACTGACTATCGACATAAATCGTCACCTCACTGTTTTGAGTTATGGTACTGGGGATAAGCTCTGTGGCCTTCCAAATGGAAAATATTTCTGCCCTCGTCCCTAATCCTACAATATTTCTTGATGTTTTGTATAAGAAAAACACTTGATCCAACCCATTTTAGAGCCATCTGTGAAGATTGAATTGCCTTAAAAAAGCGACGTACGACTCTCCCATACGGTTCTATCAGGGATTAGAATCGTATGGGAGGGTATTGTGCTGAATAGAAGGTCCTTGACAAAATAGGCAGACCGTGGTAAGCCTTCTTCTAAGCCTAAGGAGCCTGTTAAGCTCAGTATTCTGGTGTGTCCCGCCCGCCTATATCTAAGTATACCCGACTCATACAACCTTAGTAGACTTCTGGTTGCCATACCCTTAATAAAGAGATCAAGAGGGTGCAATGGCAAAATGATGCCCAGGTCTGCTTGAGGACTAGTATATTCGGTGCCAAAAAAAAAGTTAAGAAAAAGAAAGAATGACACTTTATCAACATCTTCCCACCAAACTCCACATCCGTATATTAGAACAATGGTTTTTTAAGTCTAATACACAACTAATGGCTTTAAGCCCCATTTTTACCTACACATTTTCTGCAAAAGTAGTAAGCGTTTAGTCCCTTTCTCATTATTTCTAGCTTGTTCCTCTTCCAAGATAATTCACTGACCAAAATGACCCCGACAATTTTGCCTCAGACGACAGTCTCGACTCTATACCATTCAGCATCGGTAGTTTCAAATTATCAACCTTGTACCTTCTGGTGAAGAGGTCTAACTCTGTTTTGTCAGGATTTATCCTCTTAATCATCTTAATCTCAACTATAGTCTTCTAGGCCTTACTATAGTCATCTAGACTCATCCTCAATGATAATCCTCAAGATTGAAGAAAATTTTGCTAGCCTCTACAGAATATAAGAGACTTTAAGGCCTAACTGAAAGCGTCCAAGTTCAATTGAAGTACCTTCGACTCGATCAACTTCTATGGGGACTCAACTAGAGTCCATTAACTATGACGAGACAAAGGCATTTTCTTCAAAAAATTCACACAAGTAAAGCATTTAAATATTTTGCAAATCGCAGCAAAAAAGTCTTTGCAGAAAATAAATTTTAATATAAAAACTCGGAGACAAATAGAAATGACAACTGACACTAAATGTTGTTAAGAAAAAACTCTAAAAGAGAGAAAAAGTGAAACAACATAATGTAAAGCTAATGTACTTGCCAAGTATTAAGTATCTTTAAAATATTAGTAGGGGGCAAATTTACCAAAAACTTTATAACTTTAAGAAAAGAAAAAAATATTCAAATTTTATTTCGTAATATGATTTCCGACACAACAAACTATAAAATAAATAAAAAATAGTTTAAAAATATATTCAGGAATTTTCGGTATCAGCCCTCAAACTTACAAAATTTTTAGGCTGCAGCCTAATACCTTCCATTAATCACTGCTGCTAATAACAGGTGAGAAATTTGAAACCCTATATTCAAGAGCTTTTAGTTTGAGGTGTAATGAATGAAAAAAAAAAATTGTACACTAAACAAGTTCTTGCCATTAACAAAAGGAAAATAAATATGTAAAAATATATATTTATGCAAAATGTTGGAAAAATAAATTAAACATGTGTGACCCCTTCTCTGCCGAACAAGACTGGGTCGCGCGGGTTCGAAGATAAACATAAAAACGGAGACAAATTAAAATAAAACCTCAACTACTAACAGTACAAAATACAAGGAAAATTATGTATCTAATTTATAAACAAAATTTCCATTTTTTTAATGAAAAAAGAAATAAAGAAAGTGTCAGCATTAGGCTAAAAGCAACATATTGCAAAATTTGAACACTGCCACACACATGGTGGAACCGAATAATACATTTAAACATTCAATTTCAAACCAACTAAATGCATTTTCCTCTAAAACAAAATTTCCAGATTTTCCGAAATTCTTCTTTTCATTTGTCAAAAAAAAAACTTTCGTTACAATTCTGTCAAAAAAAAACTATTTACAAAAAAAAAAATTACAAAAAAAAACAAACATGACATAAATAACGGTTCTAAATATTAGGATTTTTAAAAATAAACAAATTACGAAATGATTTTTTATGGAAACAGCAAAAATTCAATGAATAATTATTTTTTCCTCTAACGCAAAACTAACAATTATTGCAAAGAAAACTATAAGGAAAAATTTTCAAGAGACGAATATTTGAAAAAATTTACGAACAGAAAAAAAAAACTAAATACGGAAGACATTTTTTGTGGTTGAGATGGTTTTTTTCTTTAAATTTAAAATTAGTTTATGTTCGGTTCGTTCATACTGCATGCAAAGTGTTTGGCAACCACAACAAGTACATCTCGAACATATGAGGCAATTGTTGCACCACGAAGAAAGCAGCAGAAGACAGAGATTTAAATGAGTGAAATAATAAAAATTGATTATAAGAATCGGTAATCATTAGCCGACACTATAGCTTATTTGAAAAATGAACCAAACCATTATCGTCATTTTTTGATTTTCTATTAAAATGAAATGCAAACATTTTTAGAAACTGCAGGTTTAACGACATACTTCGGTCTGGTCGACCAATTAATGAAGAATTAAAACATGTAAGAAAGTGCTATAGTCAGTCAAGCCCGACCATACGATACCCTTCACCACTAAGGTCAAATGTGTTCTTTTATCTGTATAAAGAGAAATATTTGCTGAATTTTCCCATCATACAAACATTATCTCAAAACTTATTTATTTAAGCTGTTTCCGTCATTTGGACTTATATGAGATCTAGGGTCAAATGTGGACCGATTATCTAGTAATTCGCATATTGATTACAGTTGTTACAAAAAGTATGTATGCAAAAAATAAACTCAAAATTTTCATTACACTGCTCTGCAGCCAAATCCTACTTTTAATAAAACTATGTGGACTACATGGATTTTGATGCGCTAAACTCAGATCAGTTGTCGGTTTTTTCCCATCAGATCTGGATTTTTTTATGGGCGTGGCAAATTTTTCCCCTTAAAGTAGTCAGGTACGGAGACCTATTTCGTCCTAACTCGAGAACGACTCATCCGATTTTCAAAATTAAAACACTTGAAAATTCAGTTGTCATTTTTCAGGTTAAAAATGTAATTAAAAAAAAACATATCTTATAAATAAAATAAGCTATAAACCATAAAAATCGGTTTAAAAATGTGAATTTTATTACCAATTTAACGAATTTCGCACGAAAAAAAATTTTCTCCATTAATTTCTAAATAACTCCAAAACGATAAGAGATACAGAAAAATTATAGACTAAAATAAATGCAATTTTGTTATGCATCTTCAAGTGTTTTAATTTTGAAAATAGGATGAGTCGTTCTAGAGTTAGGACGAAATAGGTCTCCGTACCTGACTAATTTAAGGGGAAAAATTTGTACGCCCATAAAAAAAAATCCAGATCTAATGGAAAAAAACCGATAACGGATCTGAGTTTAGCGCATCAAGATCCATATAGTCCGCATAGTTTTATTAAAAGGAAAGACAAAAAATGAATTTTTGGAGAGCAGTGTTATCTTTAGACTTACGAGCGTTTTAGTGATTTTTGTCCCATTTAGTGCGTTCTGACAGAAGAGTTTGTATGGGAGCTATGGTCAAATGTGGACCGATTTCAACAAAATTTGGTACAGTGGTTTATGTTTACATAAACAGTATTTGTTTCAAATTTCATGATATTGATATTTGTGGCCACTATATCAATTCCGGGAAGTGGGACCTATGGGAGGTACTATAAATAATGAACCGATTTTGACGAATTTCAATAGTCATTGCCCCATTATCAGAAAAATGATCTGTGCCAAATTTCATCAAATTAGCTTTAGAATTGCGACCTGTAGTTTGATTACAAGGTTTATATGGAGGTCCAGCCAGACGAACGGACGGACATCGCTAAATCGACTCAGAAAGTGATTCTAAGCCTATTGGTATACTATGCGTTACATACATCAGCACAAACTTATGAAACCCTTTCTACCTATGGTGGTGGGTATAAATATGAAAAAAGCTAAATTTATAATAAAAACGGCCTCCCTAATGTTAAAAGAGGACATCCGAAACTAAGAAAGACCAAGTAAAGGAAAATATTTTATGGCGTAGCCTATAATTGAATAATTGAAAAATTTGCACACAAGATCGAAGCGCATCGAAGCTCAGTAAAAGGCCGAGCTTTGACCTTAACAGTAAATATATGTAGGCAGTTTAAGCCAATACTAACCTATTGTCTTCTTAATTAATCTATATTCCCCCTATGCAACACTATAAGAAAAAAGTATAGACCTATAAATTTTTGGAAAATTTTAATCAAATATGAGTCTTTTTTGACTCACTGCACGATTAAGATGATCATTTATGATATCACTTATGAGTCAAAATGATCTTTTTGTGTGAGAAAATGGTACCCTTCATGCGACTCTTCAAAAAGAGTCTTTAATGACTCGTTTTGCTGATTAGAATATGACTGCACACATTTTGCTAGCTTTGTTAAAAAAGAATAAAGCTTATAGAATATCTATTTTTAGAACAGTGAAGTTGCGTTAATAATCACAGAAATTTATGTTGCCGATATCGAGAATCGAACCTAGGTTGCTGAATACGATATGTTATGCTTAGAAGTCGACGTGCTAACCAACTAAGCCACATCCCCCATTATGAGATATGAGTCTTTTTGTGGCATTTTTTTATCACCTAAAAATAGTATGCACATGTAACAAGATGAGTCTTTTTGTACACTTTTTTGATCACCAAACTGATTGCATAAATTCTGCTTTCAAAAAGTCGCTTTTAAGGCATTTTCTGAGTCTTTTTGTGGTCTTTTTTTGATCATCAAACTGATTAAAATAACATAAAAAACAGTCGTAATGGGATCGTTTTATAAAGTACCAACCAATTAAAATAAATTTAGAGAAAATACGGTACACAAATATCCAATTCATTTTGAATCGTATCCAATCAACACATGATCAAATGCTTAGTTTAATATGAATAATTTTGGAAATTGGTCATACCGATATAGAAACCTCCATCGACTCATGCGCTGAAGATCATAGCCTGATAAAATGCACAGTTTACGATTTAATTAATTTTGAGTATTTTTTTAAGTGGCGCCACCTATCGAAAATTTTTAATAAAACTAAGAGCCCTTCGTCGACTCATGTGCAACAACTTTGTTAAAGATCATTGCATAATCAAATGTACAGCTTACGATTTAATTAACTTTGAGTAATTTTCAGTGACGCCACCTATTGAAAATTGTTCATACCAACTAAGAAACCTTCGTCGTCTCATGCGTAACAACTTTGCTAAAGATCATAGCATGATCAAATGCACAGTTTACGATTTAATTCAATTTGAGTATTTTTCAGTGGCGCCACCTGTTGAAAATTGTTCATACCAATTAAAAAGATCATATACAACTTCGCTAAGAATCATATACAACTTTGGTAAAGATACAAATGCGCAGTTTACGATTAAATTAATTTTAAGTAACTTTCATTGGCGCCACCTATCGGATAGTGATACCAACTTAAAAACCTTCGACGTCTCATACGCAACAACTTTGCTAAAGATCATTGCATGAGCATAACATGGTTAAATGCATAGTTTACTATTCAATAAGGGACATATAGACAGAAAAACGTTAATTTGTTAAAAAGTTATAACATTACCAATTTTTCCCCTTTTATCCCCAAATTTCTAAAAAGTTATATATGCATATTTGGTACTTAGTACCAATTGAATTCGGTACCTTTTATATAAACGCAGTTAACATATTGTTCCTATTCATATTACTTCATGAGGTGTTGGGCTATCATTTTATCCCTTTTTTACCCATTTTGGCCCCAGCAATCAAAAAAGTACCAAACACGTGTTCAATATTTTTCTCACATTTATTCATTGCATTACAATTTTCTTTTCTGTATTGTTTGGTTCAAAAGATAAGAGTGGCCTAAAAAAGGTACCAAAAAAACTATTTTCACCCTTTTTTACACCCTATTGGGCACAGATTGAAAAAAGTACCAAACACCTATCAGCTTATTTTAAAAGCTTTTCAAAACATAATTTAAATTTTGTTTCAATCCCTATTACTTTAGTAGATATAGCCTTTTTGATTTTTTCCCCTTTTTACCCGTTTTTACCCTCTTAGAGATAAACGATAAACGATACCCTCTTAGAGATAAAAGATAAACGTCACGTTTTCATAAATATTTGCTTGAATTTTTAAGACATCGAAAGTGACTCCAGAAAAATACGATCTGCTTTTTAAAAAACTTTATAAATCGAAAGGAAAACTTTTAAATCCCATTATATTTCAAATTCCCCGATCTTTTAATACCTTTAAATGTTCCTATTGTCTCAAAGCACTACAAGTATCTTTAAATATCAAAACTTTGGACAAAGGAGGCAGCAGCATCAGAAGAAAAGCCATTAGTGATTTTTTTTTTCTGTTGTTTCAGTTTCTTATTGTGGCACAATTTTGTTGGTTGGTGTCTTAATATACTTTGTATTATTTCTGAAATCTGTTTTTTAATTTTTTGTTTTGCTGCCTCCTCTGCTGTTGTTTAATCACCAATATTTTCCTTAGAAATATGATCTTGATGATGAGATGACTGGATTGTCTGTCTACAAAACTGTTGTTAGTGCCTGGTCTAAAATCTAAGCAGCTAGAGACAGACAGACATCATCAGTGGTAATCTTGTCCAAATCATCAGGCATCTAAAACATCACTTCAAATATCTTTGAATCGTATTATTATGAATAAATATTATTGTTATTTAGTAGATTTTTCTTATATAGTTTTTATGCATTTTCTCTGGCGTTTATTACAAGGTAAAGAAAAAGAAAATAAGTATATTTTTAGCCTTAAAGTGTTGGAAATGATGATAATGATGATGACGATGATGGTGGGTCATAGAAAACCAGAAGCCTTTACTTTGGCTAAAGTCTTAAGTAAATACCCAAAGAGAAAATTAAAATGAAATGGAAGAGGGATAGATTGAAAAACTGCAGCACGAATATTATTGACCTGAAGCATTTTGAAATTATATTGTAACAAAGTCAAATCAAGATGGACAAGTGTTGATTAGTTTTCATAATACCACTTTAGACGTCACTTGAAAATCTTTTGAAATATGAATGGATGGATGGATGGTACGTACGACTAATTTCATTTGAGTGAAAAAATTTGTTGCATCAGAAATTAGAAATTATTAAGACTTGAAATATGCGGAATTTTATAAATTAAAATACAAATATTTTCTATAAAAAAAAATTTCGATGGACATATTTTTCTATACAAAAAATTTTCGATAGAAATATTTCTCCATAAAAAAAATTTTTTCGATAGAAATATTTTTCTTTAAAAAAAAGTTCGATAGAAAGATTTTGTTGCATCAGAAATTAAATTAAAATACAAATATTTTCTATAAAAAAAATTTCGAGGACATATTTTTCTATACAAAAAATTTTCGATAGAAATATTTCTCCATAAAAAAAATTTTTTCGATAGAAATATTTTTCTTTAAAAAAAAGTTCGATAGAAATATTTTTCTGTAGAAAAATTTTCGATAGAAATAAATTTTTCTATAGAAAAATTTTCGATAGAAATAAATTTTTCTATAGAAAAATTTTCGATAGAAAAAAATTTTTCTATAGAAAAATTTTCCATAGAAAAAAAATTTTCTATAGAAAAATTTTCCATAGAAAAAAATTTTTCTATAGAAAAATTTTCGATAGAAATAAATTTTTCTATAGAAAAATTTTCGATAGAAATAAATTTTTCTATAGAAAAATTTTCGATAGAAATAAATTTTTCTATAGAAAAATTTTCGATAGAAAAAAATTTTTCTATAGAAAAATTTTCGATAGAAAAAAATTTTTCTATAGAAAAATTTTCGATAGAAAAAAATTTTTCTACAGAAAAATTTTCGATAGAAAAAAATTTTTCTATAGAAAAATTTTCGATAGAAAAAAATTTTTCTATAGAAAAATTTTCGATAGAAAAAGAATTTTTCTATAGAAAAATTTTCGATAGAAAAAAATTTTTCTATAGAAAAATTTTCGATAGAAAAAAATTTTTCTATAGAAAAATTTTCGATAGAAAAAAATTTTTCTATAGAAAAATTTTCGATAGAAAAAAATTTTTCTATAGAAAAATTTTCGATAGAAAAAAATTTTTCTATAGAAAAATTTTCGATAGAAAAAAATTTTTCTATAGAAAAATTTTCGATAGAAAAAAATTTTTCTATAGAAAAATTTTCGATATAAAAAATTTTTCTATAGAAAAATTTTCGATAGAAAAAAATTTTTCTATAGAAAAATTTTCGATATAAAAAATTTTTCTATAGAAAAATTTTCGATAGAAAAAAATTTTTCTATAGAAAAATTTTCGATAGAAATAAATTTTTCTATAGAAAAATTTTCGATAGAAATAAATTTTTCTATAGAAAAATTTTCGATAGAAATAAATTTTTCTATAGAAAAATTTTCGATAGAAATAAATTTTTCTATAGAAAAATTTTCGATAGAAATAAATTTTTCTATAGAAAAATTTTCGATAGAAATAAATTTTTCTATAGAAAAATTTTCGATAGAAATAAATTTTTCTATAGAAAAATTTTCGATAGAAATAAATTTTTCTATAGAAAAATTTTCGATAGAATAAAATTTTTCTATAGAAAAATTTTCGATGAAAAAAAATTTTTCTTTAGAAAAATTTTCGATAGAAAAAATTTTTCTATAGAAAAATTTTCGATAGAAAAAAATTTTTCTATAGAAAAATTTTCGATAGAAAAAAATTTTTCTATAGAAAAATTTTCGATAGAAAAAAATTTTTCTATAGAAAAATTTTCGATAGAAATAAATTTTCCTATAGAAAAAATTTCGATACAAATAAATTTTCCTATAGAAAAAATTTCGATACAAAAAAATTTTTCTATAGAAAAATTTTCGATACAAAAAAATTTTTCTATAGAAAAATTTTCGATACAAAAAAATTTTTCTATAGAAAAATTTTCGATACAAAAAAATTTTTCTATAGAAAAATTTTCGATACAAAAAAATTTTTCTATAGAAAAATTTTCGAAACAAAAAAATTTTTCTATAGAAAAATTTTCGAAACAAAAAAATTTTTCTATAGAAGAATTTTCGTTATAAATAAATTTTTCTATAAAAAAATTTTCGTTAGAAATATTTTTCTTTAGAAAAATTTTCGATAAAAATATTTTTCTTTAGAAAAATTTTCATTAGAAATATTTTTTTTTAGAAAAATTTTCATTAGAAATATTTTTCTTTAGAAATATTTTGCTTTACAAAAATGTTCATTAGAAATATTTTTCTTTAGAAATATTTTTCTTTAGAAATATTTTTCTATAGAAAAATTTTCATTAGAAATATTTTTCTTTACAAAAATTTTCATTAGAAATATTTTTTTTAGAAAAATTTTCATTAGAAATATTTTTCTTAAAAAAAATTTTCATTGGAAATATTTTTCTTTAGAGAAATTTTCATTAGAAATGTTTTTCTTTAGAAAAATTTTCATTAGAAATATTTTTCTTTAGAAAATGTTCGTTAGAAATATTTCAAAAATTTTGGGACGCCAAACATTTAATTAAAAAGTTTTACTGTAGTGTATTGCACTAAGATCCCAATCTATTACAGTTATTTATTTTTGTTATAGTTTTTTGATAATCTTAGCTCTAGAATAAATTATAGTCCTCTAGACTTTGCTATAGTCCTCTGGACTATATTAAAAGTCCTCTAGGCTAAACTATAGTCCTCTATACTATAGTATATTCCTCTTGGCTATACTATAGTTCTCTGGACTATACAGTAGTCCTCTGGACTATACTGTAGTCCTCTGGACTATACTATAGTCCTCGGGGGTATACTATAGGCCTCTGGGCTATACTATAGACCTCTGGACTGTACTAAAGTCCTCAGGACTATACTATAGTCCTCTTGACTATACTATAGTCCTCAGGACTATTCTATAGTCCTCAGGACTATTGTACAGTCATCAGGACTATACTATAGTCCTAAGGACTATACTATAGTCCTTTAGACTATGCTATAGTACTCTAGACTGTATCAAACTATGGACCTCTAGACTTAGCTTAAGTTCTCAAGACTTCTTTATAATTCTTCAGACTTTGATTAATTTAAAAAAATTTCAAAATTTTTTAATGTGTTAACAATTATACTATGCGTTACGCTCTCTCTTTAAATCTGCCATAATCGTCATTATTAATAACCATTGAAAATTAAATTTTATTATTTAAACTTTAAAAGAAAACCCAAATGTGTGTTTTAACAACAATCATAAAAATTAAAATAACTAATGAAAATATTTACAAAACAAACAATTACGGACCCATTAAAGTAAAGAAAAGGCGGCCGTTTGTAAAAATTCTTTCCCACCCTATTCAAGTCTAAAAATTGGCTAGAAGAAAATCATTACAAAAGTATGTAAAATTAACAAAAAAAAAAGTCGGTAAAAAAACAACAACAAAATTAATTGTAAAAAATATTATGATTTATAATGACAGACAATGAAAGATGTTAAAAATGCCAAGATAACCAACACAATAACTCACTTTCAATTCTAAAGATCGAGGAAAAAGATACAGAGTTAACAAAGATAAATGAGATCTATGTAAAAAAGAAAGAATTAGGCCTAACTACTAAATAATATTAAACTTTTAAAATATTTTTTTTTTCAAAACTAAAATTACCCAGCTGCGTTTTTAGAAGTAGAAAATGTACAAAAAAAAAACTATAGCTTAATGTTCGGGGAGATCTGGTTCTTCTTAGTCTTTATAACATTTGGTTTGTATTAGATCATTTGATAACAAAAACTTAGAGATTCTCGAGCTTAAGTAGAGCTAAAGATGAAAAAAAAAGCACAATCTGATGAAAAATAAAGAAGAAGTATTTGTTTGTTAACATTTAAATTGTGTCTGAAAACTAAAGACTAAATATTTGTTACTGTTTTTTTCCAGCTCAATTTTCCATTTCGTATGTAATCAAAAGATTTAAATCAAGTGTGAATTTGTAGATCTTAAGAAAGAAAGAAAGAAAGAAACATGATTCAACATTCAAATGAAGTGGGTCGTCCCAAAATGAAATTATTATTAGCGCTATGAGCTTTTTCTTTGTTGTTTTTTCTACTGGCTGAAGAAGCTCCAAGACTACTTAGTCATTGTTTCTCTGTTGCGTTCGGAGTTCAGAACGAGTGAGTGTACCAAAGAAAATTTTTAATTTTCTAATGAAAATTATAACGTGAGAGTTGAGATATCTTAGATCGTGCTGTGTGTGAGTAATGTCAGATTTTAATTTGTTATTTAGAAAAATGTCTTAAAACAATCAGATCTTATTGTGTGACCTTTTTTCGGGGGGCTAAATGTTGAAAGGAGAAAAAACTGCAGTCATCTAGATTAAAGTAGTCTTCTAGACTGAAGTATAGCCTCTAAACTATACTATAGTCCTCTGGACTATACTAAAGTCCTCTGGACTATACTAAAGTCCTCTGGACTATACTCTAGTCCTCTGGACTATACTAAAGACCTCTGGACTATACTAAAGTCCTCTGGACTATACTATAGTTCTCTGGACTATACTATAGTTCTCTGGACTATACTATAGTCCTCTGGACTATACTATAGTCTATACTATAGTCCTCTGGACTATACTATAGTCTATACTATAGTCCTATGGACTAAACTATAGTCCTCTGCACTATACTATAGTCCTCTGGACTATACTATAGTCCTCTGGACTATACTCTAGTCCTCTGGACTATACTATAGTCCTCTAGACTATACTATAGTCCTCTAGACTATATAAACTATGCTATAGGCCTCTAGACTATACTAAAGTCCTCTAGGCTATACTATAGTCCTCTAGACTATACTGTAGTCTTCTATAGTCTAAAATATAGTCATCTAGATTATACTATAGTCCTCTAAACTAAAATATAGCCCTCTAGACTATACTAAAGTCCTCTAGACTATACTGTAGTCTTCTATAGTCTAAAATATAGTCATCTAGATTATACTATAGTCCTCTAAACTAAAATAAAGTCATCTAGATTATACTATAGTCCTCTAGACTACAATATAGTCCTCTAGACGATATTGTAGTCTAGAGGACTATAGTATAGTCCTCTGGACTATACTATAGTCCTCTGGACTATACTATAGTCCTCTGGACTATACTATAGTCCTCTGGACTAAGCTATAGTCCTCTGGACTATACTATAGTCCTCTGGACTAAACTATAGTTCTCCTGACTATATTATAGTTCTCTAGACCATACTATAGTCCTCTAGACTATATTATAGTCCTCTAGACTATACTATAGTCTAAAATATAGTCATCTAGATTATACTATAGTCCTCTAAACCAAAATAAAGTCACCTAGATTATACTATAGTCCTCTAGACTACACTATAGTCCTCTAGACTATACTATAGTCCTCTGGACTATACTATAGTCCTCTGGACTATACTATAGTCCTCTGGACTAAACTATAGTTCTCTGGACTAAACTATAGTCCTCTGGACTACACTATAGTCCTCTGGCCTACACTATAGTCCTCTGGACTATACTTTAGTCCTCTAGACAATATTTTTGTCCTCTAGACTATACTATAGTCCCCTATACTACAGTATAGCCCTCTAGACTATACTATAGTACTCTAGACTATACTATAGTCCTCTAGACTATACTATAGTCCTCTAGACTATACTATAGTCCTCTAGACTATACTATAGTCCTCTAGACTATACTATAGTCCTCTAGACTATACTATAGTCCTCTAGACTATACTATAGTCCTCTAGACTATACTATAGTCCTCTAGACTATACTATAGTCCTCTAGACTATACTATAGTGCTCTAGACTATACTATAGTCCTCTAGACTATACTATAGTCCTCTAGACAATATTTTTGTCCTCTAGACTATACTATAGTCCCCTATACTACAGTATAGCCCTCTAGACTATACTATAGTACTCTAGACTATACTATAGTCCTCTAGACTATACTATAGTCCTCTAGACTATACTATAATCCTCTAGACTATACTATAGTCCTCTAGACTATACTATAGTCCTCTAGACTATACTATAGTCCTCTAGAATATACTGTAGTCCCCTGGAGTATACTATCATCCTAAAGACTATACTACAGTTCTCTAGACTATACTATAGCCCTTTAGACTATACTTCAGTCCCCTAGAGTATACAATCGTCTTATAAACTATATTATAGTCCTTTAGACTACACTATAGTCATCTGAACTATACTTTCGTCTTCTAAACTTTGCGATGACTCGAAGTTAAACAGTGACTTTTACTTTGACGGTGACTTGTACTATCAGAATGACTTGAACTTTGAAAATTACTGGCATTTTGAAAATTACTTATACTTCAAGAATGACTTGCAATTCTAGTATGACTTGCACTTATATTATGACTTGGATTTTTCGGATGTCTTGTGTTTCATGACTTGCATATCGATAATGACTTGCATTTTAGGAATGACTTTTACTTTGACAATGATTTTAACTTTGAGTATGTCTGGCAGTTTGACTTAATAAATTTGACCGATTTTAAGGAATCAGGGTCAATTTTAAGGTATGATCTCAAAAAATGTCCTAGGACCTTTCCCTTAATCGAATTCAAGTTGTTTGGGTTAGGATCTTTCAAATCACGATGAAATAGCAGATAAGGAAAAGGTTAAAGATTCTATATGAAGACAATAAATTTGTTTTTCTTTTTCAAAAATATATATAGTTTAAGTTTTCTTAAAGCCGGTAAAAGTTAATAACAAACTTTAATAATCAATCATTTCAAAAAAAATCCTTATATGCAATTTTTCTTCAACAGATATGGAGTGGGTTTAAACTCGTGCCTTTCATTTTTGCTGTAAAATAAACCAAATACCAAAAAAAAGGCTCCTTATCTATTTAGAGAGAGACTTAAGAAAGTAAATGCAATTTTTAATTAGTCTTTAAAAAAAATCATATTATTTTGAAGTGTTTTTACATGAAAAAATCATCATACCCACATCAAAAAGGCAACTGAAAATTAAGACAGTGTTAAAATTACTTTGTCACTGTCACTGAAGTGAGCGCCAAAGAAAATTTCAAAATTTTTAATTTTTTTTAGTCCAACAGCCGTATAAACATTAATTACAGTTTTAAACTGGAGTTACAAAAAAATTTAAACAAGTTTTGCAAAAGTTTTTTTTTTATGATAGATGACATTTTGCTTTAAATCCTCAAAACAAAAAAAAGCGAGTGAATCTAAAACTGCAATTCAAATGTAATCCATCAAAATGCTAAATAGCTTATCATTCACTCTGCCACAATTTCACATTTTCTACGTTTTTTAGTTAATTCACAAAGTAGCTGTGATTACTACGAGGATGAATGAATGAATGAATGCATGGATGGATGGATGGCCAAACCATCATCCCCGATCTTCATTCAATTTGTTTTTATAATGACCAATTCATGACTTGGATATGACAAGTAGGCAGTCAGTTTGTAGTTTATAAGTTTATAAATCTTTGAATAGGAAAATGTTTTAATCTATGTTTATGAAGCAAGAAAGTAATATATGATCGTTTAAGAACCGACTATGTAAAGCCCTACACTACTAAAGTCAAGTGAGGGAGGACCGACTAAGGTCATGTTTGGAACTGATATTGTCCATTTTTACTTATATCTTTTATAGTTATAAAGATATATAACGAGAAGTATTTTCTTGATATGGTAGATAAACCTTTCCCCACTACTAATAGATCAAAGAATTCGCTCCAACTTGTATATGGGAGTAAAAGTTCTTCGACTATGTAAAACCCTACACTACTAAAATCAAGTGAGGACCGACTACTAAGGTCATATTTGGATCTGATATTGTCCATTTTTACTTATATCTTTTATAGTTATAAAGATATATAATAGGGTGGGTCGTTTTTTTTTTACTTTTGTCTCTGATCGACTTATAATAGTAAAATTATATGGCCAAATTATGTCAATCGGAAGTGTGCAAAATATTATTGATTTATTTTTAGGATACTCGTTTTGAAACCCACTTGAAAAAAATGACCCATTTTCGATTATGAAAAAAACTAAGTAAATATTGTTATATTTTAACAAAATTAAACTATGAAGTACTTACAAGTCTTAAAATGATAAATCATGTCTTGCTTTGCGAGATTTTGTCCAAAGTAGTTTTTTCTAGCGGTGTATCCTTAGGCGTATTGTCAAGGACACGAATTTTTGGGGGAAAATCGCAATAACTTCAAAACTGTTTTATGGATTTCAAATATTGATGACTTCAATTAAAACTGCATTAGTTCACTTTTAGATTCCATTATCTTTTCTCTTAAAAAAAATTATAAATGAACAAAATGTAGCAAAAACTGCAAATACTCTCAGTTTTCCCCATACAAATGGGCTCAAAAACTTTGGGCCCGTTGCGCGGGCTCGTATCCTAAAAATTAATCAATAATATTTTGCACACTTCCGATTGACATAATTTGGCCATATAATTTCACTATTAGAAGTCGATCAGAGACAAAAGTTAAAAAACGACCCACCGTAATATATAACAAAAATTTTCTATAATAACCTTTTTCTATAATAACCTTTCCCCACTACTAACAGATGAAAGAATTCACGCCAATTTGCAAATGGAAGACAAAGCTCTTCTGTTCCTATCCTACCGAATTTCGTACAATCTAGTCTTATTGAGAAATATCACAGCTGTTAGGGCAATATCTTTAATAGTTATTAAGATATATTTCAAAGTTTTTTTATTTCATTGTAACATTATCCAGAAAAACCCTTATAAATCTGTTCTGAATGATGACAGATATTGTCGGAGCTCAAAAAAGAGGGTAAAGAAGGGAATTGAATGGTTAACTCAAATCTAAAAAAAAAACAAGTAAGAAAGCGCTATAGTCGGTCAAGCCGACCATACGATACCCTTCACCACTAAGGTCAAAGGTGTTATTTTTCCTGTGTAATGACAAATATTTGCTAAATTTTACCATCATACAAACATTTTCTCAAAACTTACATATTCAACCTGTTAACGTCATTTGGACTTATATGAGAGCTAGGGTCAAATGTGGACCGATTATCTCGAAATTTGGCAGATTGATTACAGTTGTTACAAAAATTATGTATGCAAAAAATAGACTCAAAATTTCCATTATCTTTAGATTCACGATCGTTTTAGTGATTTTTTGTCTTATTTAGTGCGTTTTTAAAGAAGAATTTGTATGGGAACTATGGTCAAATGTGGACCGATTTCAACGAAATTTGGTACAGTGATTTAGGTTGACATAAGCAGTATTTGTTTTAAATTTCATGAAAAAATATTGACATTTGTGGCCAATATAGCAATTCCGGGAAGTGGGACCTATGGGAGGTACCAGAAATAATAGACCGATTTTGACCAATTTCAATAGTCATGGTCCCATTATCAAAAAAATGATCTGCGCCAAATTTCATCAAATTATCTTTAGAATTGCGACCTGTATTTTGATTACAAGGTTTACACGGGGGTCCAGCCAGCCAGCCAGCCAGCCAGCCGTCCAGCCAGCCAGACGGACGGACGGACATCGCTAAATCGACTCAGAAAGTAATTCTAAGCCTATTGGTATACTAAAAGGTGGGTCTAAGACAAATATTTCTATGCGTTACAAACATCAGCACAAACTTATAATACCCTTTCCACCTATGGTGGTGAAGGGTATAATTACATTGGCCCTCTTAGCACCTGCCATATGACCGATTTTAAGTAAATTTGAGTTATTCAATATTTCTGCTTACATTTTTTTTTACTATTATAAAGTGTGTAGCTGTCAAAATGCCCGTTCTGGAATTTTATCGCTAAGAAGGTTTCCGAACTTATGAACAGATTTCCGGCACCGAAACATGACTTTTGTAATTTTTTCAATTTCTCAATAAAATTACGACCTAAATTATTATATGGGGGACAAAATTCCCCCTGCCCCGACCCTATCACTGTTGCAATCGCCAAAAAGTTTATTTAAGAGTAGGTCTTGTATGGAAAAGAGTTAGATTTGTATAAACTTCTAGTGTACGAGAGCAATAGGATGTAATGGGAACTGTATCCAATTCCTACTCTAACCTCCTCATGGTACATCCTGGTAACCTGAGCAACCCAGTTGAAAATTCAGTAAACAACCCGTTTGGGATTCTGGGTCGGGGCTAATATGCAGCTACAGAGCCATTCTAAAGTATTTGGTCTAAGGGTCTAAGAAAATTGTACTTGGTAAAGTACAAAACTGCAGCGTCTGTTCAACTTGCAGCTGCAAGCGGGCGTCTGTGTCGGATTGAGAGGCTCACTATACAAACGTGGCTCGAGTCTTTGGACTCATCAACCACCGACTAAGCACTTACGATGGTTTAAGCATTAAGAGAAACAACATTACAGAATATACTACTCCAAGGGTAATCATGCGAGAAATCCCCTGCTACGGGAGCTGGCACTAGGGGTTTAGAGGTGCCTATTCTAGAGATCATATGCTCCATTGGGAGTCAAGAATAACAGAAGAAGAAGGGGTCATCATTTTAATTCCCGGAAGTCAGCTCTAAGTGAGGTACCCGAAATAATGGTTGTAGTATTGATCTGCAAATGTCCTAAATTTTTCTTAAAAAATTAATCTATACTTAGATGAAAGGCTTTTTATGGACAGACAGCCCGCGGGCGGACGACAGCACTGTCAAATTTTGATATCGATAGCTATACATGAAGGTTGATCTCAGACCTTATGTCTAAGTTACAAACGTCGGCACAAACTTTTAATACCCCTCCCCTCTAAAATTGATGTAGAGTATAGAAACTTTTGCTTCAATAGGTGGCATTTTGGGGAGTTTAAAAACTCGCATGTTAAATTTTAAAGAAAATTTTTCATTATTAAAAATTAATTGAAAATTATAAACAGAAGAGAGTTGTTTCTCGTTTATTTTGGGCGTTAATCGTTTAACAATTTGTTACACAGGAGACTTTGTTATGAGCTACTGGACTTTTCTATTAAAATTTCAATGTCACAACA
This sequence comes from Stomorhina lunata, assembly GCA_933228675.1. Taxonomy (NCBI): domain Eukaryota; kingdom Metazoa; phylum Arthropoda; class Insecta; order Diptera; family Rhiniidae; genus Stomorhina; species Stomorhina lunata. The sequence continues at coordinate 29,481,374 of OW121740.1, forward strand.
GAATTTAAGACATTAAGAGGAGGCTAGGCTAGTCACACTCTAGCCACTAGATTAGGCTTAAAGAAACTTTAAAATCATTCATGATTCAAAGCACATATCAAGAAAGAGACACACAAACAATTTGAGGCTTCTTTAATAAATTTATTTAATAAATTTAACCAACAAACACCAAAGACGCACATATAATGCACATGAGCTAACAGTAAATTTCGTTTAAATACCCCATCAATATTTTAAAAATTGTTTTTAGCCTAGAAAACCCGGTCTTTCCTCTTTAGACTGGGTTTTCTAGATTCATATCCATAATTTTATTTTTTTAATTTCTATTATCATCGAAGCACTTAACCCAATTTGACTGTCTGCTCACAATTACCTGTCTCATTTTGCCTCCAAGACTTACTAATTTTTCATTTCTTTCAAAATTGTTATTTTCAAGTAAATATTTACGTTTATTATGACGTGCCAATGTTAACAATTATTATTAACTATTTTTCAAGAAAATTCCTATAAACTATTCAATTTATTTGAATCAACAAAAAACCAAACAAACCATCCAACCGAAAAAATATGTAAAAAATTAAAAATGTTTGATGTCATTTAACCAATTAAAGAAATTTGTTAACGAAAAAAAAAAATCAAAATTCGAAACTTTCAACAAAAAGTGCATTCAAAATGATTTTTACATTTTAAAACAATTGATTTTTTCACAGAAAAAAAAAGAAGATGGGTGTGGTGGTGGCATTAACAATTGTAAATGCAATAAATTTAAAACAAGTGTCTTAAACCACATAATTTATGCCAATTAATTAAATATGACTTTTATTAGGAAAACAGTCACTAAATTAATATCAATATTTTAATTTTAAATGCCAAAAAAGAAATCTAATTTGTGGCGGCGGTTGCATCTAATGAATTTTTTATTAACATTCAAATTATATTGGTCAATTGTACGTTTATTTTAAAAAAGGGAAAATCTAGGTAAATAAGTCTATGAATAATTAAAATAATTTGGATTATTTAAAGAAAATCGATATCTATTAGACTATATCTGTGGCTTAGTGCTAAAAGGGTCAATGTCAATTTTTTGCTGTTTTGAGTTAATCATTGCATTCGATTCCCTTCTTTACCCTCTTTTATTTTGCTCCAGCCAAATAATCTCTAACTTAACTTTGAATAATTTTATAAGGATTTTTCTTAAAACTATTTTTTTTTGACATTGGCCCTTTTAGCACCAAGCCATAGATACATCGTCTGTCTCATGTAGGAAGGCCTAACTCACACTTTTTTTCAAAATTGATTTTTTTGTGATTCCAACGCATTTAACAATTTTATCAAAATTAGCGGTTATTTATGTATTTTTCTAAAGAGCCCTAACTTATTCAAAACAAGTAAGAAAGTGCTATAGTCGGTCAAGCCCGAACATACGATACCTTTCACCACTAAGGTCAAAGGTGTTCTTTTTCCTGCATAAAGACAAATATTTGCTAAATTTTGCCATCATACAAAAATTTTCTAAAAACTTATATATTTAAGTAATTTCCCCCCATCTTCAGATGACGGCTGTCTGGAGGTTTACACTGATGGATCGAAGTCAAAGTTAGGCGTAGGGGGGGCTTCTTCATCCCACTTCTAGGGAAGGAAATTTGCTTTAGCCTCCCTGATCAATGTAGTGTCCTACAATCCGAGATATCGGCTATTCACAAAGCAGTCAAATGGTTGAGATACCATAGAGTATACGACAGGGATATTCGTTTCTGTATCGACAGTCAGGCTGCAATAAAATCCCTATCTAATGTCAATACGACATCTGTTCTTACCCGCGAATGCCGGGCATCTCTTAACGATATGGCGAAACATTGCAAGATCGAACTCTTCTGGGTACCCGGGCACAACAACATACCAAGTAACTCTACCGCGGACAAACTTGCTAAATCCGGTGCTCTCCTGAGTCAGGGCAACATCGACCAATTTACGGACTTACCGCTATCCGACTGCAAATCAATAATTAGGCAATTACTTTTTACGTCATCGCAGAGCGAGTGGTCTTCAGAAACCACTTGCTCCATATCTAGGCAAACATGGCCCACCTACAACACTCAACGTTCAAACATCTTGGTAACTTTACCCCTTCACAGACTCCGCAACCTTATCTCAACCCTAACAGGTCATTGCGTTTTTGGCATACATGTCAGAAGACTTAATCTTAAATTTTATGACTACTGTCGTAGTTGTCATAACATAGAAGAGGAGGAGACAGTGACTCATCTTCTTTGTTACTGCCCCGCCCTCTCGACTTCAAGGGCTCTCAATCTGGGGGCACCCTTTCTGCATGATTTATCAGATCTAGCGAGTATTAACATTCGAAAAATCGACTCATTTATCAGGGCTACAGGATGGCTTGATTAGCCTCTCATTAATAGCCTGGAGTAATTATTTTTTTTCTTTTCTTCCAGTCTATCCCTTGCAGGTAACACAAAGGGACCGCTTTTTAGGACCCAAGTGACGCTGACCTATATCGGCTGCCTGCCTAACCTAACCTAAGTTATTTCCGTCATTTGGACTTATATGAGAGCTAGAGTCAAATGTGGACCGATTATCTTGAAATTTAGAAAATTGATACACTAAAAGATTGGTATACTAAAAGACAAATATTTCTTTGCGTTACACACATCAGCACAAACTTATACCCTTTCCACCTATGGTGGTGAAGGGTATACAAATATATTTTTAAAAGCCCTATCTCACCTAATTATTTGTTGTTGCTTTAACAAATAATATAAAACTTTCGAATCTTATAGCTTTCGGTTGGATTTATAATGATTTCTTATATTAAACTTTTGTCGACATAATTTTTTGGATAGAAAACTTTCGATAATGAAAGCTTTCCTATAGGTAGCTTTTAATATCTAATATTATTTACTAAAAACTTTCTAGTAAAACATTCCACATCAAAAGCTTTCGAACAAAAAAGACTTTCATTATTTATCTAGTTTTCTTATATAAAACTTTTGATGTCGAAAGGTTATCTTTGATATCGAAAGTTTTCTTATATAAAACATTTGTAGTCAAAATATTTCAGATAGAAAACTTTTTGTATAAAACTTTCCTATAGACAAATTTCAATATAAAAAGCTTTTCCTATAGATAACTTTAAAATCTAAAGCTTTCTAAAAAACTGTTGATATAAAAAATTCCTATATAAAACTTTCGATGTCGAAAGGATTCCTATAATAAACATTCGATTTTGAAAGATTTCATATATAAAATTTTTCTATAGAAAACTTTTAATATCCAAAGCTTTCCTATAGGTAACTTTTGGAATAAAGAAAAACTTTCAACTAAAAACATTCCATATTGAAAGCTTTCCAATTAAAAAATGTTTCCTTTATAAAAATTTCGATGTCGAAAGTTTTCCTAAAACAAACTTTTGATATTGAAAGATTACCTATAGAAAACTTTAAATATCAAAAGATTTATTCTATAAAACTTTAGTCATCAAAATATTTTGGATAGAAAACTTTTTATGTCAACAGACATAAAGGTTACTTTTAAAATCCAAAGCTTTCTACTAAAAAAATTTCATATCGAAAGCTTTTCAATATAAAATTGTCAATATCTAAAGATTTTATATTTTCTAACTTTGGATGTCGAAAGAATTCCTATAATAAACTTTCAATATCGAAAAATTTCTTATAAAAAATTTTTCTATAGAAAACTATCAATATCAAGAGCTATCCCAGTTAGAAAAAAGGTTTATTCTCAAATTGAGGATGATTTGAAAATAAATCTTTTTTCAAAGGTCAAACGTTTGATACTGATTTGAGAATAATAGCGTTCTCAACAAAAAGGGGACTTTATTCTCAAATTGAGAAATGCCTTTATTCTCAAATTATTATCAAACCTCATTCTCAAAGGTTTTTCAAATGTGGATATAATCTACATGTGGAACACAAATAAAATGGCGTTATAGTTTTGATATTTTTGAGTCTGTTTATTTTGTTTTTGAAAATGGTGCATCATATTTGAATTCTTTTGCTTAAAATATAATTTTTTTATTGTTAGGTAAACAATTTTTAAGAAACAAAGAAAATTTACTTATGCAAATGAATATTACTGCATTTTTAATCTTGACATTTTTTAAGCAAGGTTTTATGGTCAAATATGGATCAATTTTAAAAAATCCGAAAGAAATAACGAATTTCTTTAAAATGCAATGCCATTCCTTTAAAAAATCTTAAAAATTATTTTTTTTTAACATAAATTATTTTTTGTAATGTTTGAAAAAAATTTGAAATAAGGTTTGATATCAAATTTATATAACACCATTTTTCAAATTATTCTCAAATCATCTTAGGGTTTGAGAATAACCTTTATTCTCAATTTGAGAAACTATCATTTTTCAAACGTTTATTCTCAAATGAACCCTCATTTGAAAATGAATGTGAATCTCAAACATCTGTTCAGGTTTGAAGAAAGTTTGAAAAAAAACGTTTGATATCAAATGTAAAAGTCATCATATTTCAAATGCTTGACACTGTTCTTACTGGGTTAGTGCTAAAAGGGTTTTTGTCTCATTTAATGCGTTTTGACAGAAGAGTTTGTATAGAAGCTATGGTCAAATGTGGACCGATTTCAATAAAATTTGGTACAGTGATTTCAGTTTACATAAGCAGTATTTGTTTTAAATTTCATGAAAAAATATTGATATTTGTGGGCAAAATATCAATTCCGTGAAGTGGGACCTATTGGAGGTACCATAAATAATGGATCGATTTTGAAGAATTTCAATAGCCATGGTCCCACTATAGAGATAAATGATCTGTGCCAAATTTCATCATTATGTTTAGAATTGTGACCTATAGTTTGATTACATGGTTTACATGGTGGACGGACGGACTGACATCGCTTAATCGACTCAGAAAGTGATTCTAAGCCTATTGGTATACTAAAAAGTAGTTTTAAGACAAATATTTGTATGCGTTACATACATCAGCACAAACTTATAATACCCTTTCCATTTCACCTACGGTGGTGAAGAATATAAAAAGGGGATGTTATATACATATATATAAAAACTATAGCCAAATGCTGACCGGTTGTCACAAAATTTTATATACTGATTGGTATTTGTATGGAGTTTATCTGTGCAAAATTTAGTGGCCATAGCTGTCATAGTTTATAATTTAATCGCTTTTAACTGGCTTTTGTGGCATTTTAGTTGTTTCTGGGGGCGGTTGTTATATGAAAGCTATGGTTAAATATGGACCGATTCCTATAAAATTTGACATACTGACCAATAGTTGCATAAAACTTCTCTGTTCTAAATTTCGTTGTCATAGCTATTACAATTGTATTCAATTTATCAGCATAAATGTATTTCCCGGCGGGTGTTTATATGGGGGCTCTAACTAAATGTGAACCGATTTCGTCCAAAAGTATCGAAAATACTTGTCGCCCTTTTCGTTAAGGCGCTACGCTTTTATCTGACGGACAGACGGACATAAACCCTCTTTTCTTTTTGTATTTTTGTGTTTCCGTAAGTTTTTTATATGGGGGCCTATGGTCAAATGGTGAACGATTGTGACAAAATTTTGCACACTGGTTGGTATTCACTTAAGACTTCCTTGTGCTAAATTAGTGGTCCAAGGTATTACAGTTTATTATTTATTGGCATTTAAGTGTATTTCAGGTGGAATTTAGGCTGTTTTCGTAAGTTTTATGTATGGGAGCTATGGTTAAATGTGAACCGATTTCGGTGAAATTGTATATGCTGCCTAGTGCTTATGTTAAACTTTTAGATAACAATCATAGCTGTAATAATTTGTCGTTTATTAGCAAATAAGTGATTAGCCTAGACGACGATAAACGGGTGCTATGGTCAAATGTGAACCGATTTTGCATGATTTCAATACCAAAATTTTCCAAGAAATGAATAATATTTATGCCAAATTTCAGTGACCTATTTCCTTTCGTTAAGGTTTCATCGTGACGACAACAGGCAGACAGACGGACATCGCTCAATCGTCTTAGAATTTCATAAGTATTCAGAATATACTTAAATTTTGGTTTTTGAGCCAATATTAAGGAAATTACAAACGGAATGACGCAATCTCAATATACCCCCCATTCTTTTTGATGGTGGCTAAAAAAAAATTTCATATCAACAAATTTGTAAAGTAAAATGTAATAGTCCCAACCACTGCATGATTTGTCAGTCACTGTATTTTTTTTTCTCCCTAAAAGGTGAACTTTAAAACAAAATTCTCCATAGGTTTAATTTTACGAAAAGCATTCGAAACTAAATCCACCATAAACAAAACCTTACAAAGACAAAAACCAACATTGTAGCCCAGCCTTCAACCTATAATAGAACAGTTTATGTGGTAGAATAAAACAGAGAATATCCACCACAATAAAGAATACCTTCACCACAACGACACATTCAAGCCAAAAACCGAAGTCATTTGTTGAAAATTTAGCCACTCCATATATTGGTGTAATAACTAGTTCGGTCAACAACCACATATTGAAGTGAAGTTTATTTACCATGAGGGTAGAAAATTTCTCTTAAGGTCAGTTGTGGTCAATTTTAACTGTTGAGAATGGGAAGTGGTGAAGTATTTACCAGTCTTGTAGTCAAGTTATAAACCACTTTTTATCTACTCTCCAAATTTGAATGGTGAAAACTTTTCTATTTAAATAATGTTGAGTTAGGGAGTGGGTTTGAAAAAATTTAATATACACTCATCTATGAAAATTAATGTTTACATAATGGGGTTTTAATATTTATATACATTACATTTGGTTTATATACATTACATTTAAGTTTAAAAAGTTCCCAAAAAAAATATACATACCTAAAAAGAAACAAAAAGAAATGATCAAATTAGATTTATATTAAATACAATATAAAAAAAAAAACAATGCCAACTATAATATAATTAGAAAACATTAAAAACATAACTAAAATTTAAATAGAATCATATGACTTAATAATCATGAATTAAGATTAGAATCAAATCTAATCATGACCTCATTCAAAAAAGGATCAAAACTGATCCAGGAATAAAAATGGAAGTGAATTAAAAATTCAACTGTAATTAAATTAGAACTGAACTTAGACTAAAACTAAAATAGAACCAAAAATGAATATAAAACTACTAATGGCTAAACTTAATCCAAAACAGGCATTTAACAACTGATCAAACCAGAACAAAACCGACAGAGCTTTATGACAAATCAATTACAAATTCCCATAATTAATTTCCTTATTCACAAAAGCTGATCATCTAGCCGATAACTATCATGAACTAAATTTCTAGTTTCACAAATTCTTTTTGCAAAAGAAATTTCATTCATAATTTAATTTTACACATTTAACAATTTTGTTTAATTCTATCCAAACACACCATAAATTACAGTTTAATGACCTCGAGCAAAACTAAAAACAAAAAAAATATTACTTGCAAATTATTTATAAGCCAAGTAAATTGTGAAAAATTTGTTAGTGGCTTCAGTCTTTCACTGTCTCCTCTAAGTCATCCTCCTCTTAAGACAGTTAGAAATTTATGAAGTTGCTGCACGAGAACAGAATAGAAAAGAATAGATCTAATCTAATCCATTATAGCAAAATCATTGAATAACCAAAAAGACAAGTCAATTATGTGGTCTAACATCTACCTCTAGCTGGAGGAGAAGACGGGAAAAGCAGCTTCAACTTCAATTCAACCATCAAAACCACTTCATCATTTTCCAAGTTAATATAGAAGATGCGAATTTCCAACTCAAAACTCCTGCTTCTTTTCTTGTCTTTTCTTTAACTTTTGACTGTCCGAGTAACTTTAGATGACCACACGCTTTTTTCAGGTTGAATCAGACGAGATTATTCTTTAAGCAAAAGGCCACCCGTAAATTTCAAACAAACTCATAATTATCAATGATAAATTGTTAACGATTAAATTGTGGTATTACTTATCTGAAGAAGAAAAGAATCTAACTAACTGACGGACGGACGGAATCTTCATTCATTCAAACGACAACGACTTTGGCAAAGAAATAAATAAAGAAGGAAATAAAATAAAAATGTGGCAAATAAAATCAATAAAACAACAAATCCAAAGTTGCGGTAGTTGGAGAAAAAAAATTAAAATATGTTTAACCCCTTAAGGAACATGAGTTAAAAAAAAGTGACTTTGGCAAAGAAATAAATAAAGAAGGAAATAAAATAAAAATGTGGCAAATAAAATCAATAAAACAACAAATCCAAAGTTGCGGTAGTTGGAGAAAAAAAATTAAAATATGTTTAACCCCTTAAGGAACATGAGTTAAAAAAAAAGTGACAGGATAGTCACTAGAACCAAAATAGAATAAAACTCAAACTCAAGAGCTGGAACAGAACTAGAATAGAACTAGAACAGAACTAGAACACAGCTAGAACAGAACTAGAACAGAACCAGAACAGAACTAGAACAGAACTAGAACAGAACAGAACTAGAACAGAACTAGAACAGAACTAGAACAGAACTAGAACAGAACTAGAACAGAACTAGAACAGAACTAGAACAGAACTAGAACAGAACTAGAACAGAACTAGAACAGAACTAGAACAGAACTAGAACAGAACTAGAACAGAACTAGAACAGAACTAGAACAGAACTAGAACAGAACTAGAACAGAACTAGAACAGAACTAGAACAGAACTAGAACAGAACTAGAACAGAACTAGAACAGAACTAGAACAGAACTAGAACAGAACTAGAACAGAACTAGAACAGAACTAGAACAGAACTAGAACAGAACTAGAACAGAACTAGAACAGAACTAGAACAGAACTAGAACAGAACTAGAACAGAACGAGAACAGAACTAGAACAGAACTAGAACAGAACTAGAACAGAACTAGAACAGAACTAAAACAGAACTAAAACAGAACTAGAACATAACTAGAACAGAACTAGAACAGAACTAGAACAGAACTAGAACAGAACTAGAACAGAACTAGAACAGAACTAGAACAGAACTAGGAACAGAACTAGAACAGAACTAGAACAGAACTAGAACAGAACTAGGAACAGAACTAGGAACAGAACTAGAACAGAACTAGAACAGAACTAGAACAGGACTAGAACAGAACTAGAACAGAACTAGAACAGAACTAGAATAGAACTAGAATAGAACTAGGAACAGAACTAGGAACAGAACTAGAACAGAACTAGAACAGAACTAGGAACAGAACTAGGAACAGAACTAGGAACAGAACTAGGAACAGAACTAGGAACAGAACTAGAACAAAACTAGGAACATAACTAGGAACAGAACTAGGAACAGAACTAGAAACAGAACTAGGAACAGAACTAGGAACAGAACTAGGAACAGAACTATAACAGAACTAGAACAGAACTAGGAACAGAACTAGGAACAGAACTAGGAACAGAACTAGAACAGAACTAGAACAGAACTAGGAACAGAACTAGGAACAGAACTAGGAACAGAACTAGAACGAAATTGAATTAAAGCCTCCATAAATTTTCTGGTAGAAAAAGGGTTAACAAAACTTTAGTATGAAAGTTAAGAGACAGAGACAAAGTAAGAATGATAGATGAGCATTCTGACTGCCTTAATCTTTGGAGCTTGCCAACAAAGTTGTTTTGCAATGGGATTTCTTCTGGTCACCCATGAAAGCATGAATTACTTTTGTCAGTCAATTTCTTATAAAAAACAAAACATTTTAGATTCAGCTTTTTCTTTAAAATTCCTCTATTTATTAGGAATTTATTGGGAAAATTAAACCTGTTTCATGAAGAGAGCAACTTGTTAAATTTAAAGCATGGCTGCGTTAGTGGCACAAATAATTTCGAAAAGCATTTAAACAATTCTAAAGCATCTTCTCTAGAACAAATGAAAATGTTGGCGGCGCGCTCCAATACGTTCAAAACGCGATTGATGTTCAAAACATAAATTATCTTCATTTGTTTGTTTTTTTTTTTTTTTGAATAAAAATGCTACAATTGGTAACCGTAAAGTCTTTGGCAGCTTTTACTCTAGCTTCTTCATCAAGTCTCTTTTGTTTTCTAGAAGCGCGCGCTTTTGCCATTTTTCTTTCATTAAATCAATTAAATCGAATGGTCACAACAAATGATAGATGAAATGTTTCAATAAAACAATCGGAAAAACATCATCAAATCATTGCGATTTATAGACTGAAGAAACATTTTGTTTAGTATTCTTTTTGATGGATGGAGGAACAATCCATCATGGAATAGAGCAAGGATGTCGTAATAAAGGAAAATATCTATCAAAAAGCTGTAAGTTAAAAAAAAAGACTTTAAAAAAGCAATCGATGAAATATACAGATACAACATAACTAAGGTAAAGGGTTACCAAGATGAGAAAGAGTAAAGGTTTCGTACCTTTCGCAAACGTTTGTAGAATGTAAAGACAGATTCAGCTCTACTTCAATCATTTTGTTCCGTGAACTAGAAACAAATTAATTTTAAAATTCAAAGAGCGTCTTCGCTTATCTTCTTTCACAGAAACGTTTGTGAATGTTTCGTTCCGGCTTAAGCTAAGATCGGCAGCCCATGCTACCAGGAGCCGAAGACTTTTTGTAATTTTGCTAAATATCACGATCATTAATAAAACTCATGAAAATGAGTTTTGGATGTTAAAATCGACAAAACGGATCAGTTAGATCCGTATTCTAGTAACCTTTCAAGTTTTCACTTCCAAGTTCATTCCCAAGATCCCTTCCAAATTCGTCTCCTTAATCACTTTTTAGTTAAAATTCTAATTTTTTTGAATAATTTATTTGCCAACATAACATTGTTGCCAGTTCAGTTCATAACTTACCTCAAAAATCTGGCATCCTTTTTCCTTTTTAAACTGCCAATTGGCAACAAAATATTATTGATTTTATCAAAACAAACAAAACCAAAAAAGGAAAAACCCCAGAAGACTAAAAGTTACACTAAAGGTATTCCTTATAGTGGGTAAACATGTGAACGTTTAAATATGTAGTACCAATCCCACCAGTTAGAGAGCAGAGGCAGTTACTCAAACGGTTAGACGTTTAAAGACAGAAGCAAAAATAAAAAACAAAGACCAAGATTAAAAAAAAAGAAGATGAACCACCAGCAGCAGTCAGTAAATAACAAGATTTTATAACTAGTTTTGAGCTTAAATAATACCAATAAGTATAAAAAAAATCGATAAAAATTATCTATGGGAGACCCCTACTACAGATAATGGACGAATTTCACATTCTTCAGTTCTAGTTCTGTTATGGTTCTAATTCTATTTTAGTTCTATACTAGTTCTGTTCCTAGTTCTGTTCCTAGTTTTGTTACTAGTTCTGTTCCTAGTTCTTTTCCTAGTTCTGTTCCTAGTTCTGTTCCTAGTTCTGTTCTAGTTCTGTTCTGGTTCTGTTCTGGTTCTGTTCTGGTTCTGTTCTGGTTCTGTTCTGGTTCTTTTCTGATTCTGTTCTGGTTCTGTTCTGGTTCTGTTCTGGTTCTGTTCTGGTTCTGTTTTGGTTCTGTTCTGGTTCTGTTCTGGTTCTGTTCTGGTTCTGTTCTGGTTCTGTTCTGGTTCTGTTCTGGTTCTGTTTTGGTTCTGTTCTGGTTCTGTTCTGGTTCTGTTCTGGTTCTGTTCTGGTTCTATTTTGGTTCTGTTTTGGTTCTGTTCTGGTTCTGTTCTGGTTCTGTTCTGGTTCTGTTCTGGTTCTGTTCTGGTTCTGTTCTGGTTCTGTTCTGGTTCTGTTCTGGTTCTGTTCTGGTTCTGTTCTGGTTCTGTTCTGGTTCTGTTCTGGTTCTGTTCTGGTTCTGTTCTGGTTCTGTTCTGGTTCTGTTCTGGTTCTGTTCTGTTTTGGTTCTGTTCTGGTTCTGTTCTGGTTCTGTTCTGGTTCTGTTCTGGTTCTGTTCTGGTTCTGTTCTGGTTCTGTTCTGGTTCTGTTCTGGTTCTGTTCTGGTTCTGTTCTGGTTCTGTTCTGGTTCTGTTCTGGTTCTGTTCTGGTTCTGTTCTGGTTCTGTTCTGGTTCTGTTCTGGTTCTGTTCTGGTTCTGTTCTGGTTCTGTTCTGGTTCTGTTCTGGTTCTGTTCTGGTTCTGTTCTGGTTCTGTTCTGGTTCTGTTCTGGTTCTGTTCTGGTTCTGTTCTGGTTCTGTTCTGGTTCTGTTCTGGTTCTGTTCTGGTTCTGTTCTGGTTCTGTTCTGGTTCTGTTCTGGTTCTGTTCTGGTTCTGTTCTGGTTCTGTTCTGGTTCTGGTTCTGTTCTGGTTCTGTTCTGTTCTGGTTCTGTTCTGGTTCTGTTCTGGTTCTGTTCTGGTTCTGTTCTGGTTCTGTTCTGGTTCTGTTCTGGTTCTGTTCTGTTCTGGTTCTGTTCTGGTTCTGTTCTGGTTCTGTTCTGGTTCTGTTCTGGTTCTGTTCTGGTTCTGTTCTGGTTCTGTTCTGGTTCTGTTCTGGTTCTGTTCTGGTTCTGTTCTGTTTTGGTTCTGTTCTGGTTCTGTTCTGGTTCTGTTCTGGTTCTGTTCTGGTTCTGTTCTGGTTCTGTTCTGGTTCTGTTCTGGTTCTGTTCTGGTTCTGTTCTGGTTCTGTTCTGTTTTGGTTCTGTTCTGGTTCTGTTCTGGTTCTGTTCTGGTTCTGTTCTGGTTCTGTTCTGGTTCTGTTCTGGTTCTGTTCTGGTTCTGTTCTGGTTCTGTTCTGGTTCTGTTCTGGTTCTGTTCTGGTTCTGTTCTGGTTCTGTTCTGGTTCTGTTCTGGTTCTGTTCTGGTTCTGTTCTGGTTCTGTTCTGGTTCTGTTCTGGTTCTGTTCTGGTTCTGTTCTGGTTCTGTTCTGGTTCTGTTCTGGTTCTGTTCTGGTTCTGTTCTGGTTCTGTTCTGGTTCTGTTCTGGTTCTGTTCTGGTTCTGTTCTGGTTCTGTTCTGGTTCTGTTCTGGTTCTGTTCTGGTTCTGTTCTGGTTCTGTTCTGGTTCTGTTCTGGTTCTGTTCTGGTTCTGTTCTGGTTCTGTTCTGGTTCTGTTCTGGTTCTGTTCTGGTTCTGTTCTGGTTCTGTTCTGGTTCTGTTCTGGTTCTGTTCTGGTTCTGTTCTGGTTCTGTTCTGGTTCTGTTCTGGTTCTGTTCTGGTTCTGTTCTGTTCTGGTTCTGTTCTGGTTCTGTTCTGGTTCTGTTCTGGTTCTGTTCTGGTTCTGTTCTGGTTCTGTTCTGGTTCTGGTTCTGTTCTGGTTCTGTTCTGGTTCTGTTCTGGTTCTGTTCTGGTTCTGTTCTGGTTCTGTTCTGGTTCTGTTCTGGTTCTGTTCTGGTTCTGTTCTGGTTCTGTTCTGGTTCTGTTTTGGTTCTGTTCTGGTTCTGTTCTGGTTCTGTTCTGGTTCTGTTCTGGTTCTGTTCTGGTTCTGTTCTGGTTCTGTTCTGGTTCTGTTCTGGTTCTGTTCTGGTTCTGTTCTGGTTCTGTTCTGGTTCTGTTCTGGTTCTGTTCTGGTTCTGTTCTGGTTCTGTTCTGGTTCTGTTCTGGTTCTGTTCTGGTTCTGTTCTGGTTCTGTTCTGGTTCTGTTCTGGTTCTGTTCTGGTTCTGTTCTGGTTCTGTTCTGGTTCTGTTCTGGTTCTGTTCTGGTTCTGTTCTGGTTCTGTTCTGGTTCTGTTCTGGTTCTGTTCTGGTTCTGTTCTGGTTCTGTTCTGGTTCTGTTCTGGTTCTGTTCTGGTTCTGTTCTGGTTCTGTTCTGGTTCTGTTCTGGTTCTGTTCTGTTCTGGTTCTGTTCTGGTTCTGTTCTGGTTCTGTTCTGGTTCTGTTCTGGTTCTGTTCTGGTTCTGTTCTGGTTCTGGTTCTGTTCTGGTTCTGTTCTGGTTCTGTTCTGGTTCTGTTCTGGTTCTGTTCTGGTTCTGTTCTGGTTCTGTTCTGGTTCTGTTCTGGTTCTGTTCTGGTTCTGTTCTGGTTCTGTTTTGGTTCTGTTCTGGTTCTGTTCTGGTTCTGTTCTGGTTCTGTTCTGGTTCTGTTCTGGTTCTGTTCTGGTTCTGTTCTGGTTCTGTTCTGGTTCTGTTCTGGTTCTGTTCTGGTTCTGTTCTGGTTCTGTTCTGGCTCTGGTTCTGTTCTGGTTCTGTTCTGGTTCTGTTCTGGTTCTGTTCTGGTTCTGTTCTGGTTCTGTTCTGGTTCTGTTCTGGTTCTGTTCTGGTTCTGTTCTGGTTCTGTTCTGGTTCTGTTCTGGTTCTGTTCTGGTTCTGTTCTGGTTCTGTTCTGGTTCTGTTCTGGTTCTGTTCTGGTTCTGTTCTGGTTCTGTTCTGGTTCTGTTCTGGTTCTGTTCTGGTTCTGTTCTGTTCTGGTTCTGTTCTGGTTCTGTTCTGGTTCTGTTCTGGTTCTGTTCTGGTTCTGTTCTGGTTCTGTTCTGGTTCTGTTCTGGTTCTGTTCTGGTTCTGTTCTGGTTCTGTTCTGGTTCTGTTCTGGTTCTGTTCTGGTTCTGTTCTGGTTCTGTTCTGGTTCTGTTCTGGTTCTGTTCTGGTTCTGTTTTGGTTCTGTTCTGGTTCTGTTCTGGTTCTGTTCTGGTTCTGTTCTGGTTCTGTTCTGGTTCTGTTTTGGTTCTGTTCTGGTTCTGTTCTGGTTCTGTTCTGGTTCTGTTCTGGTTCTGTTCTGGTTCTGGTTCTGTTCTGGTTCTGTTCTGGTTCTGTTCTGGTTCTGTTCTGGTTCTGTTCTGGTTCTGTTTTGGTTCTGTTCTGGTTCTGTTCTGGTTCTGTTCTGGTTCTGTTCTGGTTCTGTTCTGTTCTGGTTCTGTTCTGGTTCTGTTCTGGTTCTGTTCTGGTTCTGTTCTGGTTCTGTTCTGGTTCTGTTCTGGTTCTGTTCTGGTTCTGTTCTGGTTCTGTTCTGGTTCTGTTCTGGTTCTGTTCTGGTTCTGTTCTGGTTCTGTTCTGGTTCTGTTTTGGTTCTGTTCTGGTTCTGTTCTGGTTCTGTTCTGGTTCTGTTCTGGTTCTGTTCTGGTTCTGTTTTGGTTCTGTTCTGGTTCTGTTCTGGTTCTGTTCTGGTTCTGTTCTGGTTCTGTTCTGGCTCTGGTTCTGTTCTGGTTCTGTTCTGGTTCTGTTCTGGTTCTGTTCTGGTTCTGTTCTGGTTCTGTTCTGGTTCTGTTCTGGTTCTGTTCTGGTTCTGTTCTGGTTCTGTTCTGTTCTGTTCTAGTTCTGTTCTGATTTTGTTCTGGTTCTGTTTTGGTTGTAATTCTAGTTTAGTTATTGATTTTGTTGCTAATTCAGTTCTTGATTTAGGTCTTTATTCCGTTCTTGATTTAGGTCTTTATTCCGTTCTTGATTTAGGTCTTTATTCCGTTCTTGATTTAGGTCTTTATTCCGTTCTTGATTCGATTGTAAATTCATTTCTTAATTTAGTTCTTAATTGAATTCTTGAATGAATTCTGGATGCCTTTCTTAATTCAGTTCTTAATTTAGTTCTTGTTTGAGTTCTGGATTATATTATTGATTCAGTTCTTAACTCAGTTAATTTTGGATTCATTCCTTGATTTAGTTTTCGATTCATTTATGGAATCTTAGATCTTTAGGAGTACAAAATGGTTTATAGAGTACTTAAAACCTACTATAGGGGTACCTTCCAAAACGGTAACATCATCATCTATGAATGATTTTTGCATTATTGCACCAAACACTAGCGTCTGTCTGCAAGAAAGAGACTCACCACCTCTCGTCGCCATCGTCTTCTGGCAATATTTTTGTGGTCTATATATCAAGCCAGCAACAGCCTTTTATATTATTATTATTAGTGGGGAGTTAAATTTATTATTAAATATTTATAACAGACATACACCAGAAATAATTGAACCAACGGCGACGACGGCTTAGAAAACAAGATCATTTCTAGAGTCAAACGCTTAAAGATCGAAGAAACAAAACCGTTGGCCCAGAGCAAAAAAAGTATAAATAAATGATGTTCGTTTGAAAATTATGATGTGTGAGAGATAAGAGTAAGAAGCGACGTCTTTAATTCATGTTTTCTGGCTGATCTGATCTTAGTTTGTTTCTTCTTTTATTTTGGTACCCGAGATTCTGGTTTATTAGCTGCTTTTGAATACAATTTTTAGTAAAATAAACAAAAAAAAAACGAGGTTATAAAATTTGCCACCTGTTTAGAAGACAAAACTTTAAGAAATAAAAAGTCAACCCAATTTGATTTTTTTTCTCATATGTTTATAAAATTTTAATATACGGGAAGATCACGATCACTTGTTCGTTTGTATTTTTTCTGTATTAAAACGGTTTTTTCTGCTAGTTCTTCCCGCTCCTCTTTTTTTAATGGTTTTATGAGAATGATATTTCAAATTTATTATATCTCTTTTTTCTACAATATTTGCCGGTAACAAGTTTTTTGTTCAATTTTGCACTAGACTTTTTTCTCAAGTTTTTGACTTAGAATCGCAAAAAAGTTATTGACCTGTTTTTGAAGATTTTAAAATTGTATGAGAAATTGTCAGAAAAAAAATTTAAATGTGAGAAAATTATCTATAATTCCAGAAATTTTACTATTAAGTCATAGCTAATAAATTGAAAGATGTCTTCTCTATCACAACAAAAACAAGATAATTCCATGATTTACAATAACTAGTAATTTTTTTTTTATTTGCGATTTCCCAAGTCAAAACATTTTGATATATTAAAACAAAATTTTCATTATAACATTTTTTGAAGTATTTAAAATCTCCAGGTATTTTTATAAAAATTTTAATTGGATTATTTTGAAAGTTATAAGCAAAAAGGTAAATTTTAGATTTTTAAAAATTTTCTAAAATTTAAGTTAAAAATTTAATAAATTTTTTAAAAGCTTTCTTCTTTGCTAATTATACAAACATTCACAATCAAAAAGCAAATTTATGGAACACAATTTTTGGACTCAGTCCCACTTAGTTCCTAATTCCAAATTCCTGCCTTACAAACGTTTATAACTTCGCAATTTTATTGAAACAGCTGCTGTTCTTCTACCACAAAAAAAAAACCAACAATTTTTTTTATCTCCCAAATAGTTCATTATTTCCGATTATCTTTATATAATAAAAATCGTTAAATTATAAAGCCACAATAAGGGCTTCCATAAACCTCCATTACTTTCCATCTTAACAAAAAAAAAAAAAAAAAACTTCACTTTCATTCAAATTTAAATGTTCAAAAATAAATTTATAGCTGCCGCTTCTGTTCGATTTAAGTATTTGAGTGTAAATATCAAATTATGAGATAACCCTAAATCTGAAAAGGGTCGCGCCACATAATGAAAACTCTGTCTTCGTTAAAGACAATTCTAGTGATTGTTCGAAAAGAGTTTTTATCAAAAGAAATATGAGACATAATATTTAACATTTTAAACCCGCACAAGTTTTGAAAATTAATCAAATAATATCAACTATAGAAATGAATGCACAGTGGGGGAGGATGGGAAAATTCATTATGTAAAACAATAGATCATTAATAGTAGTGAATCGATTGAAGCTAAATATATACTTGAAAGTTATAAAGTAAAGTGTTAAATAAATGTTTCACAAAAATTATTATGTTTTAATTTCAAAAATTTTTAATTTTCAAAAAAATTTTTGACCTTGGATTAATTCACATTTATGCTTACATCTTTCGTCAAAAAGCAGTTAAAATTGTTATGAAAACACTCGCCGATTCCCAATACCCTACAAAATGTTATAATGAAAATTTTATTTTATTATAACAAATAGTTTTGAAATAAAAAATTATCAAAGTCAAAAAATTTAAGTGAAAAATTTCCTATAAAAATAGGACATTTTTGAAAAATTCCCTATAAAAATAGCAAATTTCCTATAAAAATAGGAAATTTTTGAAAAATTTCCTATAAAAATAGGAAATTTTTGAAAAATTTCCTATAAAAATAGGACATTTTTGAAAAATTCCCTATAAAAATAGGAAATTCCCTATAAAAATAGGAAATTCCCTATAAAAATAGGAAATTCCCTATAAAAATAGGAAATTCCCTATAAAAATAGGAAATTCCCTATAAAAATAGGAAATTTTTGAAAAATTTCTTATAAAAATAGGAAATTTTTGAAAAATTTCTTATAAAAATAGGAAATTTTTGAAAAATTTCTTATAAAAATAGGAAATTTTTGAAAAATTTCTTATAAAAATAGGAAATTTTTGAAAAATTTCCTATTAAAATAGGAAATTTTTGAAAAATTTCTTATAAAAATAGGAAATTTTTGAAAAATTTCCTATAAAAATAGGAAATTTTTGAAAAATTTCCTATAAAAATAGGAAATTTTTGAAAAATTTCCTATAAAAATAGGAAATTTTTGAAAAATTTCCTATAAAAATAGGAAATTTTTGAAAAATTTCCTATAAAAATAGGAAATTTTTGAAAAATTTCCTATAAAAATAGGAAATTTTTGAAAAATTTCCTATAAAAATAGGAAATTTTTGAAAAATTTCCTATAAAAATAGGAAATTTTTGAAAAATTTCCTATAAAAATAGGAAATTTTTGAAAAATTTCCTATAAAAATAGGAAATTTTTAAAAAAATTTCCTATAAAAATAGGAAATTTTTAAAAAAATTTCCTATAAAAATAGGAAATTTTTAAAAAAATTTCCTATAAAAATAGGAAATTTTTGAAAAATTTCCTATAAAAATAGGAAATTTTTAAAAAAATTTCCTATAAAAATAGGAAATTTTTGAAAAATTTCCCATAAAAATAGGAAATTTTTGAAAAATTTCCTATAAAAATAGGAAATTTTTGAAAAATTTCCCATAAAAATAGGAAATTTTTGAAAAATTTCCTATAAAAATAGGAAATTTTTGAAAAATTTCCTATAAAAATAGGAAATTTTTGAAAAATTTCCTATAAAAATAGGAAATTTTTGAAAAATTTCCTATAAAAATAGGAAATTTTTGAAAAATTTCCTATAAAAATAGGAAATTTTTGAAAAATTTCCTATAAAAATAGGAAATTTTTGAAAAATTTCCTATAAAAATAGGAAATTTTTGAAAAATTTCCTATAAAAATAGGAAATTTTTGAAAAATTTCCTATAAAAATAGGAAATTTTTGAAAAATTTCCTATAAAAATAGGAAATTTTTGAAAAATTTCCTATAAAAATAGGAAATTTTTGAAAAATTTCCTATAAAAATAGGAAATTTTTGAAAATTTTCCTATAAAAATAGGAAATTTTTGAAAAATTTCCTATAAAAATAGGAAATTTTTGAAAAATTTCCTATAAAAATAGGAAATTTTTGAAAAATTTCCTATAAAAATAGGAAATTTTTGAAAAATTTCCTATAAAAATAGGAAATTTTTGAAAAATTTCCTATAAAAATAGGAAATTTTTGAAAAATTTCCTATAAAAATAGGAAATTTTTGAAAAATTTCCTATAAAAATAGGAAATTTGTGAAAAATTTCCTATAAAAATAGGAAATTTTTGAAAAATTTCCTATAAAAATAGGAAATTTTTGAAAAATTTCCTATAAAAATAGGAAATTTTTGAAAAATTTCCTATAAAAATAGGAAATTTTTGAAAAATTTCCTATAAAAATAGGAAATTTTTGAAAAATTTCCTATAAAAATAGGAAATTTTTGAAAAATTTCCTATAAAAATAGGAAATTTTTGAAAAATTTCCTATAAAAATAGGAAATTTTTGAAAAATTTCCTATAAAAATAGGAAATTTTTGAAAAATTTTCTATAAAAATAGGAAATTTTTGAAAAATTTCCTATAAAAATAGGAAATTTTTGAAAAATTTCCTATAAAAATAGGAAATTTTTGAAAAATTTCCTATAAAAATAGGAAATTTTTGAAAAATTTCCTATAAAAATAGGAAATTTTTGAAAAATTTCCTATAAAAATAGGAAATTTTTGAAAAATTTCCTATAAAAATAGGAAATTTTTGAAAAATTTCCTATAAAAATAGGAAATTTTTGAAAAATTTCCTATAAAAATAGGAAATTTTTGAAAAATTTCCTATAAAAATAGGAAATTTTTGAAAAATTTCCTATAAAAATAAGAAATTTTTTAAAAATTTTCTATAAAAATAGGAAATTTTTGAAAAATTTCCTTTAGAATTAGGAAATTTTTAAAAAATTGAAAAAAACAGGAAATTTTTAAAAAATTTCCTATAAAAATAGAAAATTTTTTAAAATTTTCCTTTAAAAATAGGAAATTTTTGAAAAATTTTCTATAAATATAAGAAATTTTTGAAAATTTTCCTATAAAAACAGGAAATTTTTGAAAAATTTCATATAAAAATAGCAAAATTTTTGAAAAAATAGGAAATTTTTGAAAAATTTCCTATAAAAATAGGAAATTTTTGAAAAATTTCCTATAAAAATAAGAAATTTTTTAAAAATTTTCTATAAAAATAGGAAATTTTTGAAAAATTTCCTTTAGAATTAGGAAATTTTTAAAAAATTGAAAAAAACAGGAAATTTTTAAAAAATTTCCTATGAAAATAGAAAATTTTTTAAAATTTTCCTTTAAAAATAGGAAATTTTTGAAAAATTTCCTATAAAAATAGGAAATTTTTGAAAAATTTCCTATAAAAATAGGAAATTTTTGAAAAATTTCCTGTAAAATATTTGAAAAATTTCCTATAAAAATAGGAAATTTTTGAAAAATTTCCTATAAAAATAGGAAATTTTTGAAAAATTTCCTATAAAAATAGGAAATTTTTGAAAAATTTCCTATAAAAATAGGAAATTTTTTAAAAATTTCCTATAAAAATAAGAAATTTTTTAAAAATTTTCTATAAAAATAGGAAATTTTTGAAAAATTTCCTTTAGAATTAGGAAATTTTTTAAAAATTGAAAAAACAGGAAATTTTTAAAAAATTTCCTATAAAAATAGAAAATTTTTTAAAATTTTCCTTTAAAAATAGGAAATTTTTGAAAAATTTTCTATAAATATAAGAAATTTTTGAAAAATTTCCTATAAAAACAGGAAATTTTTGAAAAATTTCATATAAAAATAGCAAAATTTTTGAAAAAATTTCTTTTGGTCCTAAAAAGACAAAGTAAGATTTTGCTTAACCTAGTCATTATTTAGGTTTTTGTTGATAACTTTCGTCACAAAGCCTTGAAAATTTTTCTAAAAATATCTTGAGATTCCTAACACTTTACAAGATGTCATAATGAAATTTTTGTTTTATTATTTTAAATCGTTTTGATGTAGAAAATGCTTAAAGTCCAAAATTTAAAATTTTCCTACAAAATAAAAAATTCTTGAAAAAATATAATTTTATGAGGATTTTTGAAAAAAAAGTTGAGATTTTCGATCACTATTATATAGATCCTCAAAAAATCCTTTAGAAAAACTTACGTGTTCTTAAATATTTTCAATACTTTTGGAATAAAATCTTATACGTACCTGCAATGATATAGAAAAAACATAAAATAATTAGTATTGCTAGCGAAAGTATTAGGTCAGATACGATTTACAAAAGCTCTATTTTAAAATCAAGTTTAATTATAAGACCCTAAAAGTAGTTGTAATCTTCAATTCTTTAGATAATAAAAAAAAGTACAACAAAATTTATTTATTTGATAATTGAAAGAAGATAAAAACGTGTTCCAAGTACTTAACAAAACAAATATTGTTCTACTCATATTTTATTTGTCTTTATCGAATCAAATTTCAAATGAATCACACAATTTACTTTCAGTAAACGAATTGAATTTCAAAAAAAAGTAAGAAATCAAGAAAGAACAACAATTTTATTAAAGAAATTGGCACAAATAATAGAAAAACACTGCAGCAGTTTATTGATTTTAGAACCCTTACATCATCGCCATCAACATCATCACCGATAGCTACTACCGACCGATGTCTTGCGTTTTGAGCAGTTAATTCAAAAAGAAATACAAATGTACAAATTCATTTAATGAAAATAGACATGAGGAAAAATCAAATGAAAATATGTATTAAGTAATTCAATAGAAAGAAAGTAGTACAAATAAATACCAATAAATTTGTATTTAAGAAATCAAAGAGGAATAGTCAAAAATGCGTAATATTTATATAGAAGTAAGAATTTTGATTAATTTATAAAAGTAAATAATTTTTGAAAATTTTATGAACTTTGACATTTTTTAGTTTAAAGCTGATAACTTTCTCAAAAGAGCTTTTTAAATTTTTCTAAAAATACCTGGAGATTCCTAACATTTTACAAAATGTTATAACGAACTTTTTGTTTCATTATTTCAAATCGTTTTGGTACAGAAAATCATCAAAGTCAAAACTTAAAAATTTTAATTTTAATTATTTCTTTGCAAAATTTTTGACTTTGACATATTTTCGTTTTAGGCTGATAACTCTGGTAAAACTCTTTGGAAAATCAAATAAAAATGACTCTAGATATCTAATAATTAACAAATTGTTATAATGAAAATTTTATTCCATTGTTTCAAATCGTTTTGACACAGAAATTTCTTCAATTTTTTAAAAGTTTAAATTTTTTAAATTTTTTTACACTGACAAAATGTATTGTTTTGCTAATAACTTTGATAAAAAATTATTTAAAATTTTTCTAAAAATACCTGGAGATTCCACACACTTTACAAAATGTTATAATGAACTTTTTGTTTCATTATTTCAAATTGTTTTGATACAGAAAATCATCAAATTCAAAACTTACAAAAAAAATCACTTAAAAGAATATTTAAATTTCGATTAAAAATTTAAAAATTTCCCAAAATTAACCGCTAATTAACTGTCATTATTGACATGCTCAAGAAGAACAGTTTTTTTTTTTTCGAAATCAAAGCCGACATTGAGAAGGGAACTCTATGGACGTGAGCATAACCAATATTTAGCTTGATCTTTGTAGGACCAACTTAAGAAGATGCATAGGCATATTAACCGGCATAAAGAAGTGGAATGGATAAATTTCGGATATTTTCAAATTATGTTTAGATGATGACTCTATTTTCGAACTTAGCTCTTAAGTTGCTATCCTCCGAGTTAAGGTGCTATTCTGACACCAACTTTATGACATACCTTACCTTGAGAAGAAAAATAGTGCTCAAGAATTTCACTAAATATTCGAAAGCTAAAATGAAGAAGTAAGTTCAAATCATGATGGATTGGTTTACGGATTTTAAGAGCATGACTGAAATTTAGCATAAATTTGATGTTTCTGAAAAAAAAATTGACGTCAAATATTGCAAAATTTCATTCATTCTTTAAAATAGATGTTTTGGAAGACACATAAGGAACTTCTAAAAATTTGTATTCGTTTCTGGGTGAAGCGCTTTGGAGATGTCCAATTATTCATGACTTTAGAACAGAAATTAGGCTGATTTTTTCGAGGATGGGTCACGTTGGTTTTAATTGACAACGAATATAATATTGTTCAAATGTCCGACACGGTTTATATGGGTGGAGCGCATTCGAGATGCCCATTTATTCAAGACTCCAGCACACAGATCAAGCTGATTTTGATCGAGAATGGATCATGTTAAGTAACAATTTTGCTTGTTTACGTCCCAATTTAGCCAGTGATGGTTTCCGCAGGCAACTTTCCTACAGTCTATTCAGTGATCAAACGTCGTTGGTAGAATTAGTTTCAGTATCAGTTAAATTTTGCCCGGGTCCATGTAACGACTCAAAATTTGCCCAAATGTTTTCTGCAAAGGTCCAAGTTCAAGCGACTTAAAATCCACTACCTCGGATTTCCCTCACATTTTTAACAATGTTTTTGGTGAAGGTTTTGCTAAACCAAGGTTTCCAAATCAAAATGTTTGCATATTTTGTTTATACGACTGATAACTTTCGTCTCAAAGCTTTTAAAATTTTTACAAAAATACCTAAAGGTTCCTAAAACTTTAAAAAATGTTATAATATAAGATTTGTTTAATTATTTCAAATCGATTTTATATAGAAAATGACTAAAGTCTAAACTTTGGGAAAAAATTTTAATAAAAAAAAAGTTAAATTATTAAAATTGGGATTTCCCTCACACTCTAATGGTGTTTTTATAAACGCTTTGGCTTAACGAAAGTTACCAAACTAAAATTTTTGGCACATTTTTTATCATGACTCATTTTACTTTTTTGCCAATAACTTTCGTCACAAAGCTTTTAAAATTTTTACAAAAATACCTGAACGTTCCTTATACTTTAAAAATTAACGTTCCTAATACTTTGAAAAATATTGTAATGTAAGTTTTGTTTCATCATTTCAAAACGATTTAACATAGAAAATAATCAAAGCCGAAACTTTGGTAGAAAATTTCAATAAAAAAAATGATTTTTGAGAAGTTAATTTCCCTCACACTTTAATAGTTTTTTTGATAAACGCTTTGGCTAAACCAAAGTTACCAAATTAAAATTTTTGTTATATTTTTATCATGTCTCATTTCACTTTTTTGCTAATAACTTTCGTCACAAAGCTTCAAAATTTTTTACAAAAATACCTAAAGGTTCCTTATACTTTAAAAATTATTGTAATGTAAGTTTTGTTTTATTATTTCATACCGATTTAATATAGAAAATTATCAAAGTCGAAACTTTGGTAGAAAATTTCAATAAAAAAAAAATGATTTTTGAGAAGTTAATTTCCCTCACACTTTAATAGTTTTTTTGATAAACGCTTTGGCTAAACCAAAGTTACACAATTCAAATTTTTGTTAAATTTTTATCATGTCTCATTTCACTTTTTTGCTAATAACTTTCGTCACAAAGCTTTTAAAATTTTTACAAAAATACCCGAAGGTTCCTTATACTTTAAAAATTATTGTAATGTAAGTTTTGTTTCATTATTTCATAACGATTTAATATAGAAAATTATCAAAGTCGAAACTTTGGTAGAAATTTACAATAAAAAAAATATTTTTTGAGAAGAAAAATTATTAATTTTGAATTCAATTTTGGCCAAAAACTTATTTATAATCACAATTATCTTCAAAGTATTAACTAATATTTGAAGTAGCTGGTTCTTAATCTATATCAGGCACTAGCCACTCAATCAAATTATAAATTCAGCAACAACATATCGCAAAAATAAACAATAAAAGTTAAATTTGATGTGTTTAACAAAAAAAAAAAAAACTAAAAATAATATGGGTTAAAGATCGTTGACCACAAAAAACCCAAAGCAATAGCAGCAAAAAACCAATAAAAAAACTAAAAAGTTCTAATGTTTCATTCATCGCCATCGAGTAAAAATTCATTAAACCAGAAAAAAGGTGATTGGGCTCATTCAAAATAGCTAATCGTTATATAGCTGCATGATTTGATTGATTGCTAACGTCGAGTCAGTCCGTCCCCCTTTGATACAAGAATAGTACTCGTATACCACACCATTCATCCGTCTCTATCTGTCTGTCCGTCCGACCTTCATTAATGCCTCAAACATTGTTCTAGGTTTCAATTTCAATACGAAACCTCATGTTCTTGTAACGTTAACGTAATACTTGTAGTTTGAAATTAAATAATTCTTGCGATTGGTGATAATATGCGATGATTGTAATGTAATTAAACTGGCAAATAGGAAAAAACATATAATATAAAGAACACGTATTCGTATTAACTAAATTCAATACTTTTAATAGATATATTTAACCATTCGACAACAGAAGAAGAAGAAGAAGAAAAAGAGCAATTGGAATAAAATAGCTAATGAAATGTGCAACATGCAGTGGCATTAACTTGGCTGATAGGTGGCAGCAACCTAAACCCAAACGATTATTTTGAAAAGCTGATGATTGACGATTGTTTAGGAATTGCAATGGAAAATGTTCTGTGATAAACGAAACACCACAGAAACAAAAGAACGTATGTAATACAATTTGCAACGGGCATTCATGTTTATAACTTTAAGTTTAACCTGCCAATCCAGACACCCTATAGCATTAACGTGAACTTTCAAAGTGATTCTACTATAACTGCTTTTATATTCCACATTTTTATAGAAAATATATTCAAATTTGATCAATACCCAGCAAAACTTTGATAATGGCAAGTACTCTGATAACTGGTTACCTTGTAACGACTACAACATACCATCCGAATAAATAATAAGTTATTACAGAAGTACTTATTTGTAATTAAGATGGTAATTTAAACTGAATGGCCCCGGTTCAAATCCCACCAAGGGCAACATTTTTTTTTAGTTTTTTTTTTTTTTATTAAAAGAGTCTTTTTAAATGATTTTTGAATTTTAAGAACTTAAATATTATCTTCTGTAAAAAAAATTTGTAAAACTAACTCACGTTAATGAAAAAATACCATCATGAGTAAATTTTGATTATGTAGGAGATGTTGAATACCAAACACGATTCTAATTGGTCTTAACTTGGTAAGCCCAACTTATCTGGGTCATCCTTCATCTCAACTGTGGACACACACCTCCTCATGGTATCACCCGGGGAGCTAGTTTAACACCCATTAATATTGTAACATGTTCCGAGAGTTGTCCCATAAGATCGATAAAAATGGGTTAGGATTACGGGCTAGTAACCCTCTCTTGAAAAAAAATACAATGAAGAGGATAAAATTAGAATTGAAATGTACCACTACCTAATATTAGAGGAGGATGTCCGAAACTTCGATAGAAAGACCAAGTAGAGGAACATTTTTCAAAGATTGGCCTATAAAATTGGAGAATATTCGCACAAGATCGAAATTCATGGAATTCTAAAATATGCTCGGACTTTGACCTTAACAGGTTGTAACATTTAAGTAAGTAAGAGCCAATCTTATGTAAAAACTTATACAAAAAAGAAGATTTAAATTGTTTAAGTTTTAAAATAATTTTAAAAAAGTTTTAAAATAATTACAAAAAATCCTATAAAAATATTTTTTTCAAAAATTACAACAAAGCAAAAAAAAGCAGGGAAAAACAAAGTTATTTTCACATGATTTTGGATCTAAAAATAAAAATTGTTTATATTAATTATAAGCTGCTAAGTTTTCAACATATGAAGTAGCTCAGTGGAAGAGTCTCTGCCTAGCAGTCGGAGGGTCTGGGTTCGAGCCCCCATGGGATCATAAAAAAAATTTTGTATTTCGTTTAAAAATATATGTTTTTAATAAAACAACAACAAAACAGTTGTTGCTGTTGTTGTTGTTGCTTTCAAATTGCTTACCCAAGTCATTACTTTTCTGCAATTGGTAAGTACTTGCCTCCAATGACATCCCCATGTTAATGTAATGACTTAAACAGCGAATGAGTAAGTAGTTCGTGTTCAATAGTTTAACTGTTTAACTCATTATTTGGTAATGAAAAGTTTTACTGGGTATAATCCAAATTTATCCCTTAACTTCAAAACATCTAGTCATGATCTTCTGAAGTTCTTTTTGCCCATTAAAAGCAGGATCTCGCAACAAATTTTAAACCCTTTCTAATTTTCAAAGTCGAATCATTCTGCAGTTACATTCATTTACATTTTCTATTTGAATTCATTATGACTTTAGGTATTTTCTATATAACAAAGATCTCGTGGGTGATCTATTTTTTCTAGAAGTATCCCAATATCTCTTAAACCCTTATCGACTCTTTTATAGCAGCTTTTTCCGCAAGAAAAGTCAGATTAAATCAGATTACGCAATTAAAATTAGATTAAACCATTTATAATTCATATTTAGTTAAGGATGACTTAAAATATATTCACCTAAGATCTCGAGAATGATCTCTTTTGCTCAAGAAGATATCACAAGATCTTTCAAACCGTTAACTACTTATACTTTAGTTAGATCAGATTAAACAATTTACAATTAATATATATTTAATGCCGACTTTATACACCTTAAGATCTCGTATATGATCTCTTCTGCTCTAGAAGATATCGCAAGATCTCTTAAAGCCTTACCGACTTCTTCAGTCGACTTATGCTGAAGTTTAATTAATTTTACACCATTTTACATTTTGTTTTCACTTAATGCTGACTTCAACTATTCACTCGTGCTACAACATATGAACTTAATTCTTTATGCCTAGTTTTCATCAGATCCAGGTGATTAAGTTGTTTAATTTGAGGTTTAATTGTAATCTTATACATTCTATAGTTTCCTACTTAAGTAACAAATAATCTGCGGCTAAAGGTATAAAATATTTCAGCATGAAATGGAGTGAAGTCATTTTGAAATGAAGTTAAGCTCTCAGTGCTTAAAATAACACCTATAATAGTGTAATTTATTAAAGTCTGTTATGGTCTTAGACTAAGTCTTAGTCTAGATATGGCTTTAGTCTAGACATATCTATAGTTTAGACGAAACCATAAATTTAGGCACCAATTTAACCTTAATCTTACTGGCAATTGAGCCAAGGCTGTTGTATAGGCACATCGAAAGTCTAGATACAACTATAGTCTAGACAAAACTATAGCCTAGACAACACTATATTTTAGATACAACTTAAGTCTCAGCAAAACTAGAGTCTAGATACAAATATAGTCAGGACACAAATATAGTCTAGACACAAATATAGTCTAGATACAAATATAGTCTAGCCACAAATATAGTCTAGCCACAAATATAGTCTAGACACAACTATAGTCCCGAAACGACTATAGTAAAAACACAAAAAAAGGCCAGATACAACTGTTATCCAGATACGATTATAGTCTAGACACGATTATAGTCAAGACAGACTATAGTCTAGAAACGTCACGAGTCTAGATACGACTTGAATCGAGTCACGACTATAGTCTAGACACAACTATAATCCAGACACGACATTAACCAAAGCATTACTTTCGTCTAGAATTTAGTCTGGACACAACTAATCAAGGCATAACTTTAACTTTTATAGGGGCCATAATATGTAACTATATTCTGGTCAATAACATAACGAAATTTTAGACACTTTCATATTCTTGAGATGACTATAGTTTGATACGTACGAAATCCAAATATGATAAAGTTGGGAAACGTTTATTGAACAAATACGTCTATAAGTAATAAAAAATTAACCACAGTTCAGAAACGATTTTGGTCTAGAAGTCCTTATAGTCTGGACATATTTTGTTCAGATATATCATGCCTTAGTCTATTTCTGTCATAGTCTTAGTTTTATGTCGATGTCTTAGTTTATGTCTTAGTCTATGCCTTAATCTATGTCTTACCCTATGTCTTAGTCTATGTCTTATTCTATGTCTTAGTCTATGTCTTAGTCTATGTCTTAGTCTATGTCTTAGTCTGTGTCTTAGTCAATGTCTTAGTCTACGTCTTAGTCTATGTCTATGTCTTAGTCTATGTCTATGTCTTAGTCTATGTCTATGCCTTAGTCTATGTCTTAGTCTATGTCTTAGTCTATGTCTTAGTCTATGTCTTAGTCTATGTCTTAGTCTATGTCTTAGTCTATGTCTTAGTCTATGTCTTAGTCTATGTCTTATTCTATGTCTTAGTCTGTGTCTTAGCCTATGTCTTAGTCTATGTCTTAGTCTATGTCTTAGTCTATGTCTTAGTCTATGTCTTATTCTATGTCTTAGTCTACGTCTTAGTCTATGTCTTACTCGATGTCTCAGTCTATGTTTTAGTCTATGCTTTAGTCTATGCTTTAGTCTATGTCTTAGTCTATGTCTTAGTCTATGTATTAATCTATGTCTTAGTTTATGTCTTAGTCTATGTCTTACTCTATGTCTTAGTCTATGTTTTAGTCTATGTCTTAGTCTATGTCTTAGTCTATGTCTTAGTCTATGTCTTAGTCTATGTCTTAGTCTATGTCTTAGTCTATGTCTTAGCCTATGTCTTAGTCTATGTCTTAGTCTATGTCTTAGTCTATGTCTTAGTCTATGTCTTAGTCTATGTCTTGGTCTATGTCTTAGTCTATGTCTTAGTCTATGTCTTAGTCTATGTCCTAGTCTATGTCCTAGTCTTTGTCTTAGTCTATGTCTTAGTCTATGTCTTAGTCTATGTCTTAGTCTATGTCTTAGTCTATGTCTTAGTCTATGTCTTAGTCTATGTCTTAGTCTATGTCTAAGTCTATGTCTTAGTCTATGTTCTAGTCTATGTCTTAGTCTATGTCTTAGTCTATGTCTTAGTCTATGTCTTAGTCTATGTCTTAGTCTATGTCTTAGTCTATGTCTTAGTCTATGTCTTAGTCTATGTCTTAGTCTATGTCTTAGTCTATGTCTTAGTCTATGTCTTAGTCTATGTCTTAGTCTATGTCTTAGTCAATGTCTTAGTCAATGTCTTAGTCTATGTCTTAGTTTATGTCTTAGTCTATGTCCTAATCTGTGTCCTATTCTATAATCTGTGTCCTAGTCTATATTTTAGTCTGTATCTTAGCCTTTGTTTTAGTATATGTCCTAGTCCATGACTTATTGGTGTAAAAGCTTTTTTATCCCTTTAACTAAATCCCTTTTTTCCAATTAACCACCACATGCGTTTGGCTTCATTTCCGTCATATAAATCAAATTTCACTTTTGCATAGGATTTCCGTCGTTAAGTTTTCCATTTAACACCCACCCCCCAAATCTCACCTGCTAAGCAATAAATAAAATCCTTCCCCATTTTAAAAATCTAACAAAGTCAAATTGTTTTTATTACGTCTTGTTTAATTCCTATATTAAAGTAATTAATCTAAAAAGCAAAATTCTAATGAAAAGTAATAAAATTTTATAGCCTATGGACATTTTTATGTTATGCCGCCACCCGCCTCAACAGATTCCTCCAATGCATTTGCGTGTTTTTTTATGAGAAAATTAAAATTTGCATTTTAAGCAAATCCTTTTGACTACAACAAAATAAGTGTAAGCCCTTGTTTTTTCTGCCTAATAGAACAAGTTAAGTCTTCTCCCCCTTTTTAGGCAAATACGACGTCAAGAGGGGCTAAAAAGTGAAATTTTGCACGTTTTGTGTCCATTAAAAATTAAAAAAAAATTTGAAATCAAGCAAATTCCCACATGTCCTCTAGCAGTAATTTCCCAACATTTTCTCTAGAGCCGGGAGTTAGTAAAAAGTCATTACTCTATGAATCTTTAGAGTTTTCTGCATATATTATATAAATTTCACATATTTCACCTCTTCTCTCCTCGTTAAGCCAGACATTATTGACACTCTTGACGAGTTTTTAAAAAGGCTTTAAGGGTTTAACTACCACATTTTTGCATATATTATTAAAAGCCTTCCATTGAGACACCCACTCCAGAATTAAGGATCACAAAAAAGGAAGAAGACATAAAATCATGCACAAAAAAAATAAACACGCAAATAAATTTATAATTTGCATACATCAGTTACGAAATAAAAATTAAACAAAAGTTTAGAAATTATATACAAGAAGTTTGGCTATTTGTAAACTTCAAAACTCAGAAAACAGCCCTTTTCCGTTTTATACAGTCAACGTCCAAAGTAAGTGGATACTTCAGTTTGCTAAAATTAGAGGTCAGAGAAACAACAAAGTTGGAAGGGTTAAGAGAACGGGAGAACAGTGGTTCAAAATAAGTTTAATTTAAAAATAACTATAGTATAGTCCAGACACAAGTCATGACACAATTACAGGCTAGCCGTGACTAAAATAAAAACAAACCTAAAAATCACATATCTAGACACGACTATAGTATTGACTCGACTCTTGTAGTTTAGACACGACTATAGTTTAGACAAGACTTTAGTACAGACAAGACTTTAGAACAGACACGACTCTAGTCTAGACATGAATATAGTCCGGACATACTAGTTCAAACACAACTATAGTTCACATATACACGACTTTAGTTCAGACACATCTACAGTCCTGAGACGACTTTAGTCCAGACACAACTGTAATTCAACCACGACTAAAGTACAGACACAGTCAAAGTATGCCTATAAACCAGTGTTACGCACAACTACATAAACAAATTTGCTATGTATTGGAAGCAGCAAAACAACGTCATTTAACTGAACAGAGTTGGAAAAGTCTATACAGTCTTTCTTTTTATATGCCATGAAATTTTATAATAATTTATTTATTTGGTTTCCCCATCAAATAATTTTGGGACATTGGTGATTGCCTTTAAAAATAAAATGTCGGTAATGGTTATTTATCAGTAAACGTAACAGTATTTTTTTAAAATATCGGTAACGGTAAATGTGCTAAATGTGTTTTATCTGTAGTGGTATTTTAAAAAATATTGATACAATTTCTAGCCTTAAAATAATTTTAAGTAAAATGCGAAATCGATTATCTGACCAGCATGTTGCTGACCTATTAAGGATTAAGGAATACCGGGGGCACATTGACATAGATGAGGTAGTAAACAACTAGCTTAAAAATACTTCTAAATTAAAAAATAATTTCTTGAAATAAGATAAGATGCTAAAGATCATTACATAGTTTACTATTCTATAAACGACATACAACATTAATTTTTTTGTTTTTATTTATTTTCAAATTACCGAACTGACAGACTAACTAGCAAATGCATTAACAAACAATATATGTAAATACGTTATCCATTCCTGCTAATCATAATTTGTGTGAAAAAACTCAAAAAGAGCGAGAGAAACAATTTGTTGTTTACAGTATACATGTTTCAACAAGAGAATGGGCTGCGCAAGCAGAATTTCTTTTCCTATCGCTATCTATAGGCAAATAAATGTTTGCGTAACGCTGCTATAAACCATTTAATTTTAAACACAAGTAAAGTCTAGATACAAATATTGTCCATGTCTTAGCCTATGTCTTATTATATATCTTAGTCTATGTCTCAGTCTAAGTCTTAGTCCATGTCTTAGTCTATGTGTTAGTCTATGTCTTAGTCTGTGTCTTAGTTTATGTCTTAGTCTATTTCTTAGTCTATGTCTTAGTCTATGTCTTAGTTTATGTCTTAGTTTATGTCTTAGTCTATGTCTTAGTCTATGTCTTAGTCTATATCTTAGTCTATGTCTTAGTCTATGTCTTAGTTTATGTCTTAGTCTATGTCTTAGTCTATGTCTTAGTCTATGTCTTAGTCTTTGTCTTACTCTATGTCTTAGTCTACGTCATAGTCTATGTCTTAGTCTATGTCTTAGTCTATGTCTATGTCTAAGTCTATGTCTTAGTCTATGTCTTAGTCTATGTCTTAGTCTATGTCTTAGTCTATGTCTTAGTCTATATCTTAGTCTATGTTGAAGTCTATGTCTAATTATATGTCTTATTCTATGTTTTATTCTATGTCTTCTTCTATGTCTTATTCTGTCTTAGTCTATGTCTTAGTCTATGTGTATGTCTTATTCTATGTTTTAGTCTGTGTCTTAGTCTATGTCTTAGTCAATGTCTAAGTCTATGTCTTATTCTTTGTCTTATTATATGTCTTAGTCTATGTCTTATTATATGTCTTAGTCTATGTCTTAGTCTATGTCTTAGTCTATGTCTTAGTCTATGTCTTAGTCTATGTCTTAGTCTATGTCTTAGTCTATGTCTTAGTCTATGTCTTTGTCTATGTCTTAGTCTATGTCTTAGTCTATGTCTTAGTCAATGTCTTAGTCTATGTCTTAGTCCATGTCTTGGTGTATGCCCTAGTCTATGTCTTATTATATTTCTTAGTCTATGTCAGAAATTCTTATAGTAAATTATAGTTAAGCAATGACAATGATAGTTCAGACACAATTACTATCAAAAATCTACTATAGTCCAGACACATTTTTAGTCAAGACACAACTATAGTCCAGACACATCTATGATATATTAGTCTATGTTGTAGTTTTTGAGTTAGTTAACTTTGTATTCTAAGACTTTTTTTAACTTCATTGTATTGTCTTTTGTCCACTGTGCTTTAGTCTTCTATTCAAATAAAGTCACCATCAAATTCTATGCAGATGCATTAGCATTTTTTCATTCCTTCCAAAATTTTTGCTTTTTTCAAGATTTTAATTTTATTTCGATTATTCCATAATTTGGCATTTTTGTGCGAGATTAATTACAAAAGAACAATTGTTCAGAATACACCCCCTTTTTAGGTTTAATTTTTATTTTGGCTGTAACTTTTTCAAGCTTAACAAAATGAGCGTAAATAATTGAGTTGGTAAGACTGGCAGACAGACGGGTAATATGACACATGAATGGAACATTATGGTGCCAGACTTTTAAGTTTTTTTTTTTTTTTTTTTGTAATGTATTTTTGTTGCAGTTGGAAACAAAAAATTAAAATAAAAAAAAATTAAATATTGTGTGGACAAGAGCAATAAATGCCATGTAATCCATTTACAAAAAAATGGCAAAATAAATATTCTTTTGATACTTCTTTGTTGAAATGAAAATTGTCATAAAAATTTGAAAAAAAAACTGAATTGTTAAATATTAAAGAATGAGGAGGATGGTGATGGTACAAAATGACGATGGACTTGAAATTTTTGAAAACCACAAACTCATAATTCTTGCTAAATGTTTAAGTATTTCCAAGGTTAATCATTTTAAACTTTAAAACAAAATTATTACTTTTGTTCTTTGTTTTTGAAAATGTATCTTTAAATTTTTTTTTTTTTCTTCTGAAGTAATAATTTAGTATTTTTAATAAAATTCTTGTCTGTTTAAGAAACTGATTCATTTTCTTCTTTGTTTTTAAAATTACATTTAAATGACTGCCTTAATTCTCTTAATGATCTTATAAATTTTTAATTTTATATACTTTTGCATTCCTCTTCTGTTTAATGTCATAGGGTCGGTCTTTTAGTGCCGTCCCCACCAACATCAGGACATTAATAGACTTTGAATTGATGTATTTAAATAATTTATGATGTTTTAAGACAATTAAAATTATAAACACATTATCTGTTTTATGTTAAATGCGGGGATTTTAACGGGTTGCGAATATAATTATGGGTGTGTTTGAGGATAAAAAAAAAACGGATAAAATAAAACTATACATGTCTATGGCGAAGACTCGTAACTTAGTCTAGACAAAACTATAATCTAGTTACAATAATAGTCAGGACACGTATATAGTCAAGACACAACTATAGTCCAGGCACAAATGTAGTCAATTCAAGACACAAATATGCTCCGAATACAATAATAGTCAAGACACTACTATAGTCTAGAAATTACTATAGCTTGGTCACGACTACTTTAGTCTAAAAATAATTTTTGTCTGGAAACAACCATAGTCCAGACACAATTTCTAAAACAGATACTCGCAGTAGTCTAGTCACAACATTAGTCTAGTCCCGACTATATCTACATCTTAGTCCATGTCTTAGTCTATGTCTGTCTTAGTCTCAGTCTTAGTCTCAGTCTTAGTCTCAGTCTTAGTCTCAGTCTTAGTCTCACTCTTAGTCTTAGTCTCAGTCTTAGTCTCAGTCTTAGTCTCAGTCTCAGTCTCAGTCTTAGTCTCAGTCTTAGTCTCAGCCTTAGTCTCAGTCTTAGTCTCAGTCTTAGTCTCAGTCTTAGTCTCAGTCTTAGTCTCAGTCTATGTCTTAGTCTATGTCTTAGTCTATGTCTTAGTCTATGTCTTAGTCTATATCTTAGTCTATGTCTTAGTCTATGTCTTAGTCTTTGTCTTAGTCTATGTCTTAGTCTATGTCTTAGTCTATGTCTTAGTCTATGTCTTAGTCTATGTCTTAGTATATGTCTTGGTCTATGTCTTAGTCTATGTCTTAGTCTATGTCTTTGTCTTAGTCTATGTCTTAGTCTATGTCTTAGTCTATGTCTTAGTATATGTCTTGGTCTATGTCTTAGTCTATGTCTTAGTATATGTCTTGGTCTATGCCTTAGCCTATGTCTATATCCAAGTCTATGACTTAGTCTTTGTCTTAGTATATGTCTTAGTATATGTCTTAGTCTATGTCTTAGTATATGTCTTGGTCTATGTCTTAGTCTATGTCCTAGTCTATGTCTTAGTCTATGTCTTAGTCTATGTCTAAGTCTATGTCTATGTCTTAGTCTATGTGTTAGTCTATGTCTTAATCTATGTCTTAGCCTATGTCTCAGTCCATGTCTTAATATATGTCTTATTTTATGTCTTAGTTTATGTCTTAGTCTATATCTTAGTCGATATCTTAGTCTATGTCTTAATCTATGCCTCAGTCTATGTTTTAGTCTAAAGTCTAGCAATGACAAGTCTTATCACAACATTAGTCTAGTTACGACAATAGTCTAGTCACGACTATGGTCTACTCATGACTATAGTCTAGTCAAGACTATAGTCTATGTCTTGGTCTATATCTTAGTCGATATCTTAGTCTATGTCTTAATCTATGCCTTAGTCTATGTTTTAATCTAAAGTCTAGCAATGACAAGTCTTATCACAACATTAGTCTAGTTACGACAATAGTCTAGTCACGACTATGGTCTACTCATGACTATAGTCTAGTCAAGACTATAGTCTAGTCACGACTATGATCTAGTCACGACTATAGTCCAGTTACGACTGCAGTCTAGTCACGACTATAGTCTAGTCACGACTATAGTCTAGTCACGACTATAGTCTAGTCACGACTATAGTCTAGTCACGACTATAGTCTAGTCACGACTATGGTCTAGTCACGACTATAGTCTAGTCACGACTATAGTCTAATCACGACCAAAGTCTAGTCACGACTATGGTCTAGTCATGACTATAGTCTAGTCATGACTATAGTCTAATAACGACTATAGTCTAGTCACGACTATAGTCTAGTCACGACTAGTCTAGTCACGACTATAGTCTTGTCACGACTATAGTCTTGTCACGACTATAGTCTAGTCTCTACTACAGTCTAGTCGCGACTATAGACTAGCAATGATAAGTCTTATTACAACATTAGTCTAGTTTTGACTATATTCTAGTCACGACTATAGTCTAGTCACGACTATAGTCTAGTCACGACTAAAGTCTAGTCACGACTATAGTCGAAAATAATTAGTACTTATAAAAAATCAATATTATGTAAATAAGGAATCCGATTTAATAATTTCAATCCACATTTCCCCAAGACATCTCCAACATCCACGCATTTAAATTATTCTATTTTGTAATAATTTTGATTTTAGTGGGATTTTATCATTATTTCTTCTTAATTCAAACAACAATTTCCTTAATCTTAAACAAATATCTTGACAAAAAACTAGATTATTTATTGGATGTAACTCGTACAATATAAAACATGAATTGTACTTCCAAAGAAAGGGTTATTTTTTTAATTTATAAGATTTCATATTCGTGACTACGCAAAATCCGTAGGATGAATGACAGCATGAATGTATTTAATGGAATGGATGTATGAAAAAGATGGATGGATAGATTGATGGAGACTTTGAAAGTACCAAGAAGTACAAAAGGCAAACAAAAAAGTTTGGGATTTCGCTTAGCAAATCAAACAAGTAATTTTCTATTCTATGACATAATCTAAATCATTTGACGATTGTGGTTTTCTTAATCTAATGCATTTATGAATTTCTAATGTTCTGTCAAAATATGTCTTAAATATTAAAATCTCAGATAGAATGCGAATGGAAGGAAAAAGAAATATTAAAAATATTATAATTTTATTGTTATTCTTTTCAAATTTCAATAATAAATAAATTTTGCAAAATTTGCTAAAATAACAAATCTTTTCACACTTTTTTAACCACCTAAAGGTGCTAATGAACCGTGATATATCTAGATTCTAGAAAGTTATTCTAGATTTTTATTAATTTAAAAGTCAATCAAAACTGGTTATTTAAGCGCAGACAAATATTATATAATTTACATATAAATGGTAATTTTTTGAAAAATTTTGTATAAAAAGTAAACTTTTTGAAAAATTTCGTTTAAAAAGTGAATTTTTGAAAAATTTCTTTTAAAAAGTAAATTTTCGAAAAATTTCTTTTAAAAAGTAAATTTTTGAAAAATTTCCTTTAAAAAGTAAATTTTTGAAAAGTTTCCTTTAAAAAGTAAATTTTTGAAAAATTTCCTTTAAAAAGTAAATTTTTGAAAAATTTTCTTTAAAAAGTAAATTTTTGAAAAATTTCCTTAAAAAAGTAAATTTTTGAAAAATTTCCTTTAAAAAGTAAATTTTTGAAAAATTTCCTTTAAAAAGTAAATTTTTGAAAAATTTCCTTTAAAAAGTAAATTTTTGAAAAATTTCCTTTAAAAAGTAAATTTTTGAAAAATTACCTATAAATAGTCAATTTTCGAAAAATTTCTTTTAAAAGTAAATTTTTGAAAAATTTCCTTTAAAAAGTAAATTTTTGAAAATTTCCTTTAAAAAGTAAATTTTTGAAACATTTCCTTTAAAAAGTAAATTTTCGAAAAATTTCCTTTAAAAAGTAAATTTTCGAAAAATTTCCTTTAAAAAGTAAATTTTTGAAAAATTTCCTTTAAAAAGTAAATTTTTGAAAAATTTCCTTTAAAAAGTAAATTTTTGAAAAATTTCCTTAAAAAAGTAAATTTTTGAAAAATTTCCTTTAAAAAGTAAATTTTTGAAAAATTTCCTTTAAAAAGTAAATTTTTGAAAAATTTCCTTTAAAAAGTAAATTTTTGAAAAATTTCCTTTAAAAAGTAAATTTTTGAAAAATTTCCTTTAAAAAGTAAATTTTTGAAAAATTTCCTTAAAAAAGTAAATTTTTGAAAAATTTCCTTTAAAAAGTAAATTTTTGAAAAATTTCCTTTAAAAAAGTAAATTTTTGAAAAATTTCCTTTAAAAAGTAAATTTTTGAAAAATTTCCTTTAAAAAGTAAATTTTTGAAAAATTTCCTTTAAAAAGCAAATTTTTGAAAAATTTCCTTTAAAAAGTAAATTTTTGAAAAATTTCCTTTAAAAAGTAAATTTTTGAAAAATTTCCTTTAAAAAGTAAATTTTTGAAAAATTTCCTTTAAAAAGTAAATTTTTGAAAATTCCTTTTGAAATTTCCTTTAAAAAGCAAATTTTTGAAAAATTTCCTTAAAAAAGTAAATTTTTGAAAAATTTCCTTAAAAAAGTAAATTTTTGAAAAATTTCCTTTAAAAGGTAAATTTTTGAAAAATTTCCTTTAAAAAAGTAAATTTTTGATAAATTTCCTTTAAAAAGTAAATTTTTGATAAATTTCCTTTAAAAAGTAAATTTTTGATAAATTTCCTTTAAAAAGTAAATTTTTGAAAAATTTCCTTTAAAAAGTAAATTTTGAAAAATTTCCTTTAAAAAGTAAATTTTTCAAAAATTTCCTTTAAAAAGTAAATTTTTCAAAAATTTCCTTTAAAAAGTAAATTTTTCAAAAATTTCCTTTAAAAAAGTAAATTTTTGAAAAATTTCCTGTTAATAGTTACAAATTCCCCTAAATGATTTATTTAAGAGATTTTATTTACTTTAACTAAAAGATCAAAGCATTTTTAAAGTTAATTTATGCATAACAACTTTATTAACCAAATAAACATTTCTCATTTTAGATTCCAAAAAACTAATGACAAGTTTTTTAACTAACACTTAATTTCAAAAATTAACATATTTCTAACGGCTTTAATACTATTTAAATAATTGCTTTAGTAATTGTTATTAAACAATAAATAACTAATTTCAAACATTTTTATTAGATGTTTATGAGTTTTTTTTTTTGCTCATAAATGACACATTATCACAGTCAATAAACAATTCCTACGCATTTTGTCTCAAGTCTCAAGTGGACAAAATGTGATAAAGTCCACAGTTGAAGATAATCGTGGAGTAAAATTGAAGATAAATTGTACATAAATTTAAAGACTTTGTCAAAATAGAGCTGGAAAAATTATAGTGATAGGTTTTTGGGTATATTTTAACTTTCCAGTTGACAGCGAAGAACAAATGTAGAGCAGCTTTCATGAGATCTTGTTAAGGGATCCGACCAAAGACTCTATAATATAAAGATATTGCATTTCCATACCTTGATTTGCCGTATGGTCTTTTTGATAAGTCCCATAAAAAGTCCCATACTCCAATTCGGAAACAACTAATGGAGACGATTATTCAATAAGAGCCCAGTAAGAAAAAAGGTTTATTCTCAAATTGAGGATGATTTGAAAATATATTATTTTTCAAAGGTCAAACGTTTGATACTGATTTGATACTGATTTAAGAATAATAGCGTTCTCAACAAAAAGGGGACTTTATTCTCAAATTGAGAAATGCCTTTTTTCTCAAATCATTATCAAACCTCATTCTCAAAGGTTTTTCAAATGTGGATATCATCTACATGTGGAACATAAATAAAATGGCGTTGTATTTTCGATATTTTTGAGTTTGTTTATTTTGTTTTTGAAAACGGTGCATCATATTTGAATTCTTTTTTTTATTGTTAGGTAAAAAAAAATATTAAATAACAAAGAAAATTTACTTATGCATATGAATATTATTGAATTTTTAATCTTGACATTTTTAAGCAAGGTTTTATGGTCAAATATGGATCAATTTTAAAAAATCCGAAAGAAATAACGAATTTCTTTGAAATGCAATGCCATTCCATTAAAATATCTTAAACATTAATTTTTTTTACATTATTTTTTTTAATGTTTAAAAAAATTTTGAAATAAGGTTTGATATCAAATTTATATAACACCATTTTTCAAATTATTCTCAAATCATCTTACGGTTTGATAATGATTTGAGAATAACCTTTATTCTCAATTTGAGAAACTATCATTTTTCAAGCGTTTATTCTCAAATGAACCCTCATTTGAAAATGAATGTGAATCTCAAACATCTGTTCAGGTTTGAAACAAGTTTGAAAAAAACGTTTGATATCAAATGTAAAAGTCATCATATTTCAAACGTTTGACACTGTTCTTACTGGGAGAAAGCTAAGGCACACACACGTGCTTATGTGTTTTTTATTTACCTTTATTCACTTCAATTTCACTTTTGTAAAAAGGAATTGAAGAATTCAGAAAAGGCATCCCTAAGCGCAGGATGGTTAGATTGAAGGTTTTCCCGAATTATAAAGAATTCTGAAGAAAATAATTTCTCCCGAAAAAAAAGAAAACCAAAAGTTCAATATACTCCGAACTTCTGGGATAAAAGTGTAAAACATGGAAACAACATAACACCACACCTCCAAAGTCATCACAATTATCAGCAACCACATCAATGTCATAATAACTGAATAAGTTGAGTATATCTTCTGTGTGTGTTCATATTCCACACAGGAAATACTCCATGTCTCAAACCGCAAAAAAAATATATTCCTACAAAAAAAAAGACTTCATTCATCCCATATAACCAGAAATAATCTGAAAAAAATAACATAAACAAATTTTAAAACTAAACAAAGAATCAAATATTCAAATCTGTTTTTTTTTTTTTTCATTATAAAATTTTGTGTCAATTCTCTTGTGTTCAGATTTGACTTCATTAAACTCTGGCCGCAAAAACGTTATAATCAGCCAGTAAAGAGCCAGTCATTCAGTCTGTGATAGTCAAAACAAACTCTGGCCCGGCTTGATGCCGGTTAAAATGTGGCTGAGGCCATCAGAGTTGTCCGTCCCCTTCAAATTGCATTGTTGTTTGTGTGGTTTGGCTAATCGTTGTGGAAGCAGTTGATAAATGCAGTGATTTTTTTTCGCGTTTTCTATTATTTGTTTATTTGGTTTTATGTTAAACAAATACTCTTCGCTATTATTTATTGTATCCAGTAGATGCAACTCCCACACACTTGTTATGGGTGAGGAAAGATAAAGAAAACAACTACTAACTCATGATCATTACATTGATTATAACAACAAAGAAGTGCTTTCGTCGATCAAGCTCGACTATTTGATACCCTTCACCCCTAATGTGAAATATGGAATAATTGTCAAGAAGTCAAGAAGTAATTAGAATAATTGTCAAGTTTTTCTTATTTCTAATTATTTCTTACTTCTATTTCTCAATCACCAAAAATTACTGGTGATTGAGGTCTATTTTCGTTATTTCCGGTAGCAGATGTGATGAGGACCAATTCTCATGAAATTTTATCTTATCGATTTATGTTGTCAGAAGAATTATATGAGAAAATTTATTTCAGTGGCGCCATCTGACGAAAATTTTTCTAAAGATTATAGCATTATCAAATGCACAGTTTGCGATTTGATTAATTTTAAGTAATTTTCTGTGGCGCCACCTGTCGGGAATTACGATTTAAAACATTTTGAATAAATTTTAGTGGCCATCTACAGGAAAATCTACTTAGAAACCTTCCTCGACTTATACGCTACAAATTTGCTAAAGATCATAGCATGATCAAACAGCCAATTTACAATTTAATTCATTTTGAGTAATTTTCAGTGGCGCCACCTGTCGGAATTTTATTACCAACTTCGAAACCTTTGTTGGCTTATGCGCAACAACTTTACTAAAGATCATAGCATGATCAAATTTATTTTGAGTAATTTTCAGTAGCGCCACCTGTCGGAATTAGGTAATCACAAATAAGAAACTTTTGTCAGCACATGCGCAACAACTTTGCTAAAGATCATAGCATAATCAAATACCCAATTTATTCATTTTGAGTAATTTTCAGTGGCGCCAACTTTCGGAACCTTCCTTAAAAACCTTCCTCGAATCATGCGCAACAACTTTGCTAATGATCACAGCCTGATCAAATGCAGTTACGATTTAATTAATTTTTAGTAGCGCCACCTGCCAAAATTTGGTCACACCAATTTGGAAACCTTCGTCAACTCTAGAGCAACAACTTTAGTGAAGAATGCAGGGTTAACGATTCAAATTATTTTGAATAATTTTCAGTAGCGCCACCTGCCGAAAATTGGTCACACCAACTTATAAACCTTTGTCAGCTCATGCACAACAACTTTGCTTAAGATCATTACATAATCAAATGCATATGAACAGTTTGCGATATAATTCGTTTTGATTAACTTTCAGTGGCGTCATCTGTCGAAAATTAATCACAAAAACTTAGAAACCTCCGTCTATTAATGTGCAACAACTTTGCAAAAGATGATCAAATTTAGTTTACGATTTAATTAATTTTTAGTAATTTTCAGTGGCGCCGCCTGTCGGAAATGCAATGATGACACAAGGAGTACGTTTGGATTGCATATTGTGTTTATTGACGAAACCGTTTAGCCAGAAATGAACCTCATCGCTGAAGATGATTTGCAAATTTTAATAATTTCGACTCGTTGTAGGCTCGTATATCTTTCCATCATGAAATGGCAAAATTTACTGAAAAGAGCAGCAAGAAATTTGGCGTCGTCTGCTGTCCCTGTTGATGTACTTTTGTAACGTCCCTGTTGAAAAACCCGATACTATCGGTATACATAGAAGAAGATAGATATACGAATTGGGTTACTTTCTTTGGAAAGGGGATAGAAGAAGAGTGAAAGGTTGTGGAAAAGGAGAAAGCTTTTTATATTAATTGCACGACATGTCTATTTTTAGAAAAGTAAAGTATCGCCATTTGTTGTTATTTAGATAAATTATTGAAGCTTTATGTTCAATAGCCAATTTTATTTATTTTACATCGGCAACGTGTTAATGCTGTAGAGCTTATCGCTACCGATAGCGGATGCGGTAATAATTAGTTATTTTAATAGAAATTAATAATTACAGAAATTGATGTTTCCGTGACCGGAGATCGAGCTCAGGCTAAATATGAT
Source organism: Stomorhina lunata (assembly GCA_933228675.1). NCBI lineage: Eukaryota > Metazoa > Arthropoda > Insecta > Diptera > Rhiniidae > Stomorhina > Stomorhina lunata. The sequence continues at coordinate 29,524,752 of OW121740.1, forward strand.
ATGTTAAGAGTTTAAAGATCGATCGCAAAATCAGAAAGTAGAAAATACTATATTCGATTTGGACTATATGTACTAAAGTATTTTCCGAATACTTAGAGAGAGCTAGCAGTTTGGGCTGGGCGATGGTGCTGAGGCCCTGTACTCCACTGGGAGTCAAGGATAGCAGAAGAAGTAGCCCAAACGGGTATAGCTAGAGACGTGAAAATTTGACAGCGGACAGCTTTTGGGGGGTAAATAGGGGTAAAAAAAAGTGAAAAATCGGTAAAGCTATATCTCCGGAAGTAAAAAGCGTATAGATCAACTTTCATTTAGACCAACTACCAAAACAAGAAGACACGTGTGTTTTGTACTTTACTTTTAATACAAATATTGGGCGAAGAGGGTAAAAACAAATGTTTGGTACTTTTTTTAACCCATATGCACCTTTTATACCAATAAGCATATTAACAATAGTTATACCGGCGTCAATATTATGAAAAAATATTAAACACGTGTTTGGTATTTTTTCGATTTAGGGGGTAAAAAGGGGAAAACAAATTTAAGAATAGATTCTCTTTTTAAACCAATAAAGTTAGAAATAAAATTTATAGAAAAGTCGATTGTCAGGAACACGTATTTGGTACTTTTTTTCAAGTCAGAGGGAAAAAGATAAACTTGGTACTTTTTTTAAGTCAGAGGGAAAAATATAAACTTGGTACTTTTTTCAAATCAGAGGAAAAAAGATGAACATTATATCTTCTAAACGAAAAGAACTAGAAACAAAATCTTAGATAAGGATTTAAATTAAGGGACACGTACTTTACAGAAGACATTGATACCATAGGACGCACATTGCGAGAGGTGATTGCCGCCTTTTCAAGTATCGAAAAGGAATCTAATAAAATGGGTCTAGTTATCAACGAAACAAAAACAAAACTGATAGTTTCTACATGCAGACAATCCACAAGAGTTGGACCACATGTGATCGTTGAGAACTATAGATTCGAGGTTGTAAAGGAGTTTGTTTACCTCGGTACCGACGTCAAATCAACATATATAACGATATAAGTTTCGAAATCAAATGTAAAATCATACTTACCAACAGATCGTCATGCGGGAGTTTATGTGCTCTATCCGCCATTTTACACATTTTGAGTTAATGATGCCACTTTTAGGTTTTCGAATTTCAAATCTGCAATCCATTTTCGGCTATCTCGTCTAGTTTATGAGATAAATAGTGGCTGTTTCGCTCTATATTCTTCAAAACTGATTTTTTGCTCTATACGCCAAATATATGGTGTAAAAATCTCAAAATTCTATGCATAGTTTTTTAGAAAAATAAGGTTAAGACTTCAAGATCGATTTTCTTAAAATGCACATAAACTCCCGCACGACGAGATGCTATTTTGGCATCAGCAGGCAGCTAAGAAACAAAATCGAGCTCTGTAAAACGCTTATACTACCCGTGTTATTATATGGCGTTATCAGGCAGACGAAGCTATTCTTGGAGTTTTTGAGAGGTAGATTCTAAGAAAAAGCTAAGGAAGTTATTCTTGGAGTTTTTGAGAGGTAGATTCTAAGAAAAATCTTTGGACCAGTTTGCGTCAACAATGAATATCGACATCGAATGAACCATGAGCAGTACGAGTTATACGCTGACATGGACATAGTTAAACGCATTAAATAACAGCGTTTGCCTTGGCTAGGACACGTTGTGTGAATGAACGAATATACTCCAGCAAGAAATGATCCTGAGGGAACTCGTAAAAGAGGACGTCCGAATCTTCGATGGAAAGACCAAGTAGAGAAAAACGTTTAAAAGCTTGGCCTACGAAATTGGAGAATATGAGCACAACATCGAAGCCCATGAAATTCTAAAATAAACTCGGCCTTTGACCTTAACAGGTTATAAATATAGGCCATTTAAGTAAGTATACCCGAAATAAGCCTCTTAAGCGTAAGCCTAAGTTCATGAAACTAGATTCGTTTCCTAATAAACAAATTAATAATTACTTTTCTTATGTTACTTCCTTCAAATCAATATTCCCAACAAATCAAATGACTTGCAAAATATCAGCTGCTACATATTTTAACTTATCAAACACCAAACGTCAAATTTCCTCCTTTAAATTTCAATGTCAATGATGACAGTTGAAGCAAGACATGTAGTATAAATGTATCGACTACCCACTGTCAGTCACTGCCTTTTCTGCACAACCATTTCTTTATCATTTTCCAAATGATGGCAACCCTCCTCCTACTTAAAATGTATTAAAAAACTCAAAACATTTATAATTGTTTTCGTAGAAACGACAAGACAAACGCCTTGAGTTTTTGCTGCTGGTATTAAAATTTTTTTTTGCAATATCAATTTTTTTTATTGATTAAACTATTAATGAATTAAATATATTATAACTAGAGTAAATTGTATAATAATAAATAATAAACTAAAATATTGTAACATTGTAAAAATGAGTAAAATACAGGAAAGAGTTGCATGATTAGCAAAAAAACAAAATTGGCAAATTTGTATTAGTGGGTAGATTGCTGAGTCACTAGAGTTTCAAAAAAGTTTACGGGGTTTACACTAGGAGTAAAAATATTTTAAATTCGCAAAAGAAAATTTTGAAGAAAAATTTAAAGACTTTTTATTAAAAAGTTTAACATTAATGTATTGCACTAAAATGATCAGATTACCCATGTGACAGTGCACCTAAACATTAGGGTGGAGCGAAAAAACAACTTTTATTGAAATTCGATACGCTCGATGCTCTACATCCTAAGGGCATCAAAAAAAAATTTTGTCTTTCTAGGTCCTGATGTGGCGCACAGGACATTTATTTCTAGGACCCATTTGTATGGGGGAAAATGGGAGTTTTTTCGGTTTTTGGTAAATTTGAACCAAAAAAGATATATTTTTGACAAAACCAATAATTGGGTGAAAAAGACAACTAAATCAGCTTTCGTTAGAGTCATAAAAACTAAAAATCCATGAAGTAGTTTTTATGTTATTGCAAACTGCCCCAGAAAATTCGTGTACTTTTCAACACGCCTAATATTACGCAGCATAAAAAATTAACTTTAGAGTACAGAAATTACAAAGTAAGACATTTCTTATCATCTTAAGACTTATAAGTACTAAATAGTTGAAGTTTATTAAAATATAATTAAATTTACATAGTTTTTTATACTGGAAAATGGTACTTTTTTTAAGGACCGTTTAAAAATTCACTTTTTAAGTTTAAGAAAATTTCGTTAAAAAAATATTAAAAATTTCAAAATTTTTAATCGGCATGTTAAAATAGACAGATTTGGTAATAAAATCCAAAAAGTTCAGTTTGATATCTCATATGGTTTCGCCGTACCTGCGACTTGAAATCATAAAATTTGGCGAAAAAGTAAATTTTTGGATATTATTTAAGTAGAGGTACGGTAAATTTTATTTAAGTTTTCTTTTGATAAAGCTAATACTGAATTTTATTGCCCAGTCATTGAGGAATGTCCACTAGAACTTTCTTTGAACTTTCGGGGTCAAAGGTCAAAATTTGGATCTTATGGGGCAAAAATACGAAATGTTATAAATTTATAAATTTAGTGGCGAATTTCGATCAAAATTAATAAAAATAGGTATTTTTAAGAATTTTTATATTGTCTTATTTAAAATAATTTTTTTTAACCCTTAACAGACATGGGGCTAAAATTACACAACATTTTTTTTTTCGAAAATGCCGATTAAAAATTTTGAATATTTTTTAACAAAATTTTCTAAAACTTTCAGTATAAAAAAAACTATGCAAATTTAACTATATTTTAATAAATTTAAACTATTTAGTACTTATAAGTCTTATCATATAAGATGATAAGGAAAGTCTTACTTTTTTCTTACAAGACAAACGCCTTGAGTTTTTGCTGCTGGTATTAAAATTTTTTTTTGCAATATCAATTTTTTTATTGATTAAACTATTAATGAATTAAATATATTATAACTAGAGTAAATTGTATAATAATAAATAATAAACTAAAATATTGTAACATTGTAAAAATGAGTAAAATACAGGAAAGAGTTGCATGATTAGCAAAAAAACAAAATTGGCAAATTTGTATTAGTGGGTAGATTGCTGAGTCACTAGAGTTTCAAAAAAGTTTACGGGGTTTACACTAGGAGTAAAAATATTTTAAATTCGCAAAAGGAAATTTTGAAGAAAAATTTAAAGACTTTTTATTAAAAAGTTTAACATTAATGTATTGCACTAAAATGATCAGATTACCCATGTGACAGTGCACCTAAACATTAGGGTGGAGCGAAAAAACAACTTTTATTGAAATTCGATACGCTCGATGCTCTACATCCTAAGGTGCTCGGAAAAAAAATTTTGTCTTTCTAGGTCCTGAGGTGGCGCACAGGACATTTATTTCTAGGACCCATTTGTATGGGGGAAAATGGGAGTTTTTTCGGTTTTTGGTAAATTTGAACCAAAAAAGATATATTTTTGACAAAACCAATAATTGGGTGAAAAAGACAACTAAATCAGCTTTCGTTAGAGTCATAAAAACTAAAAATCCATGAAGTAGTTTTTATGTTATTGCAAACTGCCCCAGAAAATTCGTGTACTTTTCAACACGCCTAATATTACGCAGCATAAAAAATTAACTTTAGAGTACAGAAATTACAAAGTAAGACATTTCTTATCATTTTAAGACTTATAAGTACTAAATAGTTGAAATTTATTAAAATATAATTAAATTTACATAGTTTTTTATACTGGAAAATGGTACTTTTTTTAAGGACCGTTTAAAAATTCACTTTTTAAGTTTAAGAAAATTTTGTTAAAAAAATATTTAAAATTTCAAAATTTTTAATCGGCATGTTAAAATAGACAGATTTGGTAATAAAATGCAAAAAGTTCAGTTTGATATCTCATATGGTTTCGCCGTACCTGCGACTTGAAATCATAAAATTTGGCGAAAAAGTAAATTTTTGGATATTATTTAAGTAGAGGTACGGTAAATTTTATTTAAGTTTTCTTTTGATAAAGCTAATACTGAATTTTATTGCCCAGTCATTGAGGAATGTCCACTAGAACTTTCTTTGAACTTTCGGGGTCAAAGGTCAAAATTTGGATTTTATGGGGCAAAAATACGAAATGTTATAAATTTATAAATTTAGTGGCGAATTTCGATCAAAATTAATAAAAATAGGTATTTTTAAGAATTTTTATATTGTCTTATTTAAAATAATTTTTTTTAACCCTTAACAGACATGGGGCTAAAATTACACAACATTTTTTTTTTTTCGAAAATGCCGATTAAAAATTTTGAATATTTTTTTAACAAAATTTTCTAAAACTTTCAGTATAAAAAAAAAAACTATGCAAATTTAACTATATTTTAATAAATTTAAACTATTTAGTACTTATAAGTCTTATCATATAAGATGATAAGGAAAGTCTTACTTTTTTCGAAAATGCCGATTAAAAATTTTGAATATTTTTTTAACAAAATTTTCTAAAACTTTCAGTATAAAAAAAAAACTATGCAAATTTAACTATATTTTAATAAATTTAAACTATTTAGTACTTATAAGTCTTATTATATAAGATGATAAGGAAAGTCTTACTTTGTAATTTCTGTACTCTAAAAATATTTTTTTTGCTGCATAACCTTAGGCGTGTTGAAAAGGACACGAATTTTCTGGGACAAATTGCAACAACTTAAAACTACTGCATGGATTTTTAGTTTTTATAACTCTAATTAAAGCCGATTAAGTTGTCTTCTAATCCAATTATTTATTTTGCCAAAAACATAAATTTATTGGTTGAAATTTACCAAAAACCGAAAGAAGTCCCATTTTTCCCCATACAAATGGGTCCTAGAAATAAATGTCCTGTGAGCCACCTCGGGACATTGACCTAGGAGGATACAAATTTTTTTCTGAGCTTCTTAGGACGTAGAGCATTGATTTTTAACACAGGCGTATCGAATTTCAGTAAAAATTGTTTTTTGTGCGCTCCTTTCTTCAAGAATCTGTATGTGCGCCATCTGTTGTTTAATACACTTAACATTCAAATTTGCAGTTTGCTTAATATTACCACCAATAGAGGGCACTACGGAAAAGATTTTCGTACCATTACACAAGCCTTAGATTACTGACAATTACTATTTTCAAATTTAATCCTAGTGTAAACGCTTTATCGCACAAACAAAGGAAACTCAACCAAATCATTCATAAAAAAGAGAACTAGTTTAAAAGGCTGATTTATTATTAGTCGAACGGCAAATATCAATAAAAAAATGTGTTTCCATAAAAAAATATAACAAAATAATAAAAAAAAAAATAACAAAATCATTAATATGTAATAAATAATATAAACACAAACAAAAAAAACTAGCACAGAAGTACGATAACAATTAATCATGGTTAAGGTTGCCACATAATAAAAAAGTTCCAGATACAACACATGTTTTCAAACGAATTTTATCTCTCGTTTAAGACAATGCAAAACTTCTTAAATACCTACAAAATTTTTTTCTAATATTTATGAGTATCATTTATAAATGCTAAAATTCTTAATATCTCTTTGTTTCTAACTGACATTTCTTCAATATTTAGCCGTTTCTTTTGAATATTTTTTTTTGTATTCCAGCTTCGCTTTGTCACAAATATTCCCCTTTAATTTTTATTTCGCTTTGTTAAATTACTCTCACACATAAATTATTGTTTATTTGTTAATAATTTTTAAATTTTCTGTATATTTTTCTGTTATATATGTAGCAGCAATTTCAACGCCAAAGACAATTTCTTGTATTACACTGAGAAAAATACACAGGAGATATGTCTCCTGCCATATACAAAAGCCCTAACTCGCATTTTTTAAACTTTACAGAAGTTAAAAACAGATTAAAAAAACTATAATTGACAAATTTATACGTTTTTTTAAATGCAGACTTTTATTAAAATGAAGGACGAATTTGGGTTTCAAAGCATTTTTTAATATATAAAAAAAACTAAATTGAAATAGGACTTTTCGTAGTCCCATTTTAGAGCACAAATGTAACTTAGGGCTCTTGTCTGTAGCTATAAAAAGAAATTATATCAATTAAAGCTTTTCATAGCGATTGTTTTCTTAAGAAAAGCTTTCGATATTGAATGTTTTTCATAGGAAATCTTTCGATACGAAAGTTTTCTTTCTATAGAAAAAGCTTTCGATATTAAAAGTTTGAAATCAAATGTTTTCTATATAAAGTCTTTAGATATTCAAAGTTTTTTGTAGGAAATCAAAAATTTTCTAAAGAAAATCTTTCGATGTCGAAAGTTTATAATAGGAAGAAAAAAGCCTTTCAACATCGAAAGTTTTATATAGAAAATCTTTAGATATTGGCAGTTTTATATTGGAAAGCTTTCGGTATGGAATGTTTTTCGTAGAAAGCTTTGGATTTAAATGGATATAAATTAACCTTTAGGAAATTTTCAATCCGAAATTTTTTGATAACGAAAATTTAATATAAGAAATCGTTTCATATCAAAAGTTTTCTATAGGAAATTTTTCAATATCAAAAGTATATTATAGGAAACCTTTCTACATCGAAAGTTTTATATAGGAAATCTTTTTTATTGAAAAGAATTCGATATTTAATGTTTTAAGTTAAAATTATTTAACATCAAAAGTTACCTATAGGAATGCTTTTGATATTTAAAAGTTTCTTTAGAAAAGTTTTAAATAAGAAATCTTTTGATATCGAAAGTTTATTACAAGAAACTTTTCGACATCGAAAGTTGTATATACAAAAACTTTAGATAATAACAGTTTTTTTATTGCAAACCTTTTGATGTAGAATGTTTTAAGTAGAAAGCTTTAAATATCAAAAGCTACCTAAAGGAAATCTTTTGATATTGGAAGTTTTCTATAGGAAAGTTTTCCATCTGAAATATTATTTTGACAAGAGTTTAGTATAAGAAATCATTATACATCAAACCGAAAGCTTTCAAATTCGAAAGTTTTTTTTTATTATTTGTTTATTATTTTGACACATAATTTAGCGGGATAGGGCTTTTACGAAATATATTTTTATTTACGAATAAGTTAGGGCTTTTTAGAAAATTACTTGAATAATCGCTAATTTTGATCAAATTGGCTTAAATTTTTGTGAGGAGGCGTGTTTGAGTTGAACGCATTGGAATCACAAAAAAAAACAATTTTGGAAAATGTGTGAGTTAGGCCTTTCTACATGAGACCGACGATATGTAAGCTCTGTTTATGCTAGATCTCATTAATGAAAAAGGTATAATTGAAAAAAAAATATATAACCTACAAGATGTTAGGACCCTACGTAGGAGTTTTTAACAGTTAAAAATTGTAAATTTGTATTGGAAGGTTGTTTTGTGTTATGAGCTATTGAAATCGGTTTAGGCGACCCGAAGAGACCTGTAATGAAGACAATTGATTTGTTCGAAGAGAATAACCAACGAAAAAACGACCAGACATTAGGCCATAATCTTTCATCAACATAAACCATATGTTGGAAGACCGGTAATGAAATATTTGCAAAGCAATGGATGGGAGGCCCTATGCTCCACTAAGAGTCGAGGATAACAGATGAAGAATGGATGGGAAGTTTTGGCTCACCCGCCTTATATGCCATACCTTGCCCCTTTTGACTGAAATTTGTTGCGATCGATGCAGAACGCCCTTACTGACTTCACTTTAGAATAGGATATCAGAAATTGGCTCGATTCATTCTTAAGATCAAAACCGGAGCAGTTCTTCTAGCGCGGAATCCATATGCTATATTTGAAAGCTATAAAGATACAACGACAATACGAATTATTGTTGCAGGGTGGGTGAGGCTTTCCCTGATCCTTTTAATTTGTATCTAAATGGCCATTCGTAAAATATTAACTATTAATTAATAAGCGCCACGCCCACTTTCCTATGCAAAATTATATTTAGTTAAATATTTGTAAACTTTAATAATTTTGATAGCTATATTAATTAGCCTTAATATTTTTGTTACAAAACAAGTAAGAAAGCGCTATAGTCGGTCAAGCCCGACCATACGATACCCTTCACCATTAAGGTCAAAGGTGTTATTTTTCCTGTATAAAGACAAATATTTGCTAAATTTTGCCATCATACAAACATTTTCTCAAAACTTATATATTCAACCTGTTTCCGTCATTTGGACTTATATGAGAGCTAGGGTCAAATGTGGACCGATTATCTCGAAATATGGCAAATTGACTACAGTTGTTACAAAAATTATGTATGTTTTTAAAGAAGAGTTTGTATGGGAGCTATGGCCAAATGTGGACCGATTTCAACGTTTATATAAGCAGTATTTGTTTTGAATTTCATGAAAAAATATTGATATTTGTGGCCAATATATCAATTCCGGGAAATGGGACCTATTTTGACCAATTTCAATAGCCATGATCGTTTCATTATCAAAAAAATTATCTTTGTCGAATTTCATCAAATTATCTTTAGAATTGCGACCTGTAGTTTGATTGGGGTCCAGCCAGCCAGCCGCAAATGGGTATGATCGCACAAGTGGGCGTAGCACCTCCCATATAAAAATGACAAAAAAAAAAAAATACAAACACAATTCAAGAAAGAACCATCCTTAATCGTATTTTTGCTATTAACATAAAAGTGGGCGTGGCACATCACTTTGTGTGTTGTAATTGAAGATGTCACACCCACTTTATTGAATAATAGTGGAATCTTCAATATCTTAATTCCTGATTGAAAGTTTTAAGTGTTAGAAAGCAGATCGATTGAAATTAGATTCCTAATGCAAATATCACTACAGGCAACAGTTTATATAATATTACAGTTCTGGTTAAATCCTTTAGGGAATGATAGTAGTGAAACACCGAAAACCAGAACGTCGGGTTCACAGCTCCAAAAACAAACTCACATGGAATTACTGGCTTCTTACCTCCTCCGTGGAAATGAACCGTATTTTTCGCTCAAACTTCAATTTAGATATCAAGTTTTCCTGCAATTATTGTAAACATTTGTATTATTCCTTTCTTCCTGTGTATTTTGGCAGAAATATTTTAATAGCTTATAATTTGCCAAGTACATATGTATTTTATAATTTGTCTTGTGTTTGAAAATAATAAATATGTAGTTGGTATTTTTCCATTACATTTCAACACTACACTCCCCTCCTAATGGCGATGAGGAATTTGCAAACATTTGTAAAAAAAAATATGTAATTGAAAAAAAAAATTAAATAGTGTCGCAGAGGAGTCATTAAGAAATGAACTAAACCGTTGACAACATAATTATTACAGCGTTTTTATGCATTCGGGAGGAGTTTGTTAAAAATATTCGAAAAGTAAAGCAAAAACGTGAATTTTTGATTTTATCGAAAGTCTAGAAAAGTTTAAGTTTATAAATTTATATAAGATAAGTACATCTCTAGTAAAATATGTAAGTAAAGCCCTTGTCAAAGCTTTAGTAATAGTTATAATAGAACTCATAATTGTAACTATAGCTGTACTGAATGCTCTACTCTTAGCTCTAACCAAAACTTTACGACATCGGTGCAGTCATAGCTATTTTCAGTGATAGCTCTAGTCATAAGGGTAGTCACATCTCTTGCTTGAACTATAACCCTAGTCAAAGCTCTAGTAATAGATCCAGTCTAACCTATATTTGTTGTTATAGCTGTACATGCATGTGCCTCGGCTTTCTCTCATTGGACAATATCCTTTGTTAGTTATTTCCAAATTAGAGTCAATGAGACTTTTCAAATGATCAATACGGCCGGCAAATCAATGTATGGACGTGCAACATCTTTATATTATAGAGTCTTTGGTTATAGTACTTGTAATAGCTCATGGAGACATATGGGCAAATCCGAAAAACCTTAAACCAAGGACAAAATTTTAATACTGTCAAAATCGCGTATTTGTGTTTATGGAAAAATTTATCATATATTGATCCTTTAGAATACATAATGGATACAGTTTTTAACTGCTCTCTTCGTGAATGGCAAGTCTAATTTTTATACATTTTTTAAAATAATAGGTTTTTCAAAAGTTCATAAAAATCAAAAACATTCATTTAGGTATCAGGTTTCAGTAGGGGCTCAAAGTCTGCTTAATTTTATACAATTAGGTGTAAAAGACCCCATCAAAAGTAATTGGAGTGATATAAATAAAGTCAATTAAAAAAGGGTTCTCAATGTGTAGCGTCCGTCATAGAAATAAAGTTTTTTTTTTTTAAATTTGACTAGTGCAATTTTTCTTTTTTCTCCAATTGAACTTGGTTCGTAAAGAGAACTTATAGTATGCTTAACATTAGGATACAAATATATAGATGTTTATATTACAAATTTAAGACATTAGGTGTTAAAAAAAATATACAGTGGGGCTAGCCGCAGCATTCTTGGGACGAAAAATAAATGTAAAATGTGTAAAACTTTTAAATAAATATATGTATGTAGTCGTTTTGTGAAATATTTAATTGTTCTAAAAATCGAATTTTAACCGCGAACATGAAAAGGAAGGAGATGAAATTCGGGAACAAATAAAACCATTATTTTCACTGATTAACGAATCCTTAAAAAAAATGAAATATGAATTTTTTTCTAATAATAAACATTCAAGAAAAAACTGTATCTTCCGTCACGTAGCGTCCGCAAGAGTACATTTATGGATTTTTGGTGAAACTGGAAACTTAAAAATATTTTATAAAAGCTGTTTTGGAATCCTCTGATTTTCCTCTATCTTCAATTTATTTACAATTTTTTTATTACTATGACCGATCTGATAAAATTTGCAGAAACACGTGTTGAAAAAAAGTCACTTACATTTTTTGTAGCGTCCGTCACAGCACTTTAAAAGCGAATATCTTTACTACAAAAAGTCGTATAAAAATTTTAATAAATACATGCACTGCAACAACAAAATTAAAGAAATATACCCAATTTAAAAGGCGTCAAATAAATGTTTGCACAATGAGTAAAAATAACAACAAATGTTCTTATTTACCGTTATATTTTTTATTTTATGATGTTTTATGAGTGTTATCCAATGAAATTAAAGTTATAAAAAGTATTGTAAAAAAAATTTGTGCATTAGTTGTCATAAATTTAACCCTTATCCTGTATTTAAAAAAGTATAGCGTATATGACATTTGTGGGTCAATTTTGCCCAATTTAAAAAATTTAAATATTTTAAACTAAATGCACCAATTGCTTAAGTTTTTTTAAAAACGCTTTGTCAAAAGGTCTACAAAAATAAGAATTTAAATTGTAGTAGTAATTACTAACAATAATCGTACAAAATTTAAAAATATCAGTGTATATAAAAAAATAATGAGCAAATTAAACTGTTTGGGCAATTTTGACCCATTAATACAGGATAAGGGTTAAAAAAATACCTGGAAAATAAATTTTGAAAATCGTTATAGAACTAGCGTATTTCCATCACTATAAGGGCAAATCCGCCAGGGAAATCGCTAAAATGTTCTCCCGTATGGTAAGGACATCAGATCCCGTACTGAAATTTAAAGGGTAATCTTGCAGCCCAAAATAATATACAATATGGATTAAAAGTAAAATTATTAAAACCTTCAGGAAATAGTGGCACTCCAGCACTAGGGCTTAACCTCCTAAGTGAAAAATGATCATGGGCTATGTGTATCCCAAGAAGTAATCCGAAATATACCGGTAAACCTGAAATATTCATCTACAGTGGCTAGGAAAAGTATACTGCTATCAACGCAAGATATTAAAAATCTCTTCAAGTTTACTACAGGGCACTTAACTCGGCTTCCAAACTTTTGGGGATCCATCATGATAATACATCATTTTAGCATAACTAGAGAAAAAAATGTACCCTAATACTAATTCTAAGTGCGAAATATAAAGCATGAAGTAATTTTCAATATTTTATGTTGAAAGAAGTAGATTTTTCCTAGCCACTGTAGATGAATACCTCGGTTTTACCTGTATATTTCGGATTGTTCCTAGGGATACACTTAGCCCATGACCATTTTTCACTTCGGACTTAAGCCCCTAGTGCTGGAGTGCCGCTTTTCCTAGAAGGCTTTAATAATTTTACTTTAAATTTGTATTGTTTTATATTTTGAACTGCATTGTTACCCTTTTAATTCCAATATTCCTCCACTTTTAGCACGGGATATGATGTCCTTACCATACGGGAGAACATTTTAGCGATTTCCCTGCCGGATTTGCCCTTATAGTGATGGAAATACGCTAATTCTATTCTTCTACACGCCTTTCGAAATTAATTTTTTTTTAAATATAGGACAACTAATGTACACATTTTTTTACAATATTTTTTATAACTTTAATTTCATTGGATAACACTCATAAAACATTACAAAATAAGAACAAGTTAGAAAGTGCTATAGTCGGTCAAGATCGACCATACGATCGATACCCTTCACCATTATGGTCAAAGGTGTTCTTTTTCCTGTATAAAGACAAATATTTGTTAAATTTTGCCATCATACAAACATTTATATATTTAAGCTGTTTTTGTCATTTTGACTTATATGAGAGGTAGGGCCAAATGTGGACCTATTATCTCGAAATTTTGCAAATTGATTACAGTTGTTACAAAAATGCAAAAAATAAACTTAAAATTCTCATTATCTTCGGATTTACGAGCGTTTTAATGAATTTTGTCCTATTTAGTGCGTTTTGAGAAAAGAGTTTGTATGGGAGCTATGGTCAAATGTGGACCGATTTCAACGAAATTTGGTACAGTAATTTAAGTTTACATAAGCAGTATTTGTTTTAAATTTCGTGAAAAAATATTGATATTTGTGGCCAATATATCAATTCCGGGAAGTGGAACCTATGGGAGTTACCATACATAATGGACCAATTTTGACGAATTTCAATAGCCATTATCAAAAAAATGATCTGTGCCAATATTCATCAAATTATCTTTAGAATTGCGACCTGTAGTTTGATTACAAGGTTTACATGGGGGTCCAGCCAGCCAGACGGACGGACATCGCTAAATCGACTCAGAAAGTGATTCTAAGCCTATTGGTATACTAAAAGGTGGGTCTAAGACACATATTTCTTTGCGTTACATACATCAGCACAAACTTATAATACCCTTTCCACCTATGGAGGTGAAGGGTATAAATAGAACGCTAAATAAGCACATTTGAAGTTATTTTTACTCATTGTGCAAACATTTATTTGACGCCTTTTTAATTGGGTATGTTTCTTTTTGTATTGTTGTTGTTGCAATGCATGTATTTATTTAAATTTTGTTTACGACTTTTTGTAATAAACAGTTACATTAACGGTATGTGTTAAACAAAATAAAAAAATTTAAACGATTTGATGTTTAATTTTCGAAATTTAAATTGCATTTTCATTATTTTTGTTTAATGCAAACAATTACTTGACAAACTGTATGTAAATCTAGTCATATTTTAATCATATCTCTATTCATAATTTTATTCATATCTCTGGCATTAGGATGTTTCTTAAACTTTTTCTTCATTCCAATAACGATGTCATAAACAGACGCATGCGCAAATATGCACGTGCACACAAATTGAACAGTTGTGCTGCATAATTCCCAAACCTCAGACTTCCAGAAATGCAATCAGAAAAATAAATTGACAACTAATATCGGGTGTTTTTTATTGAGGTATAGAACTTTAAGTTGGCATCACTTTTTTAACTGGCGGCCATTTTGTCAGCTGTCAAGTGATTAATATTTAGTTTGGTTTGCCATTTCATCATGAACAGGTTGACAAAAGAACAACGCTTGCAAATCGTGCAAATTTTTTTCGAAAATAATGGTTCAGTTCGCGAAGTTTACCGCAAGCTCCGTCCATTTTATGGTCGACATAATCGTCCATCAGAGCAATTAATTCGGTTAACCATGGATCGTTTTCGCACTACGTTTACTCTATGTGATAATACGCATCCGCAGCGACGTCGAACAGTGCGCACCGAAGAAACAATTGCCGCTGTAGAGCAAAGTGTTGAAGAGGACCCGAATGAATCGATTCGCCACCGTGCACAGCAATTGGAACTTTGTCCATCAACTTTATGGAAGATTTTGCGCAAAGATCTTGGCTTGCGACCTTACAAGATCCAGCTTATGCAAGAATTAAAGCCGCGAGACCATGCAATGCGTCGTGATTTTGGCGTATGGGCCGAAAATGAGATTGATCTCGATGCTGATTTTCATCGCAAAATTTTGTTCAGTGATGAGGCTCATTTTTGGTTGAATGGCTACGTCAACAAGCAAAATTGCCGCATTTGGAGTGAAGAGAATCCACATGAGACCCTTGAGACGACATTACATCCACAAAAACTGAGTGTTTGGTGTGCTCTATGGGCTGGTGGAGTCATTGGGCCATACTTCTTACGAAATAATGCTGGAGAGTCAGTTACCATAAATGGAGACCGGTATAGACCGGTGCGCTACATGCCACACAGCGCACGTCACAATTGATTTATTGAAGGAAACATTCGATGAGCGCATAGTTTCGCGGAATGGACCTGTTAATTGGTCACCAAGATCGTGCGATTTGACAACACTGGATTATTTTCTTTGGGGATATGTGAAGTCGCTCGTCTACGCCAACAAACCAGAAACGTTAGGGGACTTGGAAGCCAACATTCGTGGCGTTATTGCCAACATACGGCCCCATATGCTCGAAAAAGTAGTTGAAAATTGGACCTGTAGAATTGGCTTTATTCGAGCCAGCCGCGGCGGCCACATGACCGAAATCATATTTAAACATTAATGGCATAAAATTATCCTTCCAATAAAGCCAAATTGATGGACATTAAAACGATTTTCTTGTGTTTTATTTCAATTCGAAGTTCTATACCTCTAAAAAAAAACACCCATTATTTATCACTTAGACAAATATTGGCACAGTGAGAAGATAAGGGAAAATAACCTTGAACATGTTAATTTAACAACCCTTAACATAGGCTTTTACTATAAATAACAATTCCAGTTATCCAAAATCTAAAATCAGCAATTGAAATGTGCTAAAATCATTAAGTTCCTCTTTAAAAAAAATCATGACAGCATCAAACGCATTATATGTACCCCCTGTTGTTAGACAAAATGCGGCTGTCTTAGGCCTGTGCCTGCATTTTAAAAATACATTTTCAGGAAAACATTCCCTAAATACCTCAATAATGTTGAAACTACTTGAACACGCTTGTCGTCGTCGTTGTTTGTTTTGATTTCAAATTTTGTTTTAGGTTTTGAGGCTGCAATTTTTTTCGGGATTATGTACTACCATCTCTAGCATGTTTATGCATGTTTATTTTTGCATTTTGTTTTATTGCTCGTCCTCAATAAGTCGTCGCTGTCAAGTGCCAAAAAAAAAGAAACACATTTGGGAATTTTTCGCTTTGCTGTGATTAAAAATGCCCTTTTAGTTTTGCGAAAATTAGGAACAGAATAAATAAAAAGTTTTGGCAAAAAAAAACTGCATTTTAATGTGATCAATTTAATGAGAACGAGGGTTTTTTTTATTTCTAAAAAGGGAACATCAATTGAATTGAATGTATTTTAAGTTGTAAACGAAAATGTGATTTGATTTAGAGTTTAGAGTTTTAAAGTTGAAGTTCATTATTACCTTCAAAGAAAATAAATGGGGAAAAAGTTGGCAAGAGTCTAAAGCTTCCGCATTTCTATAAGTAAATTTGTTTTTAACTAGATATTTCCTCCACGTGTTCATGTCAATAAGACAGATGGACATAATTTTTGGAGAAAATTAACAAAAATTTAGAACAAACTTTTTTAAATGAGGCTTCCGAAGACCATTTATGTACAGGGTGGCTTATGAATTTCGCAACATTATGAAACTTAAATAACTTTTTGTAAAGTTTATGTAGTTTTTTTTATTTATTAATTCAATTGAAAAGAAATACATTTTATTTGTAGTAATTTATAAAATTTTGAAAATAACACTGAAATATTACACTGTTCCACAAAATTGAAACTTTTTCGTGCCTTTGAAATAAAAAGCCAATAGCTTTACTAACCCTCGCTAAGTTCGAAAATGTAAAAATCTTTCAAAAGTTAGACATATTTTGAGTTTAAATTTTCCATTGAACGCCCAAAAAAAAATCGATTTTAGTTAAAATAACGCAAATTTTTCTTTCAAAACGAATAAAACTGTTTATTTGATTTGAATGTGTGGAAGTTTAGCTTTCGTTAGAGAATAATATTGGCATTATTTAATCAAATATCTTTCCAGGATTCTGCTAGGATCTTTCAAAATGATTTATATTTAATTTGGGTCGCCTAATTTTAAAAATGCGCAGAAATTTTTATTTTTATACCCTTCACCACCATAGGTGGAAAGGGCATTATAAGTTTGTGCTGATGTTTGTAACGCATAGAAATATTTGTCTTAGACCCACCTTTTAGTATACCAATAGACTTAGAATCACTTTCTGAGTCGATTTAGCGATGTCCGTCCGTCCGTCTGGCTGGACGGCTGGCTGGCTGGACCCCCATGTCAACCTTGTAATCAAACTACAGGTCGCAGTTCTAAAGATAATTTGATGAAATTTGGCACAGATAATTTTTTTGATAATGGGACCTGGCTATTGAAATTCGTCAAAATCGGTCCATTATTTATGGTACCTCCCATAGGTCCCACTTCCCGGAATTGCTATATTGGCCACAAATATCAATATTTTTTCATGAAATTTAAAACAAATACTGCTTATGTAAATTTAAATCACTGTACCAAATTTCGTTGAAATCGGTCCACATTTGACCATAGCTCCCATACAAACTCTTCTTTAAAAAAGTACTAAATGAGACAAAAAAATCACTAAAACGCTCGTAAATCTAAAGATAATGAAAATTTTGAGTTTATTTTTTGCATACATAATTTTTGTAACAACTGTAATCAATTTGCCAAATTTCGAGATAATCGGTCCACATTTGACCCTCGCTCTCATATAAGTCCAAATGACGGAAACAGGTTGAATATATAAGTTTTGAGAAAATGTTTGTATGATGGCAAAATTTAGCAAATATTTGTCTTTATACAGGAAAAATAACACCTTTGACCTTAATGGTGAAGGGTATCGTATGGTCGGCTTGACCGACTATAGCGCTTTCTTACTTGTTTTTAATTGGAATGGTTTTACACACGCCAACGAATAAAAAATTTTGGTACTGATTTTGATACTTAGATTATCCTTTTGAGATTGTTGTAAAATTTTAAGCATAATTTCCAAAAATTTGCTAAAACCAGGTTTTGCAAAATTGTTTCCTTAAGTGGTTATCAGGTTTACATATAGTGTGACTAATATTATGTACTAACAAGTAAGAAAATGTTATAGCCGGTCAAGCCCGACTATACGATCCCCTTCACCAATAAGGTCAAAGATGCTCGTTTTCCTGTATAAATCCCAATATTTGCTAAATTTTGCCTTCATACAAACATTTTCTCAAAACTTATATATTTAAGCTGCTTTCGTCATTTGGACTTACATATATGAGAGCTAGGGTCAAATATGGACCGATTATCTCGAAATTTGGTAAATTGATTACAGTTTTTTACAAAAATTATAATATCTTCAGATTTACGACCGTTTTTTGATTTTTGTCTCATTTAGTGCGTTTTGACAGAAGAGATTATATGGGAGCTACAGTCAAATGTGGACCGATTTTTGGTATAGTAATTTGGTTTAGTAATTTTGTTTTACAAAAGCAGTATATGTTTTAAATTAACCAAAACTATAAAATAGCGATATCTCGAAAACGAAAGATAACTTTTAAACTATATTCTGCGTACTCGAATTATCTTTACCCACTAGGTCTCCCTTTTGTCTGTAAAAAAGTTGTCAAAATATAGATACGGCTTTTTAAGCTAAATTTTGGCAATAAAAACTTATTTGGGAAAATTTCTTTATAGCGGAGAATATAGGCCGTCGACATATTGAAGAAACAACACATACCAAATGTAATAAATTTAGGTCTCATTTAACTTTTGACGAACATTAGAGCGGTTCGCCTTCCATACAAAAAAAAAAGTTATGTCAGTCACCCCCTAGGATTAAAGATAATGTTAAAACAATTCCAAAAAATATTTTATTTTTTTACCACGCCTATAAATACCGCCCTTTTACTATTTTGTTCACTGTGTCGCCATTTTAAATCCGATCATAACATTTTATATATCGGTGTTCGCGGCTCTGTAAGGGCTATATTTCTCTCTTTGATAGTTTTTTACTACCACGTCAATTTATAGTCATAACTTTTAAAAACTAAAAATATTTGATTTCGATTTGATTAGGGTAGGTACGACTCGAATTTTAAAAAATTATGACTAGAAATTGACGAGGTTGTAAAAAACTATCAAAGAGAGAAATGTAGCCCTTACAGAGCCCTGAAAATCGATATATAAAATGTTATGATCGGATTTAAAATGACGACACAGTGAACAAAATAGTAAAAGGGCGGTATTTGTAGGCGTGGTAAAAAAATAAAAAAAAAATTTTAGAATTATTTTTACATTATCTTTAATCCTAGGGGGTGACTGACTCAACTTTTTTTTCGAACCACTCTAACGTACATACTCAGAGCATTTGGTGTTCTTTTTTACTCATTGTGCAAACATTTATTTGACACCTTTTATATTGATTATATTTCTTTTTGTATTGTTGTTTTTGTAAAGCGTGTATCTATTTCGTTTTTTGACGACTTTTTGTAGTAGCCAGTTACATTAACTGTAGGTATGTGTTAAACAAAAGATTTGCTGTTAAATTTCCGAAATTTAAATAACGTTTTCAATATTTTTGTACTGTGCAACGAATTATTTGACAAACTGTAAGTATACCTAGAAAACAGATCCATTAGGCGTTGAGTTATTCAGCCTTATAACGGTTGTAGAATATAGCACTTCGACTAAGACAGTTAGTAATAGATGATTGAAATTGTGTCTATGTTTTCTTTAATCTAGTACTAACTGTCGAAGTCGTATATTCGACAATTGTAATAAGGCTGATTATGTTTTACATCCAATTTATGCATATTATATGATAAATTTCTTATTCCAGGATGAGATCAGATAATGAATTTATGGATTATATTGCTGATATTAATTCCTGATGATATAACAGATCACTTACCTAAAAAGAGAAGAAAATATAAGATCAAATTAGTAAAATCTTTAAGAAAAACTAAGCAATACGAGTATGTAAATTTATAAACTGAATAAATTACTACAAAGTCTATATCATTTGTCTTATCAGACATGAGGTCTCCCTCGCCAGAGATTTTTAAACATTTTTCGTTTCGCTTTGATTGAAAACTATTTAAAATATCTCACAAGAATTTTAATTTCAAAACGAAACAAGATCATTTCTTTTGTAATCTGTAATGTCAAGATTAAAATTATTTATTTATTTAAGGTGTGTACGATCGACGATATAAAAAACAAATAAATATTACGAAATTAAATACGTCAGAGTTGTAATGTCATGTTTGAAAGTGAAATGTGTAATGTATGTAGTTTGAGATCTTTTTAATATATTAAAAATTTAAATGATTTTGATTTAGATATAATTTCGGAATTATAATTAGTTGGAGAAGAATATATGAAATTGATTCATATATAAAGCGGTCTTTACTTTTAATAGGAAATTTTTCAAAAATTTACTTTTTATAGGAAATTTTTCAAAAATTTACTTTTTATAGGAAATTTTTAAAAAATTTACTTTTTATAGGAAATTTTTGAAAAATTCACTTTTTATAAGAAATTTTTCAAAAATTTACTTTTTATAGGAAATTTTTCAAAAATTTACTTTTTATAGGAAATTTTTCAAAAATTTACTTTTTATAGGAAATTTTTCAAAAATTTACTTTTTATAGGAAATTTTTCAAAAATTTACTTTTTATAGGAAATTTTTCAAAAATTTACTTTTTATAGGAAATTTTTCAAAAATTTACTTTTTATAGGAAATTTTTCAAAAATTTACTTTTTATAGGAAATTTTTCAAAAATTTACTTTTTAGAGGAAATTTTTCAAAAATTTACTTTTTAGAGGAAATTTTTCAAAAATTTACTTTTTAGAGGAAATTTTTCAAAAATTTACTTTTTAGAGGAAATTTTTCAAAAATTTACTTTTTAGAGGAAATTTTTCAAAAATTTACTTTTTAGAGGAAATTTTTCAAAAATTTACTTTTTAGAGGAAATTTTTCAAAAATTTACTTTTTAGAGGAAATTTTTCAAAAATTTACTTTTTAGAGGAAATTTTTCAAAAATTTACTTTTTAGAGGAAATTTTTCAAAAATTTACTTTTTATAGGAAATTTTTCAAAAATTTACTTTTTATAGGAAATTTTTCAAAAATTTACTTTTTAGAGGAAATTTTTCAAAAATTTACTTTTTATAGGAAATTTTTCAAAAATTTACTTTTTATTTTTCAAAAATTTACTTTTTATAGGAAATTTTTCAAAAAATTACTTTTTATAGGAAATTTTTCAAAAATTTACTTTTTATAGGAAATTTTTCAAAAATTTACTTTTTATAGGAAATTTTTCAAAAATTTACTTTTTATAGGAAATTTTTCAAAAATTTACTTTTTATAGGAAATTTTTCAAAAATTTACTTTTTATAGAAAATTTTTCAAAAATTTACTTTTTATAGGAAATTTTTCAAAAATTTACTTTTTATAGGAAATTTTTCAAAAATTTACTTTTTATAGGAAATTTTTCAAAAATTTACTTTTTATAGGAAATTTTTCAAAAATTTACTTTTTATAGGAAATTTTTCAAAAATTTACTTTTTATAGGAAATTTTTCAAAAATTTACTTTTTATAGGAAATTTTTCAAAAATTTACTTTTTATTTTTCAAAAATTTACTTTTTATAGGAAATTTTTCAAAAATTTACTTTTTATAGGAAATTTTTCAAAAATTTACTTTTTATAGGAAATTTTTCAAAAATTTACTTTTTATAGGAAATTTTTCAAAAATTTACTTTTTATAGGAAATTTTTCAAAAATTTACTTTTTATAGGAAATTTTTCAAAAATTTACTTTTTATAGGAAATTTTTCAAAAATTTACTTTTTATAGGAAATATTTCAAAAATTTACTTTTTATAGGAAATTTTTCAAAAATTTACTTTTTATAGGAAATTTTTCAAAAATTTACTTTTTATAGGAAATTTTTCAAAAATTTACTTTTTATAGGAAATTTTTCAAAAATTTACTTTTTATAGGAAATTTTTCAAAAATTTACTTTTTATAGGAAATTTTTCAAAAATTTACTTTTTATAGGAAATTTTTCAAAAATTTACTTTTTATAGGAAATTTTTCAAAAATTTACTTTTTATAGGAAATTTTTCAAAAATTTACTTTTTATAGGAAATTTTTCAAAAATTTACTTTTTATAGGAAATTTTTCAAAAATTTACTTTTTATAGGAAATTTTTCAAAAATTTACTTTTTATAGGAAATTTTTCAAAAATTTACTTTTTATAGGAAATTTTTCAAAAATTTACTTTTTATAGGAAATTTTTCAAAAATTTACTTTTTATAGGAAATTTTTCAAAAATTTACTTTTTATAGGAAATTTTTCAAAAATTTACTTTTTATAGGAAATTTTTCAAAAATTTACTTTTTATAGGAAATTTTTCAAAAATTTACTTTTTATAGGAAATTTTTCAAAAATTTACTTTTTATAGGAAATTTTTCAAAAATTTACTTTTTATAGGAAATTTTTCAAAAATTTACTTTTTATAGGAAATTTTTCAAAAATTTACTTTTTATAGGAAATTTTTTAAAAAATTACTTTTTATAGGAAATTTTTCAAAAATTTACTTTTTATAGAAAATTTTTCAAAAATTTACTTTTTATAGAAAATATTTCAAAAATTTACTTTTTATAGGAAATTTTTCAAAAATTTACTTTTTATAGGAAATTTTTCAAAAATTTACTTTTTATAGGAAATTTTTCAAAAATTACTTTTTAGAGGAAATTTTTCAAAAATTTACTTTTTATAGGAAATTTTTCAAAAATTTACTTTTTATAGGAAATTTTTCAAAAATTTACTTTTTATAGGAAATTTTTCAAAAATTTACTTTTTATAGGAAATTTTTCAAAAATTTACTTTTTATAGGAAATTTTTCAAAAATTTACTTTTTATAGGAAATTTTTCAAAAATTTACTTTTGATAGGAAATTTTTCAAAAATTTACTTTTTATAGGAAATTTTTCAAAAATTTACTTTGTACAGGAAATTTTTCAAAAATTTACTTTTTATAGGAAATTTTTCAAAAATTTACTTTTTATAGGAAATTTTTCAAAAATTTTCTTTTTATAGGAAATTTTTCAAAAATTTTCTTTTTATAGGAAATTTTTCAAAAATTTACTTTTTATAGGGAATTTTTCAAAAATTTACTTTTTATAGGAAATTTTTCAAAAATTTACTTTTTTTAAATTTTTTTAAAAATTTACTTTTTAGAGGAAATTTTTTAAAAATTTACTTTTTCTAGGAAATTTTTCAAAAATTTACTTTTTATAGGAAATTTTTCAAAAATTTACTTTTATAAGAAATTTTTCAAAAATTTACTTTTTATAGGAATTTTTTTCCAAATGGTTTTAATTAATTTATTTTTATGAAAGAAAAACTTTGATAGGTTCTGGTCAAAACCTAAGATTTAATTCACTAAAATTGGTCACCTATATTTTTAAAAACACTAAAACACAAAACCCTTTATATCTCAATTTAAAAAAATGGACTTAATCCACTTTCAAAATAAGGTCTTCATATAATTTTTAAGGGACTTTTATGATCAGAAATTTTCAGAAAATTTAGCCCTTAAGCCTAGATAATCTCTCTGCTCCTTAGTCTTCAATAGACCTTGATTATAAAATAAATATCATTACATTTTATTGTAAAAATCTTAATTTTTACTGGAAAGACTAGACATGAATTTTAATTAGTTTGAGTTCTTTTTGTTTTTGCAATCTCAGAATTTGTTAAGAATAGTACAAGTACAAGTTTTGAATAAATAATGACAAAGACCAAAAGTGTGGGAGAAAGAAAAGTAACAATGAAAATAAAATTAAATAATAAAATAAAATAAATGCATATGATGACCATATTTAAAAAATCGTTAAAATAAGGACATTTTTATGGCAGTTTGGATTTTTTTGTTTTCAATTTATTTTTCAAGAATTTTTCTTACAAAGAATAAAATATAATAAATTGCAATAAAAAATTCAATTCAAAATTAAAAGATTGCATGTTAACGATTCGATTCAAAATTAAAATTGTTGGCTCGTGCACATATTTTAATACTTTTTAACAATAACTTCTTAAAGCTTGGCAGAATTCTCTATTATTTATTTATATTGTAATTATTTATATACATTAATTTCTATTTGGATTTGGCCGGTTATTGAACTAAAGAAAATTTTTTATATTTCATATTTCCTGGTTTAAAGAAAAAATAGTTATTCTTGTTATTTTTATTAAAGTATGTAATTCTTCAATTAATTTTTTAGTTTCTTTTCATCTTTAGATTTTGCTCAAAACAAAAAAAAAATTGGAGTTGATTTAAAATAAATTATTCATTTTAATAACTTCAATTAATTTAAAGTAGATTGCACAATGGGGCGGGAACAGCAAATGCTGGGAAATAAATTTGAATGTAAATAAAACTAAAAGCTCTTTTATAAGCTTTTATTTTAGTCTAATTTATAGATCAGTCTATATCGGCTTAAATCCAAGTCTAAACTACAGTTTGAACTACAAAATAATACCATAGTTTGGATTATGGAACAGACTATATATAGTCCGATCTATAGACTGATCTATAGCTCAGACTATAGATCATAGTATATTCCATATTCTAATCTATAGATCAAACTATAGACTATAGTATAGATAGATCTGGACTATAGCCTGACTATAGATCAGTCTTTAGCCTGAAATATGGATCAGACTAAAGTCTTGGCTATAGATCAGTCTATAGTCTGGACTATAGATCATTCAATAGTCTGGACAATAGATCGGACTATAGTCTGACTATAGATCTGACTATAGATCAGACTATAGTCTGACTATAGATCAGACTATAGTCTGACTATAGATCTGACTATAGACTATAGTCTAAGCTGTAGATTAGACTATAGTCTAAGCTGTAGATTAGACTAAAGTCTATAGTCTGGACTATAGTCTATCTATAGTCTGGACTATAGATCAGACTATAGTCTGGGCTGTAGATTAGACTATATTCTATAGTCTGGGCTATAGATCAATCTATAGCCTGGACAATAGATCAGGATATAGTCTAAACTACAGATTAGACTATAGTCTGGACTATAGATCAGACTATAGTCTAGACTATAGATCAGACTATACTCTGGACTATAGATCGAACTATAGTCTGGGACAAACATCAGTCTACAGTCTGGACTATAGATCAGACTATAGTCTGAACTATACGTCAGACTATAGTCTGGACCATAGATCAGTTCATAGACTACATTCTGGACTATAGATCAAACTATATATTAGACTAAAATGTGGACTATAGATCAGACTAGTCTGGAATGTAAATCAGACTATAGTCTGGAGTATAAATCAGACTATAGTCAGGACTATAAATCAGACTATAGTCTATACAATAGATCAGTCCATAGACTACAGTCTGAACTATAGATCAGACTATAGCCTGGACTATAGATCAGACTATAGTCTGGACTATAGATCAGACTATAGTCTGGACTATAGATCAGACTAGACTATAGTCTAGACTATAGATCAAACTGTGGATTAGACTATAATCTGCACCATGGTCTGAACTATAGATCAGACTATAGTCTGGACTATAGATCAGGCTATAGTATGGAATATAGATCAGATTGTAGATCAGACTATGGTCTGGTCTATAGATCAGACTATGGTCTGGTCTATAGATCAGACTATGGTCTGGACTATAGATCAGACTATAGACTATAGTCTAGACTATAGATCAGACTACAGACTATTGTCTGGACTATAGATCAAACTATAGCCTGGACTATAGATCCGACTATAGTCTGGATTATAATTCAGACTATACTCTAGACTATAGATCGGACTTTGGACTATAGTCTGAGAAAAAGATCAGTCTATAATCTGGACTATAGATCAGACTATAGTCTGGATAGATCAGACAATAGTCTGGACTATAGATCAGACTATAGTCTGGACTATAGATCAGACTAGACTATAGTCTAGACTATAGATCAAACTGTGGATTAGACTATAATCTGGACCATGGTCTGGACTATAGATCAGACTATAGTCTGGACTATAGATCAGTTCATAGACTACAGTCTGGACTATAGATCAAACTATAGACTAAAATGTGGACTATAAATCAGACTATAGTCTGGACAAGAGATCAGTTCATAGATCAGACTAGTCTGGACTGTAAATCGGACTATAGTCTGGAGTATAAATCAGACTATAGTCTGGACTATAAATCAGACTATAGTCTATACAATAGATCAGTCCATAGACTACAGTCTGGACTATAGATCAGACTATAGTCTGGACTATAGATCAGACTACAGACTTTAGTCTGGACTATAGATCAAACTATAGATTAGAATATAATCTGGACTAAAGTCTGAACTATAGATCAGACGATAGTCTGGACTATAAATCAGACTGTAGTCTGGACTATAAATCAGTCCATAGACTACAGTCTGGACTATAGATCAGACTATAGACTATAGTCTGGACTATAGACCTATAATCTGGACTATAGATCAGACTATAATCTGGACCATAGATCAGACTATAGTCTTGACTATAGATCAGACTATAGTCTTGACTTTAATAAGTCTGAACTATGGATCAGACTCTGGACTATAGATCGGACTTTAGACTATAGTCTGGGACAAACATCAGTCTACAGTCTGGACTATAGATCAGACTATAGTCTGAACTATACGTCAGACTATAGTCTGGACCATAGATCAGTTCATAGACTACAGTCTGGACTATAGATCAAACTATATATTAGACTAAAATGTGGACTATAGATCAGACTATAGTCTGGACTATAAATCAGACTATATATCGGACTATAGTCTGGATTATAATTTAGACTATAACTTGAACTATGGACCATACTGTAATCTGGGCTCTAGATTAGTTTATAGTCTGGACATTAGATCAGTCTATAGCCTGGACTTTAGATCAGATAGTCTAGACTGAAGTCTTCACTATTATTACTCAGACTAAAGCCCGAACTTTAGATTACACCATTCAACACCAGCTTAAATTAACAGTTTCAGATTTCTTTCCAAAAAAAATCCTCTACGCCCCACTGTGCATTTTTTTATACAAGTCTTCCCTAAGAATTGCTTTCAAAAAAAAAATCATCTTCATATTCATAAACTACTTTAGGTTCTTCTGTTTTATTGAGTTCTTTTTTTTGCAAAAAATTGAGTTTAACTGATCTTGTTGTCTGGCAATTATTTTTGCTTGTTTTATTTTTGGATTTTAAACTTTTCTTTTAATAATAAATGAATTAATTAAACGCATGACTGCCTGTTGATATATGAACTTAAGCTTCATTTTAAACAGAAATATTATCATATAGACTTCGCATGATTAAAAGATCTTTGTATAAAGATATTGAAAATGAAGAAAATAGAAAAAAAAATCTGAATGAATATATAAATAAATTATGATATTAATGTGTTGTGAAAGATATTTATGTTTATCTTTTAAGACCAATTAGACGTTTTTGTCTGGATTATAAATCAAACTATAGTCTGGGACTACAAGATCAGACCAAAGTCTGGAAAAGAGATCATATTATAATCCGGGCTGTAGATAAGACTAGTCTGAGTGGCTCAGAGTATGGTCATATCTACATATCAGATAATAGATCAGACTATTGTCTTCACTAATGAGTATCGCTTATAGATCAGACTATAGTCTGACCTATAGGTCGGACTATAGTCTGGCCTATAGATTATACTATAGTCTGGCCTTTAGATCAGACTATAGTCTGGCCTTTAGATCAGATCAGACTATAAACTGGCCTATGGCCTATAGATCTGACTATAGTCTGGCCTACAGACCAGACCAGATTATAGTCTGGCCTATAAATCAAATTATAGTCTGGCCTATGACCCTATATGCCAGACTATATAGTATAGATCAGACTATAGTCTGGCCTATAGGTCGGACTATAGTCTGGCCTTTAGATCAGACTATAAACTATAGATCTGACTATAGTCTAGCCTACAGACCAGACTATAGTCTGGCCTATGCATCAGTCTATTGTCTGGTCTATAGATCAGACTATAGGCCTATGGCTTATAGATCAGACTATTGTCTGGCTTAAGGCCTATATATCAGATTATAGTCGGGCCTATGGCCTATATATCAGACTCCAATCTGGCCCATAGATCAGACTATAGTCTGGCCTATGCATCAGTCTATTGTCTGGCCTATAGATCAGACTATAATCTGTCGTATAGATCAGACTATAGTCAAGCCAATAGATCAGTCTATAGTCTGGCCAATAGATCAGATTATAGTCTGGCCTATAGATCAGACTATAGTCTGGCTTATGGCCTATAGATCAGATTATAATCTGGCCCATAGATCAGTCTGACATATAGATCAGACTATAGTCTGGCCTATACGTCAGTCTATAGTCTGGCCTATAGATCAGACTATAGTCTGGCCTATACGTCAGTCTATAGTCTGGCCTATAGATCAGACTATAGTCTGGCCTATGGCCTATAGATCAGACTATAATAAGAATATAATCTGGCGTATAGATCAGACAATAGTCTAGCCTATAACAGATCAGTCTATAGTCTGGCCAATAGATCAGACTATAGTCTGCCCTATAGATCTATTAGCCATAGACCAGACTATAGGCCATATATGCCAGACTATAGGCCATATATGCCATAGGCCAGACTATCTGATTAATAGGCCATAGGCCCAACTATATATATAGGCCAGATTAGTCTGTTATATGGACTAGACTAAGTCTAATCTATAGGCCAGACTTTAGTCTGATCTACAGGCCAAACTATAGCATGAACTGTAGGCCAGATTAAACTGATAAATGGACTTGCCTGGCCTATATATCAGACTATTGTCTGGCCTATAGATCAGCCTAATGTCTGGTCTATAGATCCGACTATATTATGGCCTAAAGATCAGACTATAGTCTGGCCTATAGATTAAACTATAGTTTGACCTAAAAATCAGACTTAATCTAGCCTATAAGTCAGATTTAGTCTGGCCTATAAATCAGACTTAGTGTGGCCTATAAATCAGACTTAGTGTGGCCTATAGATCAGACCATATATCAGACTAATCTGACATATAGAACAGACTAAAGTCTGAACTATAGATCAAACTAACAGGACTACAGGTCATATCAAGTGTGCAGATTAAGCAATACAAGCCTATAGCCTAGTCTTTATAATCTGAATGGTTTACAATATGGACTATATGGCATTTTTTAGTGAATGTGTTTTCCCCCGTTTGTTTTAAACTGAAAAACGACTTCAAAACTTTTGAAAGAAATTATTTGTAAACCCCAAAAAAAGACACTAAATTCAAAAACTCATCAACATTGATCAATGATTCAAAATCTCTTTAATGTCATTTAAAATCACAAAAAAATACCATTATTTTCAAGACAATCTTTAAAAAAAAAATCTATTTATTTACCATTTTGAATTACTTTTTTTGAAATCTGTTTTTTTCTTATTCAAAACACAAAAACTCTTCTTGTAAAACTAATCATGACCATATTTGTCGACATCATTTTTTCTTTCAATAAAAAAATAGATAAAAAAAACTGCAAAATAATAACAGACGTAATAGTGCAAAAAAATATACAAAATATAGAAAATAATAAGAAATAAAATATTATGGTTATAAATATTTAAAAACAAATTGAAAGTGAATTTGTTTAAGACTTTGAATTGTCTGTCTGCCACCATAAATGGTCCTCGTTCGTTACTTAACCACAATCCGCCGAGTAATTGTAATTTTTAAGCGTTTGTATAAAAAAATCGAAAAAATTATATAAATTAAAGAAACTTTTTAAACCCAAATATTGCCAATGTAATTTTTTTATTTTTGATAAATTTTTTCTAAACATTTATTTTGAGATAATAATAATTTGCAAAGTCAATGAACACTTGAATTAACTCTGTCTGTCTGACTGCCTGTAATTTGGCGTATTTTATGTTTGGCGACACAAATTTAATTTTTGTGCGATATATTAAGTCGCTTATGACCATTTAAAGTTCCATAGATTTTAAATTTTTTGGGTTTTAAATCTAATCTACTTTCAAGCACATTTTGTAGCGAGTGACAGATAATTTTTAATGCAAATTTGTTTGAAAAATGAACTTGTATTTAAATAAAAAAAGATTCAGCTCTAAATTCCTAGGCATGAGGACTAGCCGTTGATGAATCATTCATTCAGATGGTTTGCTTCTACCCAGCTACATTTTGGTCAAACTATTCCGATTGCCAACAAAAGAACCTAAACAAAGTTTGAAAACTATATTTTTAAGAATTAAAACGATACAAAGCAAAAACTGTCCTTGAATGTGAGGCGATACTTCCCCTGACCCTATCCTGACTTTTTTTGAACCCAACTGGCTAACCAATTTATTTTCGGTTGTATAAATCTTTGCCCAAAGACTATAATATTAAGATTTTGCACTTCCATACATTGATTTGCCATATGGTCGTTTTTAAAAATCCCCATATCCCGGTCCTACCCCCATATGGCCAAATTGACTCATTAATCAAGAGAAACGCTATCCAAAGTTTAAAGCTACTATATGAAGATAAGACTTTCCCTGTTCATTGCTTTTTATCTTAAGAAGTCACTTACAACAATTTTGAAGACTTTAACTGACTGTTCCAGTTCATAAGATACAACATGATCAATATTTGACCTATTTCCTCCCTTCTATTTTGAACTCTGGATCAGATTTTGATTAGTCTGATAAACATTCCTACTTAATTACTAAAATGGCCTATATTTACAACCTGTTAAGCACAAAAGCCGAGCATATTTTAGAAATCTATGCGCTTTGATCTTGTACGCATATTCTCCAATTTCGTTGGCTAAGTTTCGGAAGATTTTCCTCTACTTGGTCTTTTTATCGAAGTTTTGGACTTCCTCTTCTAATGTTAAGGGGACGTTTTTATAAAAATTTTAGCTATTTCATAGTAATTGTTTTTTTTTTCCAGAAGTGGGTCACTAGCCCGACGTCCTAACCCATATTTTTATCGTTCTTATGGGAAAACTCGCCGCACATGCTAGATCTCTATATTAACGGCTGTTTACGTAGTTTAATGGGTGATATTACAAGAAGGTCAGTGTCCTCAGTTGAGATGAAGAATAACCAAAATAAGTCTGGGTTTCCCAAGTTAAGACCAATCAGAACCGTTGTTTAGTATCCAACATCCCCTACATTCACAATTATAATATCAACTTGATGTACATAAGATCCATAATGCTCTTCTCCTTTTTATTTAAAGCCCTAGACCAGGTTTTGAATCAAGCATAGCCTATTGCAATATATGGACAAAGCCTTGTGTACGTTTCATTAAAATTGGTTAATTTTAACCATGATGAACATTCACAATCTGGATGTTAAGACCTTACGTTGTCCCATATAATTTTTTACATAATGCGCTCCTTGCCAATCCTGATGAGACAAGTTCTGAATACTCGATTTTTATTAGTAAAGAGTATTCTTGATATACTATTATTTTAATGCATTTGGGAAAAAATCCCCCTGACTCCTAAGTTGCACAAAACTGAGTATGGGTTGAGAAAATCCCACTGAACTGATTTAGTTTTTTCTATAAAAGTAAAAAAAAAAAAGTTCGTTTCTACTAAATACTGTGACTCTACCTCTAATTTCTCTAAAGATAGGCTTAATGTTTCTTATGGGGGTGTAAATACCCCTGCTCCTATCATGCTTTATTTAACCAACCTGGCCGAAAAATTTTAAAACAATCGAAGACTATCTTTAAATATTCAAAAGATATACACTGGGGTAAGTATTTTAATTGTATGGGGAAGAAAATCCCCTTGAACCGATCCTACCACATTTTACTTAAAGTGCAACAAAAAAGCCGGTTGCACAATGTGTTTAAGCTTTTATACATATAAAGATACATGACAAGAAGTATTATATTCTTATAAGAGTGGGAGGTGCAACTTAGGACCAGGCGGATTGGTCCTGTGACTCTGAAGATACGCTATAAGTTTCTTATGAGGTTGTAAATACCCCTACTCCTATCATGCTTGATTTGACCAATCTACGCCGATTAACAAAAAAGATTTGCAAAAAATGCAAGAGTTTATCTTTAAATATTCTTAAGATACACTCGGATAATTTTTGTAATTGTAAGGAGAAGAAAATACCCTTGAACCGATCCTACCACATTTTGCCAAGAGGGCAACATAAAAGCCGGTTGCACAATGTTTGTAAGCTTTTATTGACATAAAGATACATGGCAAGAAGTAAAATCTCTTTTTAAAGGAGAGGGAGTTAAGTAAAATCCCCCTGCTCCTAAGTTCCACAGGGAGTATGGGATAAGAAAATCCCACTAATCTGATTCTGTATTTTTTTTTTAAGTGGATAAGAAGTAAAAAAATTATGTCTACTAAATTCTGTGACTCTAACTTTAATACTTCTGTAGATACGCTATAAGTTTCTAATGGGGTTGTAAATACCCCTGCTCCTATCATGCTTTTATTTGACCTACCTAAGCTGATTAACAAAAATGATTTTTAAAAATTTCAAAGAATTTACCTTTAAATATTCCGAAGATACACCCGGATAACTTTTTTAATTGTAAGGGGAAGAAAACCCCCTTGAACCGATCCTACCACATTTTGCCCAAAGTGCAACAAAAAAGCCGGTTACACAATGTTTAGAAGCTTTTATACAAATATAAAGATACATGACAAGAAGTACAATAATTTTTAAGTAGTGGGAGGTAAGTTTCTCCTGTTCCGATCCTTCCGATTTTTTATGTAACATACGGCCGTTGGTAAAAAAGATAACATTTACTAAGAAAGATAACATTTACATTTAAGTTTCTAATTGTTTAAATATATAAAAAAAATTTAATACTATCCCTTGTAGTTTTTTTTAATATATAAAAAATTGAACACTTTCCTTTTTAGTCGCTTTTTAAACTCGCAACCAATCTTAACCCAAAATTTCTGTACCAAATTTCGTTAAAATCAGTCCACATTTGACTATAGCTCCCATACAAACTCTTCTGTCAAAACGAACTAAATGAGACAAAAATCGTAAAACTGAAGATAATGAAAATTTTGAGTTTATTTTTTTGCATACATAATTTTTGTAACTGTAATCAATTTGCCAAATTTCGAGATAATCGGTTTACATTTGACCCTAGCTCTCATATAAGTCCAAATGACGGAAACAGTATGAAGGCAAAATTTAGCAAATATTTGTCTTTATTCAGGAAAAAGAGCATCTTTGACCTTAGAGGTGAATGGTATCGTATGGTCGGGCTTGACTGACTATAGCACTTTCTTACTTGTTTTTAATATAATTTTCACCGACGAAACCCATTTCCAGCACAAAAGATACGACAAAAAGCATAATTGAGGCATTCGGGGTGAAGTGAGTCCAAGAGTTTACGATAGACTATAAATAGGCATAAGCCTAGACTATGGCCTAGACTGAAGACTAGACTATATACAAGATTACTATACTATAGATTTGACTAAAATCTGGACTCTACCCTAACCATATATTTTAGACTAGTTTAAAGACTTTAGTATAACCTAGACTATCTGTATGTAAAATATAGAATATACCCTACACAATATACACGTTTATACATAAATTTATTTTATAAAAAGTACATTGACCTCTTTTTTATTAATAAAAAGACGTTTCAAATTAAATTTTATTACCTGCATACACATGTCCATCAATATTTGTAAAAACTAAATTCTTTTTATCATTTTGTGAAAATCACTTGGAAGGAATACGAATGTATTACAATATCGCGTGACCGGATAGTTTTGAGTTTTTTTTTTGTTTAAACAACTTGAAACAAAAAATAACAATAAAGTTACAACAAGCCAACATTTAATGTCCTTTTTTTCCACAAACATTTACACTTTATTCAAAAAACGAAAAAAGGACATTAACATAATAGTTTAACAGGAAACGAGTTAAATGGAAAAAAAAAATAACTCGCGTTTACGGGCTTTAATGACATACATTTGTGCTATTTTTTAGACGAAAATAAAAATTCTATTACCAAAAGATTTTTTGTTTAATAGTCAAAGAATCCCGAAAAGGACCTTTTGAAAAAAAAGCTGCCTTTAGTAATTACCTCTGAATTTTTGAACACATGTTGTAAAAAACATATTAAAGGGGATAGTTGTAAAAATTAGGCATAAATGTAAAACTAATATATTTTCGAATTAAGGTAAAGCATTTAAAAGGTTTCCTTTCTTCCGCAGGAAGACAAAATTAAAGGAATTTTGTACAAAAATTGGAAACAATTACATGAAATCTAATTCCATCAAGAAGAATTTGTAAGGCTTTACTAAATAACTTAAAAGCCTAAGCATAAAGGAGGAATTAAATATCCTGTCCTGTGTTCTCTCAAGCCATTTAAACATTTTAATTCTTCATTAAATATAAAGATTGTAAACGAAAAATGGTTCACAACAAAAACAACATTGCTAAATTTACAACGAGGTAATTTTGACTAGAAATAATTTTAAATTTTATGACAAGTCTCTGTTTTTTCGAAAAAAAATATAAGAAAGGTTCGGACCAGGGAAATCTTATTCCCCACTTCATATAAATTATTTTCATGTATGTATGTCAAAATCATAGTATAGCTTTCAAACTTTTGACAGCCGATTAATGCTAAAACGTGTGAAAAATGTGGTAGGATCAATTTAGGGCAACATTCTCCCCCATACAAATAGAATACTTAGCCCCGTGTGTCTTTAGAACTTTTGTACACAAATATTTTTAATAAGCGTAGATTGATCAAATATACACAGGATCGGAGCGGGGGGAGTTGCTCCCCCATTAAAGAAACATATTAAACACTCACAGAAAACAATGTTGCTAACAACTAATGTGTTCATTTTGACAATAATTTTACAAGTGGCTGTAGTTATAATAAAAAATTAAAAGAATCGGAACAGGAAAATAAATAACCTCGGAAAATATGGTAGAATCAGTTCAGGGGAGCTAAAAGGATCGGGGCAGGGGAAGCTTATCCCTATTAAAAAGATATAAATTACTGTCATGTTTCTTTAAATTAAGATATAGCTTTTTAACTGTCGACAACCGAGCAATAGTTAACAGCGGAATATATGGTAGGATCAGTTCAGGGGAACTTTCTCCCCTATATAAATAAAGTACGTATCCGCGTGAACAAAAAAATTGTTGTTTATAAGTGTAGTTTAGTCAAATATTAAGAGGATCGGAGCAAGGGGAGGAATAGACCGTTATAGCTCTATAAAAGGCTTATACTACCCGTGTTATTATATGGTGCTTAATCATGGTCGCTTCCTCAGGCAGATGTAGGCTTCTTTTGCAGTTTTTTTTTGTGATCACAAATTTTACCTTAAATAGCTCTATCTTTTGTAGTTTTTAAGAAAATCGAAGTTAGGGTTCCATTTAAAAATTTTCAACAAATCAAGTTTTTTTTACGAATTTTTATTTTTTTTTAGTGATCACAGATTTTGCCTTATATTGGTCTATATAATAACTTCTCTCGATTTATATCGAGCTTCCTCAGAGATCGCACTATACGATTTGTTATAGATGGGTTCTCTTCAAACGAGTTCAAGATTAATTCAGGTACCGCAAGGCTCTGTTTTTCAGCTACTCTATTTCTAATCTTTATATATGACCTTCTACGTCAAACTTCCAATCCTATCTACTCTTTTGCAGATGATAGTAACATTTAACATTCATATTCATTCAAGTCTCCTTGAGGTTGACGCTATGAGACAAAACATGAATGAATCATTAAACCGCGATTAAGAAACAATTTCGGAATGGGGTCGTGCGAATAGAGTTGATTTTAATGCGCGGAAAGCTCAATGTTGTATGCTTACGCATAAACGCACGGCAAACCATGTTACTTCATCTGTATAAATGGGTGGTGTACATATTGAGGAATCAGATGCTCTTAATGTTCTCGGCATGAAAATTCAATGTAATGTCCGTTGGACAGAGCATATCCTTCAAGTGTTAAAAGAAGCATTCAAGTGCCTTGGTTTTCTAAAACGGTGCAAGAGATACTTCACTTCATCTGTTCTCCTCACTATTTACACCACCTATATTCGACCGAAAATGAAATACAACTCTCATGTATGGGCCGGTGCTTCAAAGTCGATTTTGGAGCTTCTCGACCGAGTGCAGGAGAGGGCGAAAGTGCTCATCGATGACAGTAGGGTATCCAACTCTATTGATTCACTGAAGCACTGTCGCAATGTGGAATGTGTCTCACTGTTCTATAGTTACTACTTTAAAATAGGCTCTAACAAAATCAGGGAACTTGTTCCCGAAACTCGCGACTTTTCTACGCAATACACGTCATTTTTTTAGAGCTCATTCTTTTGTAGTCGATTGGCCAGTAGACCGAACAACACACTACAGAGAAAATTCGTTCTTTAGCCGTACAGTTCGTATGTGGAATTCGCTTCCCGCAGAAGTTTTCCCTGCCAGTTGCAATATAGGCAAATTCGAATTAAATGCCTACCAACACTACTCCATCTAACCTTCCTTCTATAACCTATTTTCCTAGTTCCAACACAATACATCGCATAAGTAGGGGTCATCCCCTGAGTGATGGTCCTAATTTAAAAAAAAAAGTTAAAGCAAAACTAGGCCTACAAAATTAAAGTATATGCAGATAAGATCGAAGAAGCTCATGGTTTTTAAAAAAATGATCAGCCTTTGGTTCTAACAGGTGGTAAATTAAGGCCATTTAAGTAAGTAAAAGGTGGTAAATATTCGGTGGTGTAAACATATTTACCTCGGCTTTTTAAAGTCATGTAAAAGATGATTCAGTATTTTTGATTTCCTTGATATTTAAAAGATCGAAAATGAAGTATTAATAACATACTCGCTCTATGATACACCAAACTCCCTCAGCTCGTTCTCAGTTTGTCGTCTCCATGTATTTGCGGGTCTACCAGACCTCCTCGAAACTTGACGTTTATATTCGACAGCTTGCCGAGTAATATCAGTGGCTGCTTTTCGCAGTGTGTGTCCTAGCCAACTATATTTTCTAGTGCGTATACTTGTGTGAAGAGGTTCTTGAGCTGTGCGCAACCATAGCTCTTGATTAGAGATTGTGCAGGGCCAGAAAATGTTGAGTATACGTCTAAGGCACCGATTAACAAAGGCTTGTAGACTGTTTATCTCACGGCTCGAGATATTCCAAGTCTCACAGCCGTTTAAAAGCACGGCTTTGACATTGGTGTTGAAAACTTTAATTTTGGTGGTGGTTGATTTATTGTGTGATCTCCAGAATTTGTTTAGAATTCCAAAGCTTGCTTTGATTTGTCTAAACTGTTTTGGATATCTTCTTTGCTGCCTCCGCTTTTTGAAATAATACTCCCAAGGTAGCAGAAAGTTTCGACTTCATCAATGGGTTGCCCAGCAAGATAAAATTTAGTGTCATTTAGTGAGTTTATTCGCATTGACTTAGTTTTTTTGATGTTATCTGAAGACCAGCTAGAGCAGCACGAGAGGCAAAGGTTTGAAGTTTGGATTGCATGCGTCGTCATCGTAATCAATGTCGTCTAGTCTGTCGTGAAGACCCCAGGAGATACCATGTTGCCCAGACATCGAGTTATTCAATACAACATCAAGAACTATATTAAATAGCAATGGGGACAGCACACACCCTTGACGGACTCCTACCCTCACACTGATTGGTTGTCTCTAACAACCTTCATGGAGAATACAGCAGAACGCGTTATTGTAGAGCTCTTTGATGAGTCGTATAATCTTCTCAGGTACTCCTTTGCATCTTAAAGCTTCCCAAATAGCGCTGTGC
Source organism: Stomorhina lunata (assembly GCA_933228675.1). Classification (NCBI taxonomy): domain Eukaryota; kingdom Metazoa; phylum Arthropoda; class Insecta; order Diptera; family Rhiniidae; genus Stomorhina; species Stomorhina lunata. The sequence continues at coordinate 29,562,843 of OW121740.1, forward strand.
TCTAATGTATCAAATGCACGTTTGAAATCAATAAACAGTAGGTAAAGGGGAGAACGCCATTCAACCGATTGTTCCACTATAACCCTTAGGCTATTGATGTGATCAATGCATGATTTATTTGGTCTAAAGCCAGCTTGTTCGCGTCTTAACTGTGGTTCGACAAGTTACTCATCGGTGACAATAAAGTATCTATTGACTAAATGTGTTCTATCGGTACTACAATGGCATGTGTTGTAAGGAGATCAAAGATTTCGTTGCCGAAAACCGCATATCTTTGCAAAACACGCGATTTTTGTTATTTTCTACAGTACATCCATTGTCTTTATTACACAAATACAATTGGAGAAGGGTATATACAGTTCGACATAGCCGATTATTAAATTGAAAAATCTAAAACATTTTTCATTTACAAGCTTTCAAATGAAACCAAAAGCTTCCTACTTTCATTACAATACATATAAAAATATATTCCTCTACACATTCTATTTTAAAATTAAAAATTTTTAAGAGTAGGATACTTTACTCAATAGATAAAAGACATAATGTAAACCCCCACGAAAAGTTACATATAGAATTTCGTCATATTTGACAAACGAATGTAAAATTCTGAAGGCAAACGTTAACAAAAAAAAGTAAGTGCGTGGATCAAATCTTCTATAAATTTTAAAGTGACAAATGAGTAAATTTAAACGCCATAATAATATTAAAGAGGTGGAACAACAAGAAAGGAGACAAAGTCTACTAAAACTTATTTAAACCATAAAATTGTAATAAAAAACCCATTCAAACCTACAATTCTACAATTACAACTCCTATTTTTATGACAACATCCTCGTCATAGTCAAAATAAAGATTGTTTGTGGGTTTTTTTTTATTTTCATAAAAATAGCTATAACTCCAAAACTACAAGGTGGAAGAAAACCAGAAAGAAATCCAAAAGGAGTAAAACAAATAAAATGATTTTAAATTCAAATCAGTAGGATGTTTTATTACAAAAAAAAACTTCTTGTCTTTTTTTCAAAGTTTAGGTATTTTAGAGAGAAGCATTTTAAAAAGGCTGTTGCCTTTTTTAAATTTTATTTATTAAAATTAACAAGAAAAAAGGTGTGTTGTTGATCTTGTTGGACGATTTTGTATTGAAATTTAACTTTCAAGTGATGAAGATCCACTTCAAAATACAATCAGCGAAGGAACCACTCCAAAAATATAATTAATGATATTCAAAACAGAATCCCAGTTTGTTAAAGTGTTTGTGGGAGTTTAAAGATGTTTTATGACTTAATGTGGTTTTAAGTGTGATCATGAAAAATTATACCAAGTCTTTGATACGAGGGTAGGTGGATAATTCCAACATTTCTGGCAAAACAAGAAACGATAGACAAATTTAAGGTTAGAAAGTAAATTGGCTGTCATATGATGAAATGTCAAAAATTTGGGTGTCATCCTTTAACTGGTACTAACACCGAATAAACAAGAAGTTATTTTTTAACTCAATTATAAACTTTGTGAAGTTTTCTTTCAGAAAGATATAAATACAAGGTGGCGCAAAAATAACCTTCCGATGTTTTTTGGCTGTAATTTAAAAACAAATTAAAAACTTTGATTCTTCTTGTGGATTATTTTTATTTGATCTTTTATTTTTTTTACATCAAGTCGAGAATATGATGTCATGTAAATGACCGCCGCCACAGTTGATTGTCATTTGAGCCCTTTTTATGGCAGTTTTCATCACTTTGGCCAAAACTTCCAGCGATAGGTCCTCACATTCTTGACGATTTTGTCTTCAAGAGCTGCAAGAGTCTGAGGCTTGTTGACATAAACCCGCGACTTCAAAAAGTCCCACAAAAAGAAGTCTGCAGCGGTCAAATCAGGCGATCTTGCTGGCCAGTGCAAATCACCAAAACGGGAGATTAGGCGCCCGGGAAATTCATCCTTCAGCTTATCGGTTGTGGCACGTGCAGTGTGTGCCGTTGCACCGTCCTGTTGGAACCACATGTTTTCCAATCCCAATTCATCAAGTTGGGGCAAAAAGAACTCGTTAAATCATTGCTCTGTAGCGCTCACCATTTACAGTAACCGTTTGGCCCGCGACGTCTTCGAAGAAAAAAGGGTCGATGACTCCTCCAGCGAAAACAGCCCACCATACAGTGACTTTGAGCGGGTGTAATGGGTCTTCATGGGTTACACGCGGGTTTTCAGTGCCCCAGAAGCGTAAATTTTGCTTATTTACGTACCCGCTAAGATGGAAATGGGCCTTATCAGTCATGATTATTTTTGATTAAAAATCATCTTCCTCTTGGTGGTGATTAAGAATGGCTTGAGCGTATGTTAGACGCGATTGGCGGTCAGCAGCTAACAGCTGATGCACCGTTTGGACTTTGTACGTAAACATTGACAGACATTAGGGGCCAATCGAAAAATTTATAGCATTTTCTGATAGGATATGTTTCTTAAAAATTTGTTTAAGTAACTAAAAAACACTAAAAATACTTTTTACACAAAAAACAACGGGGAAAACGGTTTATTTTTTAAATAATAACTTTAAGCACTTGTAACTTTTTACAAAGTAAAGCTTTTAATACCCTTTTTGCTCGTAAAATATTAAAAATTTTGTTCTTTTTTTAAAAACTTCAAATCAAGAAAATCGGTTTATATATAGATCAGATATTAGTAAAAAATCGGTACAGTATGGGACAAAAATTAAAAATTTATTTTTTGAAAGCAAATATATTTTAAACCGTAAGAGATAGCATAGGCATGTAGCGATGGTTTTTTTATATCTTGACCTACATAGTTATTTGTTATATAAATTAAAAGTCTTTTCAAATTTTTTATAAAAAAATATTTTATTTTATAACTTATAACCGGACGGGTTATAAGAAATACGACTTTATTTTATTAATTCACAAAACTGACTGCAAAGACTTTACAATAATTTCTTATAACGAAACTTATTTTATTAGTGAATTTGTTGATTTCGCATTTTCATGCAACAGCTAATGAAACAGCTAGCAATGCAGTTTAAATGTTGGCACGTTTCTTGGCTGTTGAACTTCTTTATTCTGCATTTTCGTCAAACAGCTAGCAATGCAGTTTTAATGTTGGAACGTTTCTTGGCTGTTGAACTCGAAAATAGCTAGCAATGCATTTTTAATGTTGGCGCGTTTCTTGGCTGTTGAACTTGATTTGCTGACATGTTGCAGTTGCAATAATTATAGTTAATGTTGTTGTTGTGTCTGCTTTATGGTTATCATACTAATAGAGTTTGTTGTTGTTATTACTGACACAGTGTTAACTCCTCCCCCTTTAAGTTCATACGTCCTCGTATGAATAACTAGAAAAATGGGAGGTTGTGAATCCTCTTGTTTTTGACGCTTAGTGATGGTAATGACAAGGAAACTTCCGGATTAACGTGTAATTTATCATCTTCTACAGTCTCCACTTGTCTTCCCAAGTTTGGTGATTGTTCACGTGTTCCAGATGACTTGTTTTCTAATTCAGTAGTTTCGTTTCTCTTCCTTCTCATCATAAAAGCAATAATAACCAATATTGTTATGGCTATTATAAGTCCAAGATTAACAGAAAGATTGATTTTATTCTCGACTTGTAATTTTTCGATTAAGTGAGAATTGTTGACATTAACGGCCTCCATTCTTTCCAGTGTTATTACTTGTTCTTGGAAATTCGCATTACTTGGCTGCAGCAATGCGGGTAATGGCTTCGTAAGGGACACTTGGGTTGTCAGGTAAGTCTGATTTCGAATTCGTACTGTGGAATTTAGGTGATGAATTATAAAGGTGCCATCTATGTTGATAGTCGAATTGTCTATTTCAATTTGGCCTTTGAATTGGTTCAGCAGTACCATACTTTCGTCTATCTTTTCTACTAGTGCCACGTGCTCATCATTAGTTGTTGTACAGCGGGATGCTTTACTCTTCAGAAGGTTTGGGATGCACTCTGATTCACTTATGTCTATAATATTGTCCATTTCGCAAATACTTAATTTATTATAGTCTTTGCAATCATTTTTAATTCCAAATATCTTATTATAACATTTCAATATTTTCTTAAAATTCGTTCTAATTATTACATTGTTTTTTCTTACAGGTCTAATTGAGAATTCGTTACAAGTTTCTTTACTGGTTGTTGGGATATTTACTATGTAAATTATTTCTTTATCATTTGATGCAATTTTAACTTTCGAAAAATTTAATAATTCGTCCATATTACCGAATGGAATGTTGTCATTGTAAAAAATTTCTCTCAAAATATTAATTTCAATATCAGAAAAAATAAATGAATTTACTATGTTTGCTTTAGCCCAATGAATGGCATATTCGATATTAGACAATTCTTCTTTAACAATTTCCAATTTATACTTAAATTCTAACAAATTATCTTCCTTAATTTCTTTTTCTAAAAATTTGGAAATATTGTTGGTCATATTTGAGAGTCTATTAACCTTTTCCAGAGTTAACTGATTAATTACAATTTGGTTATTATTGGTGTCTAGGACATTGTTAATTTTATCTTTTATTATCTCAAAATCGTGGTGATCCGGACTACCGGCCAACCACTTCCAAGCACTGCCAATAAAGTCCAAAGACCTTTTTGTCCTTGTCTTAGATTTTAGTCTGGATAAACAGGATTTCATTTGGGATATGGTGTAGGATATGTAAGGTAATAGTTGAGTGTCAGCATTGTTGTTAAGGTTAATTCCGTTTTCCAATCTTTCTATCAAATTTTCGTATTCCCCTAAGTCGATAGTATGGATAAGTTTAAATACGCCAGTTTGAATTTTTGCTGAGCCTGTATTGATCACAACTAGTCTAGAATTCGAGTAGTCCATTATCTGGAACTCACTCATGGAGGCTGCAACCAGAGAAAGTAACCTGTAATAAAGTACAGTAAGAATTAATTCCTTATGTGTTTCTTGTGTACTATTCTCCCGCTTTCAGTCACTACAGTGGAATGTCTATTTTCCTTTACCAGTTCCCGTTTGAATTTCTCGGTCAATTTCGTACCAAGTCTTTTATTTATTTTAACAAAAATCTCTTGTCCGGGTATGTATTGCTTGATTTCCGTCTTGTTTTTATTATGATAATCTAAGTCCTTTTCCTGTTTCCTTTTCAGTTTATCGATGTTATTCTGTCTTGTTCGTTCGTAGCTTCCTGGAGAAAAATCTACTGTCCTCCCGAAAAACATGTCTACTGGCTTCCTACCTATTGTGGAATGTATGGAATGGTTGTATTCATTGACAGATCGTTCCAATAATTCTTCAAAATCTCTACAGATCCCCTCGTCCTTAAGACATCTCAAAATTTCTGCCAAAGTCGAATGAAATCTTTCAATCTGACCATTTGCTTCGCTCCTATAGGGTGGTGTTGTAAAGACTTCTATTCCCAATTCATCTTTCATCATAAATAGTATTGAGGCAGAATTCAATGATTTTTCATTATCCATAACAACGGTCTTGGGGACCCCATAGAAAAAGAGAATATCCCTTAAAGGTCTCCTAACATCTTCTATAGATTTTCCCTGTAAAATTTTTGTCTGCGCGTATTTTGAAAATTTGTCCAGCGCCGTTAGAACTATTTTCCTGTCAGTTGAAAAAATGTCAATGTGAATGATTTGACCAGGATAAGTTGGTATTTGTGTCTCATTTAATTTTGGTTGGTTGGGGTGTCTCTCGTATTTATTCTTCTTGCATGTGGAGCAAAGCTTTAGAATTCTCTTAATTTTAGAAAACATACTGGGAAAATAAGCTTTCTCCAGTATCTGATTCTTGTTTTCCGCTGCACTTCTATGTGCACGTTTGTGTGTTTCTATGATTAGAGTTTCCTGATCCGATTCCGATAAAATATCGTCCACAAAATTTTGTGTGAAACGCACCTTAAAATTTCTAAAATGACATGGGTATAATTGTTGAATTTTTCCCATAATGAATTCTGGAGCTTTTATGCCATTTATCACCGATGGATTTAAGTACCTCTTCAGTATGGATATTAGTTTTCCTGTGTCATAAACCTGTTCTTTAATCAGATGTCTGTGATATCCCGGAAAAATTATTTTAGAGTCATATGTTGGAGTGTCATCTATTTGTAGAAAAATTTGGTTCTTGAATGCGTTAATAGGGACTTCTACACTAGGTATTAGTTCCTCCGGTGAGCTGTCGCCACTGTGTACATTTCCTGTTAGAGAATTAATATTCGTTTTAGGAGGTCTTGAGAGTGCATCGGCTACCACATTACTTTTACCTGGTTTGTACTGAATCTCATAATTATACTCCTCCAAAATCGCTTTCCATCTTTTCATTTTTGTATTGTTATTTTTATTGCTAAGAGCATATGTCAGCGGTTGGTGGTCGGTATAAATTATGACTTTTGCCGATCCGTATAGGTAATTTCGTAGGTTTGTCAAAGCCCAAATTATAGCTAACATTTCCTTTTCGTTAGCTGCATAATTTTCCTCGGTCTCTGTTAATGTTCTGGAAATGAAGGATATCGGTCGGTCATCTTGACTTAGTACGGCTCCTATTGCCACATTTGATGCATCTGTTGTTAGCTGAAATACTTTTTCAAAGTTTGGATATGACAGTATTACCTCTTGGGACACTAAGGCATTTTTTAGTGTGTCAATAGCGAGTCTTGCTGGACTGTCGAGATTTATTTCCCTCCTGCTTGACTCTGATTTGGAAATCATGCCTGCGTCTCCTCGTAAGAGTTTGGTTAGTGGTTTAGCGATATCCGCGTATCCCTTTATGAATCTTCTATAATATCCTGAGAGGCCAAGAAATGATCGAAGCTCTTTAATATTCCTAGGGTAAGGAAAATTTACAATTGCTTCCAACTTTTTTGGATTAGCTTTTATACCATTGCAGGAAACAATAAATCCAAGGAATTCGACATCCTCTTTGAAAAATTCGCATTTGTCCAACTGGACCTTCATGTTAGCTGCATTCAGAGTTTTGAAGACATCATTTAAGTGCCTCAAGTGTGAGACCTCATCTTTGCTGAAAATAATGATGTCATCTATATAGACGTAGCATATCCGTCCGATATGTTCCCTTAGAATGTCGTCAAGGGCGCGTTGGAATATAGATGGAGCGTTCTTTAACCCAAACGGTAGGCGTGTAAATTCGTATTTTCCGTTATTAACAGAAAAAGCCGTTTTTTCTATATCTTCTTCCTTAAGGGGTATCTGGTGGAATCCGCTCTTCAGATCAATTACCGTAAAATACTTGTTACCTCCAAGATGAGAAAGAACATCGTTTATTTCTGGTATAGGATACCAATCAGGAATAGTTATCGAATTTAGCTTCCTGAAATCTACTACGACCCTATATTTTTCTCTTCCAGACGCATCCTGTTTTTTTGGAACCACCCAGATTGGTGAGTTATATGGGGAACGCGATGGTCGAATTATTCCGTCCTTCAGCAGTCTGGTGATTTCTTCCTCCACAACTCCTCTTAAGGCCATTGAATAAGGGTAGTTTTTCGAATATGTAGGTGTGTCAGTTGTTGTCCTAATTTCACCCACAACTCTAGTTGTATACGTAAGTCTTTCGTCTGGATCCGCGAATAAATTCCTATGTTTGTCTACTATGTGTACAAGAGATTTCTTCTGATACTCGGACAGATGATCGGTCCTTAGCTCGATATTATTAACGTCCTGTGCGATGTGCTGGAAAAGTTTAATTCTCCTGTTACCCTGCAAAGTCATGTAATTTTCGGAAGTATAAATTACTGCTGACAATTGCTTTAAGCAATCGTGACCTAAAATCGCATCGAAAGTTTTTAGTCCTGGTAGAAGGTAAAATTTAATTGAAATATCATTTATTCCGAACATGCAACCTATTACATGATGAGTTATTTGAACGTTTCCCGCTACTGAGGTTGCATTAAATCGTTTCTGATTTATTTTTGGGTTAATTGCTAACTGTGGTTTAATGTAATTCTTATTGCTACCTGTGTCTATCAAAATTTTAAGTGTCTCTCCGTTCCTCGTCCTGGCCTGAAAGTATGGCAGCGAGGAACTATTTAACCAAAAAAATTAAGGTCTACAAGGGCGTCGTCCCGTGTGCTTTCCAACAGATCATATTCAGGAGATTCGTGAATTGTATCGCTAAATGATTGGTTGTTATTCTCGATTTCCCTGTAATATTCCTCAACGTCTGGTACTCCACCTACGGCACCTTCCTCATCGTAATCAAAAACTTCCTTAGGTGGCTGCTGAACTACATTTTCATTTTCCGTTGTTACATGGAAGTTTCTCTGTATTTTATTTTGTGGGGTCTGAATGGACGACGTCAGTGGTCTCTTGAACGCGGTGTTCTGTGGCCTATTCATATAATTGATTTGACGTGTCTGTACCGATCGGTCCACATCCATTGGCTCGTATCCCGATGATGGTTGCTGATTGTTTGTAGGATGATTTGGAAATCCTTGTTTGTTTCCCTGATTAAACGGAGGTCTTGGTGTCCAATTTTGATTATTTACTGGCCGCCAGTTAGTGTTTTGATTATAGTTTTGTGTTGTCATATTTCGAGGTGGCAATGGTGGTCTAGGAAGAATTTTTCCCCCAATATGTGCCAAATCTGGATGGAATCTAGGTTTATGTCCTAGATATGGTCTTGCATCAATATTATCCTTTTGCACATTGCCTCTAGTCATCTGTCCATGCGCATAATTCATGCGGAATGTCATATTGTTTAGTTTTAAGCAAGTATGTAATGCTTGTGGTAAGGAGGTCGGTTCGCGAACGCTTAGCAATCGAGGTAGGTCTCCGTTAAGACCTCTAACAAACGTATCCAGAGCTTTATCCCTGTAAGTGTTTGTCATTACATGAAGGCTTCTCTCATCTAGGTCCAGGCATGATACCTTGTCAAGTATCAGCGACAGATGCTGATAGACAGCTTGATAGAATTCTGTGATTGTTTTGTTACCCTGGCAAAGGGTGGTCATTTGGTACTCTAGTGTACCAATGTCCCTTTTATCGGAGTAATGCATCATGAGGCATTTTTTTATCCTGCCCCAGTCTAATGGTGTCCGATAAGACTCCAATGCGGTGTCTGCTTCGCCCACTATCTTCGTCCGAATTGTATGTAATATGGCATAAAACCTACCTGTCCCCCGAAGAGATTGGTAAACTTCCATTATCCTATCAACAGATTTGCGCCAGGAGCTGAATTCCCCTGGTTGTCCGGAAAAATCTCGCAATGACCTAACTATGTCCGGGACTCTATCTAACTCCTCTAACCTCGTAATTGTCCCAATAGGTTGATCCACCTCTACGTCCAGCAAAGGATCCTGTTGCATATTTAGAACCTCATTAATTATTTCCCTTATCTGATTCTTTTGAATAGTGGTGAGTCCTGAAGGGACGTTAGCTGAACTGGTCGTGGTGCTTTGTGCCATCGTTAATGACCTACTCAGTCTTTCCGTCAATTTTTCGACAGTCTCGTCCTCAGGCATTGGAAATGGTTAGGATTAACAGTCGCAAACAACAAAAAAACAAAAAGGATTTATGATTTTAAGAACCTATGTAAATTGAACTCTTCTTACTTTTCTATAGCAAGGAATATAATTAAATATTATAATGATAATGTTAAAAATAATCTTACATAATAGTTGATATCATGATGAGGATTCTGGAAAAGTTTAGGTGTTGATGCTGGTGTTGGTTGATGCTTAAACTTTCTCTATCTATCTTTATTTATTGATATTATGATGAGGATTCTGAAGAAGTTTAGGTGTTGATGTTGATTGATGCTCACTTTTTAAATCTTCTTTATTTGTTAAAAAATATTTGTTTAATATTAACACTTTGGTCACTGTTTATTCTTTCAAGATTTCTTATGCAATTAATATTTTTATTTCTGTTCACTTATTATTTTTATTGTTTTTCTGTTTTTATTGATCACTTAATTTATTTAATGTTAAAAAAAAAAAAAAACTTTTTTTTGTTATACCGTGGCCGCTGATCCTTTACGAGGATCTCTCGTTTGTCCTTTAAGAAGGACTACTAGAGCGCGTCGTTTCCGCGGTTTATAAATTAGTTTTACGACAAAGGACCCTTTTTCCTAGGGTCCCTGCTCGGGCGCCAATTAAAAGTCTTTTCAAATTTTTTATAAAAAAATATTTTATTTTATAACTTATAACCGGACGGGTTATAAGAAATACGACTTTATTTTATTAATTCACAAAACTGACTGCAAAGACTTTACAATAATTTCTTATAACGAAACTTATTTTATTAGTGAATTTGTTGATTTCGCATTTTCATGCAACAGCTAATGAAACAGCTAGCAATGCAGTTTAAATGTTGGCACGTTTCTTGGCTGTTGAACTTCTTTATTCTGCATTTTCGTCAAACAGCTAGCAATGCAGTTTTAATGTTGGAACGTTTCTTGGCTGTTGAACTCGAAAATAGCTAGCAATGCATTTTTAATGTTGGCGCGTTTCTTGGCTGTTGAACTTGATTTGCTGACATGTTGCAGTTGCAATAATTATAGTTAATGTTGTTGTTGTGTCTGCTTTATGGTTATCATACTAATAGAGTTTGTTGTTGTTATTACTGACACAGTGTTAACTTATAGTATGATTTTCCAAATCTTCGTCTTCATTGGGTGTATCGTAGTCTTCTTAGGTTTCTACTGACATATTAGAGGTTGCCACAACAATATTCACCGGCGCCATATAGCACTAGCTAAGAAACGTTGTCGTCGCTCCTCCATCAAACGATCTCGTTCATTGTGAATGTAATCTCGCTTATTGGGCAATCCAAATTTATTTCCTAAACCAATTTACCTCCTAACCTCAAATTTGACCTCCCCTTTATACTGATTTTTATGGTTTCAAGATAAAACAAAAAGCCTCAACAAAATTTGTTCATTGTGATTTATTCCGTGCTTTTATTTTCATTTCGAACCCTTTGTTTTCTCCCATTATGCTTCCTTCAGCTTCAATTCATCTCATCCAGGTATTACCGCTTCGCCCCTTTTTCTACAGTCTTGAGGGTTCCAAAGCTGATTCTTAGCAAATGGATTCTTAACAAATCCAGTTAAGCTTCCACTTTGCAATTTCATTTAGTAATGACTCCATTTCATTCCCACAAACCTCGCTGAAGTGTTCCAGGATTTACACCCGCTCGGAAATCGGAGCATGTAGTTTTTTCTGAAACTGAGTCATTCTAAACAGCTGAGTCATTCTAAACTACTGAGTCATCCTTAACTGCTGAGTCATCATTAACTGCTATGTAATCCTAAACTGATGAGTCATCTTAAATTACTGAGCCATCCTTTACTGCTGATTTATCCTAAACTATTGAGTCATCCTAAACTAATGAGTTATCTCAAACTGCTGAGTCATCTTAAACTGCTGAGTCATCTCAAACTGCTGAGTAATCTCGAACCACTGATTCATTCTAAACTGTTGAGTCATTTCGTTCTGCTAAATCATTTGGAACTGCTTAGTCATTACGAATTGCTGACTCATCTTCTTAAGAGATCTATGACAATCCAAAGCTGAGTCACCCTAAACTGATGAGTTATCTCAAACTGCTGAGATATCTCGAACCACTGATTCATGTTGAGTCATTCATCTGGAAGTGCTTAGTCATTACGAATTACTAAGTCATCTCGTTAAGAGATCTATGACAATCGAGAGCTGATATTGAATTCAGGAACACATACAGGTATGTGATGGAAAACGATCGTTTTCAATTCGATCGATAATATGAGATAATTTTCGGTTATTTTCCCAAAAAATTCAAACCAAATGAAAGATGAAATATCAGTCAAAAGGCCAACATTTTCATTTTTGGGGGGAAATAACCGAAAATTAGCTAAAAAATATGTCTGAAATCGATGGATTTTGGTTATCATAAAATATTCTTAGTGATCCGTCAGCGTTTGTTTCATATTGAGCTGTAAGTCTTTAGAGTGGAGACCAAAGTCCAGCTAATTACAGAGTCAAGAGTGATCAGTACAGAAGTAAAATTAGAGTAGTTATAGTACCTACTCTAATTTTATTTTTCAAGTATATAATTTTAAGGATTACATATTTATTGTAAGCATTCTTCTAACTATCGCAGATGAATCAGTTAGCAGGCCAAAATTCACTAGCTGGATTATTCAATTTTCATTTCGGTAAATGGACTTTTAAAGATTCGGGATAAGGCACTATAGTGCAACATGTGAAGAACGCTAGGTTTTAATGCCCATTGTTCACCAATTACACATATTAAGTCCAACATTTCATTTAATTTCTTGCTTATTCAATTCTACTGCCTTTTTACACAATTATTTTGAAATATTTAACTAAAAATTTTTGTAATTTAATGTTTTTCGATTCAAAATCAAATCATTACCAAATCTTATCACAAGCATAAATTTGATTTCCAATTATGTATATTCAATTCTACAGCCTTTTTGCAATATTGAATAATGTTTCTTCAAATTAACTAAAAACTTTTGTTAAAAATTAAGTTTTCGATTTAGAGTTCACGGAATCCACCATAAGAGTTATCCACTACTATTTTACATTGCAAAGAAATTCTGAAACTTTTTAGTGCCAACTTAAGAAATTTTGAATTTATAAACAGTTTATCTAATCCTTTACCCAGAAAAAGTGTTTATAAATAGTTATCACCACTTAAAATCCTCTTTAACTATTATATTTTCTTTAAATCTTTTCTATAGTAGACATAAATACGAGTATTTTCTACTTCAGCTGAAAAAGGGCGTTAGACTTTGCACAAATAATTTTCATTTTGATGACGAATTTCTTTTACTTTATGACTAATTTTGTTCATTTTTCTTTTCTGCAACCCTGCAAAAATGTCTGCTGCTCTACTCTAGAACTGCAAATGTATAGAAGAGGAAATAACTTTATTTGCCATCACGTTGTGTTTCCCCGGCCTTTTATAGATTTTTTTTTTCGCTTTTACCAAATGCAGTTAACAAAAGAAAGAATATAATGCAGTAGTTTTTTGGTATACCCCGCACAGCCCTTCGGTGAATAAGGGTATTAGAATAAGTTTGTCGTTTAGTTTGATTTCTTGCAAAAAAAAAATATATAAACTAAAATATAGTCAAAGACATAGTTTAAGGCTAGACTAAGGCTTACTATTTTATTTATTTATAGACATAGACCAAGACATAGATTAAGACATAGACTAAGACATAGACTGAGACATAGACTGAGATATAGTTTAAGGCATAAACTAATGTATATGCTAAAACATAGCCTAAGACATAGACTAAGACATAGACTAAGACTTAGACTAAGACATAGACTAAGACATAGACTAAGACTTAGACATAGACTAAGACATAGACTAAGACATAGACTATGACATAGACTAAGACATAGACTAAGACATAGACTAAGACATAGACTAAGACATAGACTAAGACATAGACTAAGACATAGACTAAGACATAGACTAAGTCTAAGATATAGACAAAGACTAAGACATAGACTAAGACATAGACTAAGATATAGACTAAGACATAGACTAAGACATAGACTAAGACATAGACTAAGTCTAAGATATAGACAAAGACTAAGACATAGACTAAGACATAGACTAAGACATAGACTAAGACATAGACTAAGACATAGACTAAGACATAGACTAAGACATAGACTAAGACATAGACTAAGACATAGACTAAGACATAGACTAAGACATAGACTAAGACATAGACTAAGACATAGACTAAGACATAGACTAAGACATAGACTAAGACATAGACTAAGACATAGACTAAGACATAGACTAAGACATAGACTAAGACATAGACTAAGACATAGACTAAGACATAGACTAAGACATAGACTAAGACATAGACTAAGACATAGACTAAGACATAGACTAAGACATAGACTAAGACATAGACTAAGACATAGACTAAGACATAGACTAAGACATAGACTAAGACATAGACTAAGACATAGACTAAGACATAGACTAAGACATAGACTAAGACTAAGATATAGACAAAGACTAAGACATAGACTAAGACATAGACTAAGACATAGACTAAGACATAGACTAAGACATAGACTAAGACATAGATTAAGACATAGACTAAGACATAGACTAAGACATAGACTAAGACATAGAGTAAGACATAGACTAAGTCATAGACTAAGACATAGACTAAGCCATGGACTAAGACATAGACTAAGACATAAACTAAGACATAGATTAAGACATATGTAGACTAAGACAAAGACTAAGACATAGACTAAGACATAGACTAAGACATAGACTAAGACATAGACTAAGGCATAGACTAAGACATAGACTAAGTCATAGACTAAGACATAGACTAAGACATGGACTAAGACATAGACTAAGACATAGACTAAGACATAAACTAAGACATAGACTAAGACATATGTAGACTAAGACAAAGACTAAGACATAGACTAAGACATAGACTAAGGCATAGACTAAGACATAGACTAAGACATAGACTAAGACATAGACTAAGACATAGACTAAGACATAGACTAAGACATAGACTAAGACATAGACTAAGACATAGACTAAGACATAGACTAAGACATAGACTAAGACATAGACTAAGACATAGACTAAGACATAGACTAAGACATAGACTAAGACATAGACTAAGACATAGACTAAGGCATAGACTAAGACATAGACTAAGTCATAGACTAAGACATAGACTAAGACATAAACTAAGACATAGACTAAGACATAAACTAAGACATAGACATAGACTAAGACATAGACTAAGACATAGACTAAGACATAGACTAAGACATAGACTAAGACATAGACTAAGACATAGACTAAGACATAGACTAAGACATAGACTAAGACATAGACTAAGACATAGACTAAGACTAAGATATAGACAAAGACTAAGACATAGACTAAGACATAGACTAAGACATAGACTAAGACATAGACTAAGACATAGACTAAGACATAGACTAAGAAATAGACTAAGACATAGACATAGACTAAGACATAGACTAAGACATAGACTAAGACATAGACTAAGACATAGACTAAGACATAGACTAAGACATAGACTAAGACATAGACTAAGACATAGACTAAGACATAGACTAAGGCATAGACTAAGACATAGACTAAGTCATAGACTAAGACATAGACTAAGACATGGACTAAGACATAGACTAAGACATAGACTAAGACATAAACTAAGACATAGACTAAGACATATGTAGACTAAGACATAGACTAAGACATAGACTAAAGACATAGACTAAGACATAGACTAAGACATAGACTAAGACATAGACTAAGACTAAGATATAGACAAAGACTAAGACATAGACTAAGACTAAGACATAGACTAAGACATAGACTAAGACATAGACTAAGACATAGACTAAGACATAGATTAAGACATAGACTAAGACATAGACTAAGACATAGACTAAGACATAGACTAAGACATAGAGTAAGACATAGACTAAGTCATAGACTAAGACATAGACTAAGACATGGACTAAGACATAGACTAAGACATAAACTAAGACATAGATTAAGACATATGTAGACTAAGACAAAGACTAAGACATAGACTAAGACATAGACTAAGACATAGACTAAGGCATAGACTAAGACATAGACTAAGTCATAGACTAAGACATAGACTAAGACATGGACTAAGACATAGACTAAGACATAGACTAAGACATAAACTAAGACATAGACTAAGACATATGTAGACTAAGACAAAGACTAAGACATAGACTAAGACATAGACTAAGGCATAGATTAAGACAAGGCATAGTCTAGTTTAGTACTAGATTGTAGAAACCATCTACACAGTTTCTTTAAACAAGTACGAAACTTTCATTGTCAAAGATACGACTTACACTCGTAATAATTAATAGGGATTTCGTGTCAAATTTCCCTAAATTATCTTTCATATTGCGACCTGTACTTTGATCACAAGTATGGACGCCCATTCAGCCACAGGGACCGCAACAGTCTTGAGCTTAAGTCTGTAGTGAAGTCTATAGACTTATTAGGAGGGGAGCTATATGCCCTCAAAGTGGGGCACTTCGTGTTTGTTGAATATTAAAAACGATCCAGAAGCCACATTTTTTATCCGATATTTTTTGAAGTCGAATATCTCACAAACTATAGGAGATATGCAATATGTATAGCAAGGTTTTTTTGAAGATCTCAGCTAGCAGATTTACATAGTACATATAAAAATCTTTTATATCGGATCAAAAATTTGGCTTTGGATCGTTTTTTATTTTTGGAAAACCCGAAATGAACTACTTTAAGGGCATATAGCTCCCGCCTGATAATTCTACCGACTCCAAATTCTAAACTTAAGCTTGAATACCCCTCCTCAATAACCATGTGAAATTTCATGACAATCGAGCTTAAAGTTTAAAAGTTCTTGAATTTTTTCTCAATTTTTTTTTTTAGCCCACTGTGGACCGTTAAATCGTCTAAGAAAGTCATTCTTAGAAGATCGAATTAGAAGAAACACAAATATTTCTATGTGTTTTATACAGCATTACAAACTGATTATACCCTTTCCTCTTGTGTTATTGAATATATATAGGGATGTTTAGAAATCGGTTCGAGCTGAATAATTCTGCTTCTAGACTATAGAGGAAAGTAAGTAAGAAAACCTTAAGTTACAACATTTTCTATTCACATTATCTACATTAACCTTAAATCTTAAGTACATACTTCATCTATTGTATATCTTATACTTTACCCAGATTATTTTATTATAATCAAAAGAATTGAACAAAGATTTTTGTTGGTTACTTAATACATAATAAATAAGAATTTTTTCATTGAATTTTTTTGTTTTGTAAGGAAATGATGTCAATTATTCAAATATTAATTTAAGATGACGAAAAAAAGAAATTATTAGAACACACCCTAGCCCTAGCCTTTGCTCAAAAATTAAAGATAATTTCAAAAGCCAAAATCAAAAATTTTTTATTGTCTTAAATTTAAATATCTTTAGGAAATTGTGAAATTTAAATTGTTAATTGCCAACAAATTTTCTTATTTAATGAGCCTTAGCTTTAAAATAAAAAATATGTTCTTTTCTAATTATCACCATAAAAATAGAATAAAAACCCATTAGGTATTTATTTGATAATTTCAAATGTCAAAATGTTGATTTGCTTGATTTAACTTTTGAATTAGAATTGACCCGACCTTAAAAAAAACATGACATAACCTCTTCTCTTTGCTTAAGTAATGATAGAAATTTATTAAATCTTTCGGTTTTAAAATTCCATATGTTGGTAAAATATATAACCTCCATCTTGATAAATATTTTTGACAAAACTCACACCATTTGACGTGTTTTTCGTTATTCCTTATTCAAATTGGTCATGTGCCAAACATGGCATTTCCATGACTATTTTCCATTATCTAACGATTATAATTTGTGAACCAACAACAAAACAGATAAATAGGAAAAATAATTATACCAAAAAAGAAATAAGACAAACAAATATTGTTATAAAAAAAAATTTAAACCATTAAACAATTTGGAAAATTTTTATTACCTTTTGCTCTAAAATGAACACATGTATTTACTTAAAAACAAATTACAACCCTGTTATTCTAATTTTGTTTGATTTTGATCATTTTTGGTTATATCTTGTAAAATATAGCAAAATTTTATTTACTGGGAAATTAGTTTTAAATAATTTATTACTTTTTCACGTCCTTTTTGAGCTGAATGAGGGTGGGGGGTTGATGGTTTTATTGTTATTTAAATGTTTTCTCAGAAAAAAGGACTAATAGCTGACCCTTTAATATTGACAGCTGTCGTTAAGGTAAATTTAGATACTCAATTTTAACACCTGGGGCCAAATTACCGCATTCGATATCGATCGAAAACTCAGACTTTTAAGCGAATATTGTGTAGTATACTTTAGGGATGTTTAAAGTTACTTCGATGCAAAAAGTTTATTGAAATTTGGTATCCATTTTGATTCGTTTTTAAAAACATATAGTTCAATTAAAACTCTTTTACTATTGTTACTTTTAATATTGTTAAATGATTTTGATTATCCTTAAAGTATGCTATACAAATGTTGTGAAAAAATCTAAGATTTCGTTCGATATCGAATGCCGTAATTTGACCCCTGCTGATGGGTTTAACTATTAAATTATATTAGAGTTTGTAATTCGTAATCGAATTGGGGCATCTTGTCTCGAAATTGAAAAGAAAATACTTGGACTTTCGGTTGAATTTTACTTCAACTTCAAATACTTAGAAGAACTTTTTAGACTCTAACTAGAACTAAAATATAAATTAAATCAAGAACAAAAACTGAATCGAAAACCAAATCCATTTTGAATTTCCAGCCTCTTCTTCTTCTGTTAAGAATCAACTGACACACAGTGGGTTGGAAAAAAAATAGGGAAAAAGAGAACTTTTAAAGGAGAACTTTTGAACTGTAAGCTCGATTATCATAAAATTTCACATGGCTATTGAGGATGAATATTCGAGCTGAAGATTAAGAATTCGTAGTCTGTATACTTATCAGGAGGGGAGCTATATGCCCTCAAAATAGGGCACCACGGGTTTTTTGAAAATTAAAAACGATCCAGAAGACACATTTTTGATCCGATATAAAATAAATCTATAAAAAACATTGCTACACGTGTGGTTTACCTACTATAGTTTAGGAGATATTCCACTTCGCAAACAAAAATTTCAACTTTTTTACGACTTTTGCTAATATCGGATCCAAATTTTTCCCGAATTTTTCCAGAAGTCACATTTTTGATCCGATATAAAATAAATCTATAAAAAACATTGATACACGTGTGGTTTACCTACTATAGTTTATGAGATATTCGACTTCGCAAACAAAAATTTTTACTTTTTGACGACTTTTGCTAATATCGGATCCGAATTTTCCCGAAATTTGTTTGGGTAGATCTCAGCTAACAGATTTCGCACATATAAAAATCTTTTATATCGGATCAGAAATTTGATTCCTGGATCGTTTTTAATTTTCGAAAAATCCGAGATGCCCTACTTTGAGGGCATATATGTAGCTCCCCTCCTGATAATTCTACAGACTCCAAATTCTAAACTTAAGCTCGAATACTTCTCAATAGACATGTAAAATTTCATGATAATCGAACCCACAAATGCACAAAAACGCTTATAAATTTAAAGATAAATTCATTTTATTGCTAAAACTTTACACAGATAAATATTTTTTAAATATAAAATAACCGAAATTTGCTAACAATCGATCCACAATTGACCCTAGCTCGCATATCGGGCTCTTAGCCGGAAATGACATTAATCTACTTAAATCTCAATATTTTGAAAAAATAGCACATAGTATATGTTTGTGTGTCTCTGAGACTGAGGGAAAACTTGTTAAATTGTTGGTCTATATTTGATCTTAGTGGCGAAGGGTAGCGAAGTCGGGCTTGACCGTTTATAGCATTTCTTACTTCTTTAATTTGCGTGTGGAGGCCGTTGCAGGCCGATAGCAGACTGCGCGTTCTGAGAAGAATTTTGTAAGCTCATTTATCACAATATTTGTAGAAAGAAAACATCACTCAAAACTCTGCAAAATCCATTTCTTAGAAGTTATATGCGGCCGCACAAGCACGGAAGATTCCGAACGTTCTGGACTTTCAATTAAGCTCAAAAAGAAATGAAGATTTTGCTTAAGAAGATCGGAGGTTAAAAGTGATAGAGATTATGGACACCCCATGTATGTATCAGTGGTTTCGTTTTAGAAGGAAAAGTACAGCTGTTTCTGGGGGACTTTAACACGCACCATGATCTTTGGCACTAATTTCTTGGAGAAGACCTTCTGCATTTTAAATTAAGATCGGATTATGGGTAACTGCGACAGTTCTCCCGACATAACAATAGTAAGTCCTGATCTGATTAGGTGAGTAACCTGTCGCGCAGTTGTGTCTCTAACTTCAGACCACATAAACATAAATATATAAACCAGAAAAAAGTAGACCGGAACGGCTTCAAAAAATCCACTGACTGCCACTTCAGAGATCTCCAACCACCATCGAATATGCACGACGCAGAGAGAAAGTTTCGCTTAAGCATTAACGCTGCAGCCACTCGCTTCATCCCTGCTGGTAGAATATCCCTAGTGAAGCGTGAATCCGCAATACCAAACCTGATGATCCCAGATTCGTCCAGTTGAACGAGAGATCATCAGGGTTGATATTACGGATATACGCTTATCTGCTAATCCCATTGCTTCTGCTTGGAAGTTTCGTAACTGAGAGAGACAAGGCGAAAAGGAGTATTGTTTGCAAGCTACATAATCTGCCAGTCTTGGACCCATCACAACTTTTTACGCCCGCGGAAGTTTCAAAGGTCATCCGTACAGCTAGGCCTTCAAATGCAATTGTCTGTGACGGAATTTCCATACTGATGCTAAAACACCAAGGCGAGTGGGGGGACAGGTTTCATAAATCTGTCTATGACCTTATTTTACCCGATATCTGGAAAGTGGAAAGAGTGATGCCAATACTAAAACCTGGGAAACCCGCGAAGACGGGTCGCGAAGACGCTCTAGTCCTCCTCCCCCGGCTGTCCAGCCAACTACCAGCAGCTCGCCACCAGCAGGGATTTCGCAAAATGAACAGCACCACTACAGCATTAACAGCCATTACCACTCAGATCGCAAAAGGATGAAACCAGTAGAGGCCTTGTGAACGAAGGGACTTCCGCAACTTAAAAATCCTTAAAATTCCCTTGACTTAATCAAGACAAATTTTAGAAGGGAAATTCCAATAAACTTTTGAAAGTAGTTAGATGATATGTATGTTGATAACTGGAACATTCTTGACAGAATATTTTCGGACTTGTCGAGCTAGAGGACATATCCTTTGATTATTTTTATATCTGGAATTTTTAAGTCTGGCCAACTCTGCTCTGCAATGCCCATGTGGTTGGATGGATCGCATGGAGAAAAAGACATGTAGGGGATGTTGGATAACAAGCAACGGTTCTTGTTGGTCTTTCAAGATCGAAGCGCATGGAATTCTAAAATATGCTCGGCCTTTGACCTTAACAGGTTGTAAATATAGGTCATTTAAGTAAATAAGTAGTCGCTTCTATGGATAATTTTTCTTCGTAAATTTGATTTCATTGTGATCTTACTGGATTCACATTAATGACAAAATGTCTTATAAGAAAAAGGGATTTGGAAACATCAGAACTCAAGAATATATTCGGAATCCCCAGAGTCCAGATAGAAGTTCTATTTTGCTTTAAGTTAAGAACGGTTCGATATTTCAGACATTTCACACAATACAATTTCATGTAGAAGAGCTCCGTCTCTTCCGATCTAACTTGAAGTTCGAGCTATTGGAATCTCGAGAGTTCCATTCTGCTCTGAGTTAGGACAATACGATATTTTACATTTTGCAGTTCGTGGTTTATTTTGGAGATTACTGTATGTAAAATACAAATTGAATATACTAATGTTTGATTTGAAAGAAATTCCATAACTTTTACCGGGAGAAGACACATTTTGACATGTTGTAGTATATTTTAAAATAGCTCCTTTAAAAACTACAAAGTTCCTTTTAACCAATATAAACAAAAAAAAAACTAAACAAAGTTTTTATTTCTTCAAGAAATCAATGTTCTCTAGACGTTTCATGCTAAAACAATAGCCGTGTTTTAAAACTATTATAAACAAAATCTATGTAATTTAGCAAACAAACATACAAATTATGGTGGCGTCTACATGACGGTTGGTTGGTTGTTTGGTTGCACCAAAGCAGACCCCAAAAACAGACAGTTAACTGCCGCCAATGGAAACGAACTCGTGGTAAATTGTATAATAAACACCTCATGCTATTACAATGTTCTGCAGATTTGCTAAAATATATTAGTATGAGGAGTTGAGTTGTATTTGCTAATATTTTAAAAGTTCTGCAAAATTCTGTTCAGCCAAAGGAGTCTCTGTCATCTGGGAAAGGAACTAAGTTTTCAACTTTGCAAATACATAAATAAGTTTGCAACTTTTCAATTTTTGCTGCATTTCTTAAACATATAAATTATTATTATTCATTTGCCGAGATAGAAGTAGAAAAATAAAACAGCTGTTTTAAAAATGTATTAATGGAAATTGTTGAGTTGGTTTTTTGCTATTTTTTTTTTTTTATTTTTCCTTTTAGTTATTAAAGTTAATTGTTCAAGTGTGAAAAATGCCAATATTTACTTAAGTTGTTGTTTTTTTGTAATTTTTTTGTTTGAATCGAAAAGACAAAAGACATGTTTGTCATACCCTACCACTGCCACATTGAATAAATACAAATATTCCATACAAATCCATTCAACCAAAGCTTGGTTGACTGCCTGACTAGATGGATGATGGTTGTTGGTTCGTTCGTTCGCTGCTTGGTTGAGTCATAAAAATCTTTTGAAGGAGACTCGACAAAGAATGAATATATTATCGAGTCTTGTTGTTGACACAAGTTTAAACAAGTTCAAGCAATAGACAGTGGTTTGTCAGGAAACTTTTTCGAACATAATTCGAGATACTTAAAACTTCCAAAAAAAAAATTTTATCGCAAATTTTTCTGCAGACATTTTTTTTTTTTAATTCTCTATAGAAATGTATTTACAGAAAAATTTGTTTATCGAAAGTTTTTCTATAGAAAAATTTTTTAATTGAAAAATTTTCTATAAAAAAATTTTTTATTGAAAAATTTTCTATAGAAAAATTTTTTTTAACGAAAATTTTTCTATAGAGAAATTTTTTTATTGAAAAATTTTTTAAAGAAAAATTTTTTTATTGAAAAATTTTTTATAGAAACATTTTTTTATTGAAAAATTTTTTATAGCAAAATTTTTTTATTGAAAAATTTTCTATAGAAAAATTTTTTTATTGAAAAACTTTCTATGCAAAAATTTTTTTATTGAAAAATTTTCTATGCAAACATTTTTTATTGAAAAATTTTCTATAGAAAAATTTTTTTATTGAAAACTTTTCTATAGAAAAATTTTTTTATTGAAAAATTTTCTATGCAAAAATTTTTTATTGAAAAATTTTCTATAGAAAAATGTTTTTTTTTTGAAAAATTTTCTATTGAAAAATTTTCTATAGAAAAATTTTCTATAGAAAAATTTGTTTATTGAAAAATTTTCTATAGAAAAATTTTTAGTAGAAAAATTTTCTATAGAAAATTTTTTTTATTGAAAAATCTATAGAAAAATTTTTTTATTGAAAAATTTTTTATAGAAATATGTTTTTTTTTGAAAAATTTTCTGTAGGAAAATTTTTTTATTGAAAAATTATTTACAGAAAAATTTTTTTATCGAAAATTTGTCCATAGAAAATTTTTTTTATCGCAAATTTCTCTATAGAAAAATTTTTTTATCGCAAATTTTTCTATTAAAAAATTTTTTTATCTCAAATTTTTCTATAGAAACATTTTTTTATCGCAAATTTTCCTATTGAAAAATCTTTTTAACGAAAATTTCCTATAAATAATCAATTTTCGAAAAATTTCCTATAAATAGTCAATTTTCGAAAAATTTCTTATAAATAGTCAATTTTCGAAAAATTTTCTATAAATAGTCAATTTTCGAAAAATTTTCTATAAATAGTCAATTTTCGAAAAATTTTCTATAAATAGTCAATTTTCGAAAAATTTCCTATAAATAGTCAATTTTCGAAAAATTTCCTATATATAGTCAATTTTCGAAAAATTTCCTATAAATAGTCAATTTTCGAAAAATTTCCTATAAATAGTCAATTTTCGAAAAATTTCCTATAAATAGTCAATTTTCGAAAAATTTCCTATAAATAGTCAATTTTCGAAAAATTTCCTATAAATAGTCAATTTTCGAAAAATTTCCTATAAATAGTCAATTTTCGAAAAATTTCCTATAAATAGTCAATTTTCGAAAAATTTCCTATAAATAGTCAATTTTTGAAAAATTTCCTGTAAATAGTCAATTTTCGAAAAATTTCCTATAAATAGTCAATTTTCGAAAAATTTCCTATAAATAGTCAATTTTCGAAAAATTTCCTATAAATAGTCAATTTTCGAAAAATTTCCTATATATAGTCAATTTTCGAAAAATTTCCTATAAATAGTCAATTTTCGAAAAATTTCCTATAAATAGTCAATTTTCGAAAAATTTCCTATAAATAGTCAATTTTCGAAAAATTTCCTATAAATAGTCAATTTTCGAAAAATTTCCTATAAATAGTCAATTTTCGAAAAATTTCCTATAAATAGTCAATTTTCGAAAAATTCCCTATAAATAGTCAATTTTCGAAAAATTTCCTATAAATAGTCAATTTTCGAAAAATTTCCTATAAATAGTCAATTTTCAAAAAAATTTCCTATAAATAGTCAATTTTCGAAAAATTTCCTATAAATAGTCAATTTTTGAAAAATTTCCTATAAATAGTCAATTTTCGAAAAATTTCCTATATATAGTCAATTTTCGAAAAATTTCCTATAAATAGTCAATTTTCGAAAAATTTCCTATAAATAGTCAATTTTCGAAAAATTTCCTATATATAGTCAATTTTCGAAAAATTTCCTATAAATAGTCAATTTTCGAAAAATTTCCTATAAATAGTCAATTTTCAAAAAAATTTCCTATAAATAGTCAATTTTCGAAAAATTTCCTATAAATAGTCAATTTTTGAAAAATTTCCTATAAATAGTCAATTTTCGAAAAATTTCCTATATATAGTCAATTTTCGAAAAATTTCCTATAAATAGTCAATTTTTGAAAAATTTCCTATAAATAGTCAATTTTCGAAAAATTTCCTATAAATAGTCAATTTTCGAAAAATTTCCTATAAATAGTCAATTTTCGAAAAATTTCCTATAAATAGTCAATTTTCGAAAAATTTCCTATAAATAGTCAATTTTCGAAAAATTTCCTATATATAGTCAATTTTCGAAAAATTTCCTATAAATAGTCAATTTTCGAAAAATTTCCTATAAATAGTCAATTTTCGAAAAATTTCCTATAAATAGTCAATTTTCGAAAAATTTCCTATAAATAGTCAATTTTCGAAAAATTTCCTATAAATAGTCAATTTTCGAAAAATTTCCTATAAATAGTCAATTTTCGAAAAATTCCCTATAAATAGTCAATTTTCGAAAAATTTCCTATAAATAGTCAATTTTCGAAAAATTTCCTATAAATAGTCAATTTTCAAAAAAATTTCCTATAAATAGTCAATTTTCGAAAAATTTCCTATAAATAGTCAATTTTTGAAAAATTTCCTATAAATAGTCAATTTTCGAAAAATTTCCTATATATAGTCAATTTTCGAAAAATTTCCTATAGTCAATTTTCGAAAAATTTCCTATAGTCAATTTTCGAAAAATTTCCTATTAATAGTCAATTTTCGAAAAATTTCCTATAAATAGTCAATTTTCGAAAAATTTCCTATAAATAGTCAATTTTCGAAAAATTTCCTATAAATAGTCAATTTTCGAAAAATTTCCTATAAATAGTCAATTTTCGAAAAATTTCCTATAAATAGTCAATTTTCGAAAAATTTCCTATAAATAGTCAATTTTTGAAAAATTTCCTATAAATAGTCAATTTTCGAAAAATTTCCTATATATAGTCAATTTTCGAAAAATTTCCTATAAATAGTCAATTTTCGAAAAATTTCCTATAAATAGTCAATTTTCGAAAAATTTCCTATAAATAGTCAATTTTCGAAAAATTTCCTATAAATAGTCAATTTTCGAAAAATTTCCTATAAATAGTAAATTTTCGAAAAATTTCCTATAAATAGTCGATATTCGAAAAATTTCCTATAAATAGTCAACTTTCGAAAAATTTCCTATAAATAGTCAATTTTCGAAAAATTTCCTATAAATAGTCAATTTTCGAAAAATTTCCTATAAATAGTCAATTTTCGAAAAATTTCCTATTAATAGTCAATTTTCGAAAAATTTCCTATAAATAGTCAATTTTCGAAAAATTTCCTATAAATAGTCAATTTTCGAAAAATTTCCTATAAATAGTCAATTTTCGAAAAATTTCCTATAAATAGTCAATTTTCGAAAAATTTCCTATAAATAGTCAATTTTCGAAAAATTTCCTATTAATAGTCAATTTTCGAAAAATTTCCTATAAATAGTCAATTTTCGAAAAATTTCCTATAAATAGTCAATTTTCGAAAAATTTCCTATATATAGTCAATTTTCGAAAAATTTCCTATAAATAGTCAATTTTCGAAAAATTTCCTATAAATAGTCAATTTTCGAAAAATTTCCTATAAATAGTCAATTTTTGAAAAATTTCCTATAAATAGTCAATTTTCGAAAAATTTCCTATATATAGTCAATTTTCGAAAAATTTCCTATAAATAGTCAATTTTCGAAAAATTTCCTATAAATAGTCAATTTTCGAAAAATTTCCTATAAATAGTCAATTTTCGAAAAATTTCCTATAAATAGTAAATTTTCGAAAAATTTCCTATAAATAGTCGATATTCGAAAAATTTCCTATAAATAGTCAACTTTCGAAAAATTTCCTATAAATAGTCAATTTTCGAAAAATTTCCTATAAATAGTCAATTTTCGAAAAATTTCCTATAAATAGTCAATTTTCGAAAAATTTCCTATTAATAGTCAATTTTCGAAAAATTTCCTATAAATAGTCAATTTTCGAAAAATTTCCTATAAATAGTCAATTTTCGAAAAATTTCCTATATATAGTCAATTTTCGAAAAATTTCCTATAAATAGTCAATTTTCGAAAAATTTCCTATAAATAGTCAATTTTCGAAAAATTTCCTATAAATAGTCAATTTTTGAAAAATTTCCTATAAATAGTCAATTTTCGAAAAATTTCCTATATATAGTCAATTTTCGAAAAATTTCCTATAAATAGTCAATTTTCGAAAAATTTCCTATAAATAGTCAATTTTCGAAAAATTTCCTATAAATAGTCAATTTTCGAAAAATTTCCTATAAATAGTCAATTTTCGAAAAATTTCCTATAAATAGTCAATTTTCGAAAAATTTCCTATAAATAGTCGATTTTCGAAAAATTTCCTATAAATAGTCAATTTTCGAAAAATTTCCTATAAATAGTCACTTTTCGAAAAATTTCCTATAAATAGTCAATTTTCGAAAAATTTCCTATAAATAGTAAATTTTCGAAAAATTTCCTATAAATAGTCGATTTTCGAAAAATTTCCTATAAATAGTCAACTTTCGAAAAATTTCTTATAAATAGTCAATTTTCGAAAAATTTCCTATAAATAGTCAATTTTCGAAAAATTTCCTATAAATAGTCAATTTTCGAAAAATTTATTTATATTAAGATAACTTAGCCCTTTTAGACCGTGATGCATCGATTGTGTGGATGGCTTTAGTTTTTAATATTTTTGCTTGTGTTAATATTTGAAACTAATTGAAATCGTTACATGTGATAAAAATGTGTTCTAGTTTAACCGAGATGCATCAATTGTGCGTGTCCTTAAAATCCTTGAAGGATATAAAAGTTATAAAACCTGTTGTAACTGCGATTTTGATGTTAATATCGCGGAAATGACAGTCATCGTAACATGGATCGTTTATATGATACCTACAATTGATAAGAACAAGGATTTTCTAGACTACGATAAACTCAACAAACGGCCCTTGAGAGACCCCCATATGCTGCAACAAAAGGGTCTATTTCCCGAACATTTATGTTTGAAAGATCAGATTAATAGTAGGAGCCGTACTTTTGCTAAAGTCTGCATCTAAAATTTTCATCATTTTTGATTCCCTTCTTTTGATAGTTTTCATTTTATATCCTGAAGATCCTTTTCCACTACCACTGTGCAACAGAAGATCAGACCACAGAATAGAGTGGAGTGGAAGCGATACCAAACGGTAGCTAGTAGAGCTTTGTTCATGTAATTTCCATTATTTATTAATAAATTTTTGTGGGCTTTGTTTAAGAGTTTTGTCAAGTGAGTTATATCTTGTAGACAAAGTAAATATCCAAGTGCAGTTGATATATTATCTTATAGATAGTGGTGAGTGGAGAGGTGTAGTTTGCAGTTTTCATCATGTGGGTATATTGTTATGATGAATTAAATATTCCAAAATATTGTTGTAAAGAGGTATATAACTAGTAGAATTTTTAAGTAAGATTAATATTTAAAGGGTTAATTAAAGGAATATTAACTGTTAGTTTAGAATAGATTGTTTTCGTTTATAATAATGAGCAGCGATATTTTCAAATTTTTGATTATTTATAGGAAATTTTTTGAAATAAACTATTTTTTAACGAATTTTCGAAAAATTTATTTTTTATAAGAAATTTTTTAAAAATTTACTTTTTATACCTAGTAAATTTTCCAAAAAATAATTTTTATAGAAAATATTTCAAAAATTTACTTTTTATAGGAAATTTTTCAAAAATTTACTTTTTATAGGAAATTTTTCAAAAATTTACTTTTTATAGGAAATTTTTCAAAAATTTACTTTTTATAGGAAATTTTCAAAAATTTACTTTTTATATGAAATTTTTCAAAAATTTACTTTTTATAGGAAATTTTTCAAAAATTTACTTTTTATAGGAAATTTTTCAAAAATTTACTTTTTTAAGGAAATTTTTCAAAAATTTACTTTTTTAAGGAAATTTTTCAAAAATTTACTTTTTTAAGTAAATTTTTCAAAAATTTACTTTTTTAAGGAAATTTTTTAAAAATTTACTTTTTTAAGGAAATTTTTCAAAAATTTACTTTTTTAAGGAAATTTTTCAAAAATTTACTTTTTTAAGGAAATTTTTCAAAAATTTACTTTTTTAAGGAAATTTTTCAAAAATTTACTTTTTTTAAGAAATTTTTCAAAAATTTACTTTTTTTAAGAAATTTTTCAAAAATTTACTTTTTTAAGGAAATTTTTCAAAAATTTACTTTTTTAAGGAAATTTTTCAAAAATTTACTTTTTTAAGGAAATTTTTCAAAAATTTACTTTTTTTAAGAAATTTTTCAAAAATTTACTTTTTTTAAGAAATTTTTCAAAAATTTACTTTTTTAAGGAAATTTTTCAAAAATTTACTTTTTTTAAGAAATTTTTCAAAAATTTACTTTTTTTAAGAAATTTTTCAAAAATTTACTTTTTTAAGGAAATTTTTCAAAAATTTACTTTTTTAAGGAAATTTTTCAAAAATTTACTTTTTTAAGGAAATTTTTCAAAAATTTACTTTTTTAAGGAAATTTTTCAAAAATTTACTTTTTTAAGGAAATTTTTCAAAAATTTACTTTTTTAAGGAAATTTTTCAAAAATTTACTTTTTTAAGGAAATTTTTCAAAAATTTACTTTTTTAAGGAAATTTTTCAAAAATTTACTTTTTTAAGGAAATTTTTCAAAAATTTACTTTTTTTTAAGAAATTTTTCAAAAATTTACTTTTTATAGGAAATTTTTCAAAAATTTACTTTTTATAGGAAATTTTTCAAAAATTTACTTTTTATAGGAAATTTTTCAAAAATTTACTTTTTATAGTAAATTTTTCAAAAATTTTCTTTTTATAGGAAATTTTTCAAAAATTTACTTTTTTATAGGAAACTTTTCGAAAATTTACTTTTTTATAGGAAACTTTTCGAAAATTTACTTTTTTAAGGAAATTTTTCAAAAATTTACTTTTTTAAGGAAATTTTTCAAAAATTTACTTTTTTAAGGAAATTTTTCAAAAATTTACTTTTTTAAGGAAATTTTTCAAAAATTTACTTTTTTAAGGAAATTTTTCAAAAATTTACTTTTTTAAGGAAATTTTTCAAAAATTTACTTTTTTAAGGAATTTTTTCAAAAATTTACTTTTTTAAGGAATTTTTTCAAAAATTTACTTTTTTAAGGAAATTTTTCAAAAATTTACTTTTTTAAGGAAATTTTTCAAAAATTTACTTTTTTAAGGAAATTTTTCAAAAATTTACTTTTTTAAGGAAATTTTTCAAAAATTTACTTTTTTAAGGAAATTTTTCAAAAATTTACTTTTTTAAGAAAATTTTTCAAAAATTTACTTTTTTAAGGAAATTTTTCAAAAATTTACTTTTTTAAGGAAATTTTTCAAAAATTTACTTTTTTTAAGAAATTTTTCAAAAATTTACTTTTTTTAAGGAAATTTTTCAAAAGTTTACTTTTTTTAAGGAAATTTGCAAAAATTTACTTTTTAAAGGAAATTGTTCAAAAAATTACTTTTTTAAGGAAATTTTTCAAAAATTTACTTTTTTAAGGAAATTTTTCAAAAATTTACTTTTTTAAGGAAATTTTTCAAAAATTTACTTTTTTAAGGAAATTTTTCAAAAATTTACTTTTTTAAGGAAATTTTTCAAAAATTTACTTTTTTAAGGAAATTTTTCAAAAATTTACTTTTTTAAGGAAATTTTTCAAAAATTTTCTTTTTTAAGGAAATTTTTCAAAAATTTACTTTTTTAAGGAAATTTTTCAAAAATTTACTTTTTTAAGGAAATTTTTCAAAAATTTACTTTTTTAGAAAATTTTTCAAAAATTTACTTTTTTAGAAAATTTTTCAAAAATATTATTTTTAAAGGAAATTTTTCAAAAATTTACTTTTTAAAGGAAATTTTTCAAAAATTTACTTTTTAAAGGAAATTTTTCAAAAATTTACTTTTTAAAGGAAATTTTTCAAAAATTTACTTTTTAAAGGAAATTTTTCAAAAATTTACTTTTTAAAGGAAATTTTTCAAAAATTTACTTTTTAAAGGAAATTATTCAAAAATTTACTTTTTAAAGGAAATTTTTTAAAAATTTACTTTTTATAGAAAATTTTACAAAAATTTTACATTTAAAAAGTTTATATGGGCAATTCTTGATTCGTGCTAGTACAAACAGATGTTAAGTCCCATATCGACAGAAAAGTTTATTATTAGAACGAGGAAAGAAAAGGCCTAATATTTTTGTGCAATCTCAATAAAAATTGTTTCATATAAACTTTGACCTATGCGGATTCATAGTGAAGATATTTGCCTTAAATATTGAACTCATCAATTTTCCCTAAAAGTTTTTTTTTGCTCAAAAACAACAAACAACAGCAGAAGTTCAGAAAAAAATTTCCGGCCTTGTAAAAAGTTTTTGCTCATTTTTTGTTCTGGTTGCAGAAACAAAAGAAAAAAACAAAGCAAAGAAGGAAAAAGGAAACCGGCTAAACATTTCGATGGGTGTTTATTTTTGTTGGTTTGTTGTTGTTGCTTTTTTGTGCAGACATAACGAAAAAACAATAACAAAAGCTGGAAATACAGAACAAAAAGTAATAAAACGAGAATACCAGAAAAAAACTGCAAATGAACGTGTATGTGTGTGTGTTGTGCCCAGCAACTCAATTTGAGGAGCCATCACAAAAAAAAAAAAGCCTACGAAGAACAAATCATCATCATATTACGCTAAAAAGTTCAAAAACACTCATAGGCAAAACAATAACAACTACTCTAATATTTTTTTTTCTAAAAGCCATAGAAGGCGAAAGTTAATAAAAAAAGAACAAATGTTTGCAAAATGTGCTCAGAATTAAATTAAACACAAAAAATAAACTAAAGTACAAACGTTTTTTGGGCAATTATGAGCTGTACAAATGAGTCATTAGACAAGACAACTGGCAACAAAAAAATCGCAGACATAATTCAAAATGTAACGACATTCTTTTGAGAATATTGAAAATATAGCAATTTCCTGAAAACTATATTCAAACAAACGGTTTTTTTAATTTTTAAATTTTGCAAATTTGTTATTTTCCCATCAAAATTGTGAAGTCAGCAAAATTGATTTAACAGAAACCAAAAACAATTGCAAACAAAATAAAACAAATACAAACACAAGTAACGGGATTGTTTAGTTTAAAAGAAGAGTAAAATAAGTGTTGCCAGAATATATGTAGCTTTTATTTCGATCATGGGTGGGAAGGTTGCCTGCAGTGTCTAGTTTCTGTGACTCTCGCATCGATAAATAATTCGAGTGGAACAATGAAAATGAAGAAGAATTGAAACAAAATGTCATTTTTTTCACCCAAGTGTTTTTGTAAATTATTTTTGTGAGAACTATCTGTCATTCAACAACTTACGTCAAATTTATTGGAAATGTGTAAAAAATGAGTAAACCTGTTTCTGTAAGCGAACGATGCGAAAAGTTTTTCATTTTATCTGTCAAAACAAT
This sequence comes from Stomorhina lunata, assembly GCA_933228675.1. Lineage (NCBI taxonomy): Eukaryota > Metazoa > Arthropoda > Insecta > Diptera > Rhiniidae > Stomorhina > Stomorhina lunata. The sequence goes on from OW121740.1 coordinate 29,595,021, forward strand.
TCGCACGTATTAAAGACGCCGAAAAAGAAATATTTGTACTAAAAAATAAAAACAAATACATTATTTAAACATATAATTAAATAAAATGTAATCAATTGCTTCATTTTATTTATTCAAATATTTTCCATTTTAATTAATTTCAGAAAATTGAAAGAATCTCAAAATTATTTCGGCAATCGTTTTGTTCGGCAACTGACAACACCACACTAAACATTTAAAATAATATATAAATATATATGTCTTTATAAATTTTTTCTTATTTTTAATTAATTTTTTTTATATATTTTTACTAATTTTTTTTGCACCAACTTTTTTATGATAAATTTTTACTTTTTCTACCAGCTGTTTTCTTTTTGACAGATGTATTATAAATTTCCAAAAAAAAACGTAATCAGTGTTGCTAGTTCTCACTTTGAGTTACACAAACACTTTTTTCTTCCAGGTCGAGAAACGGTGGAATTTTTTGTTTCATACTTTTCGCTGTGAAAACTTATCACTTTGAGTTACAGAAACGACCTACAGTACTATTTGGCCATTGTTATTAAACATTAAAAGTTTCTACGAGATTTACCAGTAGACTTTACCAAAATGTCAACAAAACAAGTAAGAAAGTGCTATAGTCGGTCAAGCCCGACCATACGATACCCTTCACCACTAAGGTCAAAGGTGTTTTCTTTCCTGTATAAAGACAAATATTTGAAAAAATTTTCCATCATACAAACATTTTCTCAAAACGAATATAATTAAGCTGTTTCCGTCATTTGGACTTATATGAGAGCTAGAGTCAAATGTGGACTGATTATCTCGAAATTTGGCAAATTGATTACAAGTTTTACAAAAATTATGTATGCAAAAAATAAGCTAAAAATTCTCATTATCTTCAGATTTATGAGCGCTTTAGTAATTTTTGTCGATTTCAACGAAAATAGGTAGTGATTTTAGTTTACATAAGCAGTATTTGTTTTAAATTTCATGAAAAAATATTTATATTTGTGCCCAATATATCATTTCCGGGAAGTGGGACCTATGGGAGGTACCATAAATAATGGACCGATTTCGACGAATTTCAATAGCCATGGTCCCATTATCAAAAAATGATCTGTGCCAAATTTAATCAAATTATCTTTAGAATTGCGACCTGTAGTTTGATTACAATGTTTACATGGGGGTCCAATCCAGCCAGCCAGACGGACGGACATCGCAAAATCGACTCAAAAAGTGATTCTAAGCCTATTGGTATACGAAAAGGTCAGTCTAAGAGAAATATTTCTAAATTACATACATCAGCACAAACTTATAATACCCTTTCCACATATGGTGGTGAAGGGTATAAAAAGAAATATGTATATATCATGAAAAAAAATATTTTATATGTGTTCACTTCTGAAACCGCAAAATGGATAACCCTGTATTTTAGTACTGAACTAAAATTAGGAACCTTTGAACTGATGTGACATAAAGTGTTGACATAGAGACACATGGTTTTAGTTTTACTACCGGGTTATTATAGGTTTGTGTTGATGTTTGTGAAATACATACATATTTGTCTGGGGTGGGGTCGAACTTGTATGCTTAAGGCATTGTGTTTGTAAAAATATTTTATTTGATATCAATCTTAAAATACAACAAATCGAGTCAATTAATTTTGAGTAAACTAAATGAAATATTTCGGGGTCTAAAGCCCTACAGCTTAAAATAGACAGAGGGCCACATGTATAAAAGGGAGAACTGTAGAACAGAGGTGTTAGCAATATTAGGTATTAGTTCACAATTTAAAAATTTTTGTTACCGGTTTCAAGATACTGACATGATTTTTGTTAGACTTTATAGTCTAAATGGCTATGATTACCAGACTGCCTCTTAGAGTAAATATATAAATTTAATTATGTAAAGCATTTTATCAAATTATAGGAAGCGAAGGTATTGTGCTGAAATTAGGGCAAAATACCTATTGAAATTGTTGAAATTGGTTTCCATAGGACATATATAAAGATTTTATTCACTCACATTAAAATAACAAGCAGGAAAGCTAAAGTCGGTCAAGACCGACTATATGATACCCTTCACTACTAAGGTGAAATGTGGAAATAATTTAACAAGTTTTCCTTAAGTCTTAGATATACTATGTGCTATTATGGGAGCTCGGATCAATTGTGGATCGATTGTTACCAAATTTCAGTTATCGGTTTATGTTTACGAAATATTTATCTGGTATTTACAACTTTTACAAAATGTGTACTGTATGGAAGCTATGGTCAAATATGGAACGATTCCTACAAAATTGGGTATACATATTTAAGTTAGCATAAGCAATATTTTTGCTAAACATTATTCAAATACAACTAAATGTGTGGCTGTAAAGGGTTTAGAACTCTATTCCTGGAAGGTATCCCTATGGGAGGCACCCGAAATTGTCATTTGATTTTGCCCAAAAAGTATAGGGTCGTCCTGTAGGATGAGTCTGCACCAAATTTCATCAAATTATCTTTAAAGTTACGACCTGTACTTTGATAATAAGCTTTCATATCCGATATACGTTAGCCAGCCAGCCGGACGAACATAGTTAACCCTTATTCTGTATTAATGGGTCAAAATTGCCCAAAAAGTTTAATTTGCTCATTATTTTTTTAAATGCACTGATGTTTTTAAATTTTGTACGATTATTGTTAGGAATTACTACTACAATTTAAATTCTTATTTTTTTATCTCTACTCAGGATCGATCGGTATAAGAGGTGTGTCCCAAACCAATATTTCTATGCGTTACAAACAACAGCACAAAGCCAATATAGCTTTCAACCTATGGTGGTGAAGGATAAAACTAGGGTCTAGTTAAGAAGACTATTAATAGCTTAAATATCTTTTAATTCACTTAGAATCATTTACCTGAGTCAATTTGTAATTAGCAGAGAAATTTATTGGGACGAATACTATTCCGGTAAGAGATGAAAATCTTGATCGTTTTCAAATCGATCGAAATGAGTAAAATTATCTCAAAAATATATCTGAAATCCATCGATTTCTATTACACACCGGTTTAAATTATACATTGTTCATATTTAGAAGAATATTTACCCTTATCGCGCAGTTTTTTTTAATAATTTTTCGCCTACGTCGCTTTTTACATTTTTATTTATATTCTTGCGGCGCTTCCTTCATTTTTATTTCAACATTAATGTCATTAATGTCAAATAGAAATTCATATTGAAAAATTGTTTCCAAAAAAATAGCTTGCCAAAAATTTTTACACTACTATTCTTGAAATTAAAATTGTGTTATGGGCCAAAAAATGATTAAAAATAAAAAAAATTAAGCATCAATATCTCTGCTATCTTTAATTTTGGCTGACTATTAGTACCAAATGAAAGCTTAAAAGGTTGGTTACTTAATGACATATCGATCAGTTTTTGAGATATGGACATTTTTGAACAAAAAACCAATAGTAAAATTTAAAATTTTTCTTTATAACAGAAAAAAAATCTAAAAAATCGGTGCAGTTAAGTTGAACTAGACTTGTTCCATTAAAAGTGATCCAGGGATAAGACTTTTATTTGAAATTTACAATGAGTGTGTTACTTAATATGTTAACCCTAATTGTTACAGATCTTTCTTTAATATTTTAAATTTTTTAATTTTTCCGGTTAAATCTTCTCCCTTTTATATCTGATCATGTAACGAAATTATTTCTACAGGGATAAGCAATTTAAATTCCAATAAGAAAAAACCGTAAAGGCTAATAAAAAAAACACATTGGCAACACTTAAAACCATTTGCAAAAAAAGCACGAGACTGAGAGTGATCCTTTTTTGCGAGAGTCAAGAGAACAGGATCAGTGTTGCTCATAAAGCTTTTAACAGGTTTCAGCTTTTGTATGAACTTTTCATAACAATTTTAGACATTTTTCAAGAACTTTAATTTAGCCACACTTGAAAAATGAAGATCAATTAAAAATGGAGTTAAAACACGTTCAACTTCCAATTCTATTGTATAACATTTAGCCAATCAGAAATTCCAAAATCTATAATAAAATTATTAAATAATTGCACTTACTTGCTAGAGGGCTTTTGGCTATCGTTAATTCCTTCGAAGCTCATCATTTTGTTGCTGCTGTTGTTTTTTTTATTTCACAAAAATTAATAAAAAACAGTTAGAACACGTTTTTCTTTAGCTTTTTTGTTATAAAAATTTATAAATACAAGTTTAAATGCACTTTATTAATTGCTTTTTAACAAAAAGGACTCTGCAAATTATTTTTGCAAATGTTTATTTCTCGATACACTTTTTACTTGAATGTATCGTTTTGTGACAAAAACTAATTAGACTGACTTTATATTTTGACAAAAATATATTTTTATTTAAAGCAATTTTCTTTGTAAGAACAAAAGAAACAATACGACACAAAATTCAAACAATTCTTTAAATAAACCGCGAAGAGAATACAACTTGTCACGACAGAAGTTTGCGAAATAATGCGTTTTTTTAAAGTGCTTATGCCGCTTTAAAGCGCACTTAGTGATGGCACGTGCCGAAAAAGTAATCGTTACTATGGTTACCTTATTCCAATAATTGGAGATGGTACCTTTACGACTACTAATAACTAAGAAATAGTGCTGCCATAATGTATAAACCCAACAATGTTTAAGTGGTGATGCCATATAGAGATTTATCGAATTAAAGATTTTACAAAGAAAAAATGAACGGATTATATGACAGAATAAAATACATATTAGAATAAAATACATATTAGAATAAAATATATTACAAATTTTGCAAAATTTTGTCTTTAATAAAAAATTTTACAAAATTTTCACTAAATGGAAAACTTTGCAAAATTTTTAATAGAAAATTTTGCAATATTTTCACTTTAAAAAATAAAAATTAAAATTTTGCAAAATTTTCACTTAAATAGAAAATTTTGCAATATTCTTACTTTAATAGAAAATTTTGCAATATTTTCACTTTAAAACAAAATTTTCCAAAATTTTCACTTTAATAGAAAAATATGCAAAATTTTTCATATTTTTAAAATTTTTGATTTTAATAGAAAATTTTGCAAAATTTTGACTTTAACAGAAAATTTTGCAAAATTTTCTATTAATTTTAATAGAAAATTTTGCAAAATATTGACTTAAAAAAAAATTTGACGTTTGTAAAATTTTTCAAAGTTTTTTCATTATTAGTAAAATTTCAAAAATTGTTACAAATTGTCTTGTTTTTTTTTATTTCAACTAAAAGAAATAAAAAAATTCAATATATTCTATTTTTTAAGAAAAACTTTAAAATTAATACAAAATTTTATTACAAATATTTTAGGCCTAAGTAAATACAAAATTTTAAATGCGTGTTATAATTTCTGTAAATCCTAAATATATATTTTTTTTTTTTTTGATAATTTTAGAGAATCTTTTTTTGATACAATTTTTTTTTTTGTATACAAAATATTTATGCCAAAAAATTTTAGATATACAATTTTCAAATACATATACAAAAAAAATATTGGAATTTTTTTTTTGAATTTCCATTTTTACATGCATTTTTTGTTATATATATATTGTTATAAATAAAATATTTTTTATTAAAATTTGTTCTAAATAATTTTTTTCCGGTCAAAAAAGTTTAGTTGAAGTTTTCCCTCAATCGAATGATTTGTCCAGATTTTAAAAGAATAATATATCTGTATTGAAATATAAAATGCAAGTGCTGTTGTGGAAATAAGTCTGTCTTAAGGCTCTGAACCGGAAAAAAGTGCAGCGACGGTTAGTATGCGGTTATGGAAGTTTTCACTTTACACATTTTTTTATAGACAACTTTTAAATTTTATAAATTAAAGTTTTTTTATTTGAATTTTGTAATATTTCTTTGATTTTAATATTTTTAAGTTTGAAAACGGTTTAACAAAAACATATTCATACTGGGATAAAAAGTTTTATGTTTTTGAACGAACATAATTTGTTGTTATAATCTTTTTATCGTCTATCTTTTATTCTAATTGATTTTTAGTTAAATATATTTCATTTGTGTGCTATTAATGGAAATATTTCGTTTTTCATTTTTCTTATTGCCAGTTTTTCTATTAAATTTTTGCATTTATGCTTAGTCAACACAACTTTTAAACATAAAAGTTACCAAATCAACCGCAATTGCGCAACTGATTTCTTCACACACAAAAATTAATTTTGTTGATATGGCAACCACAAGAATCGAGTTAAAAGGAAAGTATTCGAACAAGTTGAAAATAACTCGTTACCCAATATAAAGTAAATATTTTGATAATTTAACAAAAGTTAAGCAGATTAAAATGGAATTTTAAATAAGTTCGATAATTAAACAACTAAAAAACAAAGTTTTATTAGTAAATGTTAAAAAAATACTCGGAGAAACCAACAACAAGTTGCCAAGTTTAAGTGGCCAAAAAAAGTACAGTGTTTTTGTTTGCGTACTACTTTCCACCAAATAGGAAGAAGACGACGAACCGAAGAAGCAAAAAAATCTACAACAACAACAATATTAGCAGCAAAAGCCCAAAAAGTAGTTGTATGTATTGTTAAGAGTTTATACAACACTAACAAAATTTACAACAAAATATACAACAATATTCCACAAAAATATAAAAATACGATAGAAGCGCGGAGGGAGCAGCTGTAGGAATTACTGGAGGAACGGCTACAGCAGCAAATGATATTAGATGTGCAAAAGACGCGCAATTATTATTATTATTTTGCAAACATAGTTAATAATAATAAATATCGACCACGACGACGACATTGATTTCTTGAGTTCCAATTCATAAAAAAAGTGAAACAAATACTGGCTGAATTGTGGGAGAAAATGGATGAGGCTCTGTTCTCGGCCACTTATGTGGACAACTACATCGATTCGGTGGAGAATTTGCCAGACGATGTGCAGCGACATTTATCGCGCATACGAGATATAGATGTCCAATATCGAAGTAAGTACTACCAGAAATCTCAAGAGATGGACGGAAAAATTGTTGATTTTATTTTTGAGGTTATTAATAGTTAATGTGTTTTGTTTGTATTTAATTAATTTATTTTTTACATTGACACAGACCTCCTGCGTGATGTGGATCATTATTATGACCTTTGGCGTTCCCTGCAGAATTGTGGTGAATCGAATTCGGGACGAAGAGCTCGTTCGGTAACGCGTATGCAACAGAGTTTGATACAGGCCCAAGAATTGGGTGATGAAAAAATGCAGATAGTTACCCAATTACAGGAATTAATTGATCATAAGACAAGACAGCTGGATACGGATCAAAAGAATCTCGATATCAAGGAGGAAAAGGATGACATTATGCAAATGCAAATTGAGGATAATGGCGCTCCAACACCGCAGAAACAGTCTCGTACCCAAAGTCCATCTAGAGGGGGAGAAGTTGGAGTTTGCGGAAGTGGAAATACTAATGGTTAGTATAAATTTAATAGAAGAAAACTATACATCTTTTGTTTAGTTTTAAAATCTACCAAATCGGAAATATGAATAATTTCTGTTAATTCAACAGTCTTTAATATTTACTTTTTTTCGTTCTAGGTTATGGCGTTGCAGCTACAGCTACCAACTCTTCGCGTGCTGATGGAGGCGGCAATTCTACGCCCAACTCTGAACGTTCGGGTAATAGCAATACTTTGTCTGCTGGTGGCAGTAACAATTCCAATGGTAATGGCGGTAACATCAACTTAGCCGGTAGTCTGGAAAATCAACGCGCAAACAGTAAACGTTCTCGACGCCGCAATGATACTGTTGGTAATATGGAGCTAGGTGGCAATGAATCGAATTCAGCCAATGAAGGTGGTGGCAGTAATGGCGCTGATCGTAATATCACTCAAAAATCCTCGAATTTAGTTTCGGGCTCCCAGAAAAAGAATGCTGAGCAAAATCAAGCCAGCTCTTCTGGTGGTGGTTTAGGCAACCGGGCTGGCAGTGGTTCTGGCTCGGGCAATGGTGGTGGTTCGTCGGGGGGAGCGGCAGCTTCTGGTTCGGTTGCGGTTAACAATAATTCGGGCAAAAAGAAGAAACGTAAGGCACGCGGTGGTGGTCAAACATCGGCCCAGGCGAATGCCAGAGAAGAGACACCGCCACCAGATCCCATCGATCCGGATGAACCAACGTATTGTGTTTGTAATCAGGTGAGATATGATATAAAGTTCTTCGGTTTATATAATATAAACTTTTTTATAGACATTTTTTATGAAAACTTTTTATAGGAAGTTTTTGTTACAAATATTTTTTATAGCAAATTATTTTGTATAAAAAGTTTTGGTATACAATTTTTTTTTTGTTATTTCTTAAAAAAAAAACAAAATTTTTGATACTAAATTTTTAATATGAAATATTTAATATATCAAAATTTTTAATATAAAATTTTGTATCGCAAAATTTCCGGCATACAAATTTTGTATACATATTTTTTTTGGTATAACATTTATTCGATATAAAAATAGTTTGGTATAAACATTTTATGAAGAAAATTTTCTTGATATACAAATTTTTGAAAATCTTTTTTTTGCATCAAAATTTTTGAAAGAAAATTTTTTATTATAAAAATTCACAAATTTTAGTTATTTAATTTTTTTTAGCAAATTTTCTTGTTATAAAAATTTTTGAAAGATTTTTTTGTAAAAAAAATTTTTAAGGAAATTTTTTTTCAAAAAGAAACATTCGCACTTGATCCCAGTTTATTACATTTATTTAATAACGTAATAGATAATTTTATATAATTTTTTCAATCGAAATTAAGGAAATGGTTTTGAAAATAGAAAGTGGTTTTATTCTGTAAAAAGACGATTTCTATGAAGGCAAAATACGGATTTCATTCCACTTCCCAATGGAATTGAGTTCTTTGACACGGCTGATAAAATTTTTTTAAAAGTTTTTGTTGTAAAAATAAAGAAATATCCTAATTTACTCTCTTTATTTTCAGATATCTTTTGGTGAAATGATTCTCTGCGATAATGATTTGTGTCCCATTGAATGGTTCCATTTCTCTTGTGTTTCATTGGTTCTCAAGCCAAAGGGCAAATGGTATTGTCCGAATTGTCGCGGCGATCGTCCGAATGTTATGAAACCGAAGGCTCAATTTCTTAAAGAACTCGAACGTTACAACAAAGAAAAAGAAGAAAAGACGTAAATATGATTTAAATGTTAGCATAAGATTTCAATTTAAGCAAACAACATCCAATTCATCCAAAACAACATCCACCAACACCCAACCCAACACATCATCCACAGACAGATACAATAGAAATTAAAAAAATAGTTTTGAACAATTTCCTTAAAACTCAAGATTCTTCTTAAACCACTAAAAAAGACCCTATCCAATCTAAAAAAAAAGAAAACAAATTTTCCTATAATATTACTTTATGGAACAGAGGTTGTTCTTTCATTTCAATGAAAAAAGGATTTTTTTTTTTAATTTAATCTTTTTTTACAGATTTAAAACAAATTTTTTGTTTAGTTTATACTTTTTTTTAATAATTTTGTTATGGAAAGGGAAAACTTAAATACATAGAAATATTTATTAAGTTATTTAAAAAATAATTAAATTAAACAAACACACCACCACTGGCTTCAAAAACACGGCTTTTAGCCTACACAAATTTTTTTTGTTAGTTATACTTAAATTATAATTTGTTTAATGTTAAGGAAATAAGAAAATTGTTAATAATTGCTGGACCAGCTATTTGTTTCAAATATAGCTCACTAAAACCTTAATTGTTTCTTTTCGCCAACAAACTCATTTTGTAAAAAATAAAACTAATTTCGAAATTAGCTACATTTTATTGAAATGTAAACATAAAACTTAAATATTTTCTAGATATTTTTAAACTTTAGTACTTTAGATTTTATGGCGTAGTACAGCTTAGAAATAGAAAATATCTAGCTCCTTAACTTTCAAACACTTTTTCTCCTTGAAAGTTCAACATTCATTTTTTTTCTTCTTTTTAATATACTTTAAAAGTTTATTAAAATCTATTTAATTTTTCTTTATACTTTTTTTATAAAAACCTGAAAAGATTTAATTAACGAAAAGGTTGTTTTGTAAAACATTTAATTAGTTTACTTTATTTAATAATTTTAAATAAAAACCCAACCTCCTTAATAGTTTATAGTTCAACTTCTCTTTTATTATTTTACTTTTATAAAAAAATACTTCCTTTTTTTTGTTCTGAATTTGTTTCAAACATTTTTCAATTCAGTTTCTTACTTGCATTTTATTTTCATCATTTCCAAGTTTGGTTTTTGTTATACTTAAATGTTTTAAATCCCCTTTTTTAATGTCCTTTTTTTAGTTTTTAAAACTAGTTGTTAATGAGCATTAATATATAAGTTTATATTAAAAAAAAGAAAGAAGAAAAACAAAAAAATCGAAAATTTATTATTAAAGAATACACTTTACACTGTACATTTTTCTTGTATTTTTTTAAAACCGGAAAATATTGAATTAAAATAATGTAGTTTTAAATAAATTAAATATATATGTATGTGTATACAAATAAACAACAAAAAAAATTTAAATTAATAATGAGTTTATTGTTGTTGGTAAATGATTTGACAGTTGCAGGTCAAAGGTCATTTCGAAAAGTTTTAGCAAAGACTATATAATATAAAGATATTGCACTCCATACATTTTTTTCTGCCAAAAGTGAAATTAAAGTGCATAGAAGCATATTATAATCACTTGTATGTGCTCAATGCTTTCTCTCATTTGATAATCGTCTCCATTAGTTGTTTCCGAATTAAAGTAAAAGCGGTATACTCTTTTTTTATGGGATTTTTAAAAACGACCATATAGCAAATCAATGTATGGAAATGCAATATATTTATATTAAAGAGTCTTTGGTTTATTTTATTTATTTTATAAATATGAAATTATTGGGACTTCTGCTATTACTTTCTTGTGAAATCGATATCAAACGAATTTTGAAAGACAAATTTTTTTGAGGTCAAATTAATTTTGTAACCTAACTACCAAACTTATAAATAATCACCCCTATCGCCAATATCATCTCCCATGATGGGAATCAAAACTTTTTTCTTATATGTTTTGGGAAAACGATACCCATGGGTGATGCTATTCAACTTCTGGAAAATCAACGATCGAAAGAAAAAGTTCAGTACAACCGTGGGAAATATGAATTTAGGTAATAATGAGTCGAATTCAACTAATGAGGTTGTTAGTTGTAATGACGTTGATCGTAATATCGTACAAAAATCCTAAAACCTAAAGAGTTCAGAGAAAAAGAATGCGGTGCAAAATCAAGACAGCTTTTCTGGTGTTCTGGCAACATGACAGGCAATTTTTTATTTTTGAGCAATGGTGGTTCGCCTGTGCAAGCGGCGGTTTTTTGTTTGGGTGCAGCCAACAACTACTCGGGTAAAAAGAGGAAACGCAAGGCTTCCGTGGCTTACCAAAAATCGGTTCTGGCCGGTTCTATCGAACCGGTTGAACCAACAAATTGTATTTATAGTCTTGTGAGGTTTAATATAAAGTTATTTTGATATACATTTTAAGTTTAACTGAACTCAAAGCATAGCCCTTTAATAAGCCATTAGGTTAAGTACTACTGGAGAATGTCTCTACTATTTTTCATAAACTCAGAACTATCCCCAAAAACATCGAATTCTTTCCACGATATTCTTCGTACACTCCTTTACAGCAGATATCTCTAAAGCCCAAATCGACTCTAGAGTTGAGACTCTGGAGATATACACGAATGGATTTAAATCGAGATATGGAGTGCATTGGGGTTTTTTCGTTCTATTGTTATTGACGAAAATCTATTTCAAGCTTCCAAAACTCTGTAGTATTCTACAGGTTGAAATTTCGGCCATCTATAGGACGAACAGATGGCTCAGGTACCACCGAATATACTACAGAGATATTCGTTTTTGTACAGACAATATTGCCGCCATTTTTTATATTTTTATTATTATTCAAAAATGATAACAGTAAAGAAAAGTACCTCCCGAAAAGCAACCTATAAAGCAATTGGTCGGTCCGTGACAAATTATGCTGCACCAAGTGTGAGCGAAACGCAGTGGAAAAAGCTCCAAAGCTGTCAAAATGCAGCCCTCAGAACTATTACAGGCTGCCTAAAAATGTTCTCAGAAAGCTATCTACATGAGAAGACGAAGGTCCTACCACTTAAGGATAATAGCCAAATGCTAACTAGGCAATTCCTTCTGGGATGTCATAGGAAATATCATCCGAACCACCATCTAACGAAATTAGATCCCCCTCCGCGACATATTAGGAAGGACCTTCGTTGCTATAAGAATGATATTAGACAGTATTCCACCCAGTCACTCAATATCACCTCATATAAAGAAGCTCTGGAAGACATTCACATAAGCATGGTAACATCAACTATATCTAGTAACCAATTGAATTTTATACTTGGTGGCCGCCTCCCACCTATTGCAGAGGAAGAGAGAAGTCTGCCGAGAACTACTAGGGTGTTACTGGCACAACTAAGATCAGGTTATTGTACTCGACTTAATTCATACTGTTCCAGAATTAATCCTACAATACCCAAAACCTACCCAGCTGTGGAGAAAGTCCACACACTACCCAGCACCTCTTTCAATGCACAGCAAACCCGACCCTCCTAACTCCTGATTCCCTATGGACTAACCCTGTTGAAGCGGCGCGTCATTTGGGACTGGATTTAGAGGAGTCCCCTGATTTAGGAGAACAATAATGACACATTTTTTTTCATATTTTGATTACAGGTCACGCGGTTACAACAACAATAACCCCGCGCCTCTCGTGCATTATTGGGATGAACTGGCAACACACCCGTTCTTACTCGTAAGATAGTATTATTCATTGTTGCATCTGGTTGGCTCTGTAGAGCCTTGATACTTTGGTAGTAAGGAATATGTATATTATTTTCTCTCCTCTGCAGGTTTGGCACCTGCTTAACTTAACTGAACATGAACCCAGCAAAGTCTTACTCTATACTTAGCTGACAAACAAATAATAGCTAATCTACACAACTTGACTTATTATGAGATGATACTACATCCTTCTAGAGCCTTTAGTGCAGCCTGACTGTCTGCGCAGATGCTCACCTCACTTTCTTCAGGAATGTTGTATGAAATGATCTCAGTAGCTTTTAAAATGGCAAAAATTTCTGCCTTAAAGACACTGCATTCATCCCTAAGTCTGAAAGATTTCCAAACATTCTGCTCTTTTAGTAAAATACCAGCACAGGTGCCGATTTCCATTTTAGAGCCGTCTATGAAGATCAAGTTCCCATCAAAAAGCGATTGACGATTTTCCCAGCTGGCTCCATCTGGAATAACGACCTTTGGTACGGAACTAAACAAAAGTTCCTTGACTAAGTGGTCAGATATAGGTGACCGTGACTTGAAGCAAGGGACATTCGTCCTGCCTACCTGTGCCTAAGTATACCTGACTCATGCAGCTTTAATAGACATCTAGTTGCTGCTCCCTTAATTAATAGATCCAAAGGGAATAGAGACAGCATCACGTTTAAGGCCGCCTGAGGAATGCTCCTAAAGGAATCAGTGATGCCCGTGCTAGCACATCTTTGAACTTTACTTAAAAGACTAAGAAAGGAGACCTTGTTTACCGCTTTACACCTTTGGTTTCTCTGCAAAAACGTCCATATCTCGAAAAGTGATCGAGAAATGAAATTAATAACAATTCAACTTGAAACCTAATAACATTTTTGCATGAAATTCAAAGATAAAATTTAGCTTATTTCTAGATTGTAACAGGTTATTGAAAAGGATATTGCTTTCAAACAAAAGTTTCTAACAGCAAAAAATTCCAAAGAAATCGTGAAGTTCAGTTGAACTAGACTTAAGCCAATAAATTGAAAAATATATATTTCAATATAATTTTTTTTTTGTATTTTTTAAAATTTTAGAAATTTGACCGTTATAAATTTTTTACGTATAATTTTTCTTAATAAAATATACATAAATTAAAATATAATGTTTCTTCCCGTACTCTAACGAAACAACCCAAAACAGTCCGAAGTTGTCAGAAATCACCCAAAAAACAACAATTTGTATTAAAAATCTTGTACGGGAACAAGCTTGAGTAAGTTTGTGTAGTTTCGTTAGAGTACGGGAACAAACATATAATTTGTCTCCTAGAAATTTTTTTAGAATAATATTCTAAGAAAACTTTTTCATGTGATCTTTCTTAATAAATTATATATATAAAATGATTGAATATAAATTGAAATCTTTTTAAAAAAGTTTAGCACAAATAACACTAAAATTAACAACTCTGCCACAAAAAAAAGCTTTCCTATACATAAACAAACAATATGGCATCTTTAAAAGCAACCCTGCTTTAATAATAGAATAACAACTACAACCACAACAAAAACGAATAAAGCTCAAGAAAAAAATAACAACAAAACATCACTCAACATAGAAAAGTGAGAGAGATATAGAAAAAGAACAAGAACAATTGGAAAAAAAGCCACAAATATTTGTGCATCGGTTTTGCATTGATTTTCTGGAGAAAAATAACAAGAAATTGTACAAAGGTTTATCGCAAAAATAAATTCGATTAAATTCTATAAATAATTGCAGATAATAAAGACAAGAACAAAAGCAATCAAAAATGTCTCAAGTAGATCAAGTAAGTTAATTAGATTTAAAATTTGCACAGCAAACAAAAAAAAGAAAAAAATTGTCGGCCCAGGAAAAGGACACTTGAAATTATTTTTTCATTATGCACCTAAAAGCCTTAGCGTGTATATGCAATTGTGTGTTGAACAACCCTTTTTTATACCTTATAATTTTAGAGAAATTAACATTTTATAAATGCTTTTCTTTTGACAGAAACGCGCATTTAACAAATTGAAACATGATTTAGAACCTTGGCGCAATATCATCGTTTTGGCAGATGCTGTTTTGTATTGGGAAAAGACCTTTTATCCAGCTATTATATTTGCCGGTGTCTCAGTGTTTTTCCTAGCCTTGTGGGCTATGGATTTATCGATTATAACACTTTTGTCTTTGTGTGGTCTTATGGGCGTTTTATTTGATTTTCTTTATCCCACCGTCTCGCGTTTAGTCTTTAATCCTGATCAGTGGTCGGGCAAGCAGGAGGTACAATTCGAGCATGTTGTCAATCAATTGTGTAATATTAAACTTTTGATAATGAGCTGGTATGAGTATCTTTTTGCCAACAAGGAAAAGAAATCAACAATGGTAAGTTGAAAGAATTTTTGATGTTAATCATCCCAATCGGGACTTATTTTTAATGCTTATAAAAAGGTCTTCTTATATGACTGTTATCGTGTACTTAAGATATAGAATTATACCTAGACTATAGATTTATAGTCAGACCAAAGAGAAAAGTCTTCTGTTGGAAGAGTTTTCTATAGAGAAGTCCTCTGAAGGAAGAGTTTTCTATAGAGAAGTCCTCTGAAGGAAGAGTTTTCTATAGAAGAGTCTTCTTTTGGAAGAGTTTTCTATAGAAAGTCTTCTATTGGAAGAGTTTTCTATAGAAAAGTCTTCTGTTGGAAGAGTTTTATATAGAAAAGTCTTCTGTTGGAAGAGTTTTCTATAGAAAAGTCATCTATTGGAAGAGATTTCTATAGAAAACTCTTCTGTTGAAAGATTTTTGTTAATAAGAATTTATACATTTTGTTCATAAATATTTTTTTATAAAAAAACTTACACTCTTCCCTACAGTTTGTCATCATTATGAGTGTGGCATTATTGGCCTTGGCTTGGATTGGGGCCATATTCAATAATCTTCTCCTAATGTATTTACTTACCTTGGGTGTTGTTCTGTATCCCGGAGTCCAGGATAAAGGCGTTATCAAAGAGATTAAAGAACGTTTTGGTTGTCTTATTAGTTCTAAAATGGAAAAAATACGTGAAGTTACCAAAAAACAAGAATAAATCAAATATTTTGCATAAGAAGATATCAGGAAAATTTATAAGTTAAAGAAAAAAAAAAACAAAAGAATGAAATGGATTCATCAACAAAACATAACTCTTTTTTATTTAAATGTATTTACCAGTAACTTATTATAGTTTTTATCATATAAACGCTCATTTAATATAACAAATTTATTTTTCTAGGATAATTTCAAATTATTCCTTTAATAAATATTTAAAATAAATGTAATTTTTAAAAGCAAACAAACAAAAAGTTTAAAAAGAAAACACGAAACCTAAACCTAAATGGATAACTTCGACCAAAGCATCAAAATAAGTATTTTTTAATTATTATACATAAAGAAAAAATGAAATTACAAATACAATATACATTACAAAAAAAATATGCATCAAATAAAAAGAAAAAAATAATAATATTTAAGTATTAAAAGCAAAAATACGATACAATTTATGCTAAAAAATTTAGAACCCCTAAATCTCTAAAAAATAATTTCACATTCTATTAGATTTTTTGTTATCTTATTTTGGAAATATGTTTGCCTTTAATGTTTAAAAAAAGCATTTTACTAAACTTGAGTTTGATTCAAGTTAAACTTTCTATTATTTTATTTATGTTATTCCTTTTTAAATTTTAAACTTAAAATTTTTATTTCTTTTAATTTATTTTTCTTTTTTAAAACAATGCGCATTATTTATTAAAGTAAAACGTACATATTCCCTTTAAAGCATTTATGAGAATCGAAATCAACAAGTTTTTTAGCATTAACAATTTAACAATCATCAATCACTTCAATTTAAAATTAATCAAATAATTACAATTAAAAAAAAAACAATTCAAGTCAGTGGTAAAATCATATATTTTTTGCGCTTAAGCGCTTAAATAAATAGCATTAAGAGTATCTCTATAAAAATTTAAGAAAACCCCTAAAATATTGAAATATTTGAATTAATTTAATAAAAATAAAAAAGTTATTAAATTAATAAAAAGTTGTTTTTCTTAATTCGGGTCTTGAATTTTTTTTTATGAGTTGTGATGCAACTAGGAATATTATAATTATAAGGAAGACCGGTAGACCTACCAGCTTCCACTGATTTCTCCACAGGGTCTTTAATAGGTGCTGTAGAGTTAACAGCTTCCAGTCATGCCGCTCCTCGCCTGGTCGAGTTTAGTTTGGCAAGTTTTTTGCTTTTCCTGTGGCGGTGCAGCCAAAACAGCGTCCTGTCGAACTGTCCCTTGGGAGATGAAGGGGCTACCGGAGCCAGGCCAGCCCGACTCTCCTTCACCCCCGCCGCCAGAGATCTCAAAGGGGATCCACCTTTAATTTGGCCCGGAGTCGAGATCGCATTGATCGCGTTCTACGGTGGTGTTGATGGAGATGGAGGCCGATCTGACTGAGAGGCTGCCGAAATCAGGTCGGTTAACTTCACAGAAGCCAGAGACCTCGGAGGGGGTCCCACTTTGACCTGATCCGGAGTTGAGATCACAGTGATCACATCTCTGAGTCAGAGTCCAGCGAGACAACTGCTGAGGTCTGCGTCGGACCGCTCTGTCTGACTTGACTCATTGAACCCCAAGTTCTTGGGGGAGATCCCGATTAAGACGGGCCGGAACTAGAGATCCGACTCGATCGAGATGTAAGCCGAGTGGCTCCAGTGGTATGAGATGAATCTAGGTCATCCAAAGGCCCATCCATTTCCTCTAAGTCCTTCAGTATAAGTCTCTCCTATTAGAGTATGCTGTCTTTTACGTCGCTAAGGGTCTATTCGACTAGGTAGTAACTGCGATATTATTGTTAATATGGCAGAAGTGCCAGTCCTTGGTCGGAATCTTAAGATTTCCGAGTCGTTCCGGTACGAAGAACCGACTGTCATGGGAACTATTTGTCGTCCTCCCTGCTGTGTCCTGTTTAACTGTCGAAGGTTGTCATGTTCGCTTTATGTTTGTTTTTTCTTAAAACTCATAGACTTATTATCTCGAGTACGGGGGAAATAAGTCGCCCGCGTGATGGCCCCCATTGACACAGGAATAACTAAAAACTGGTAAAGGCGTTAAGTTATCCGACCAGTGCGCCATTGAAACACGTTTGACGTTTACCGCCGACTGCGGACCGAAAAGCCCATGGCACGGGGGGTTAGTTTAAAGTACCTGTTTGGTCCGCGAGGGATAATTGATTTTTCCCTTACCACCGACGCATGGAAAGGGGTTCCTCGCCACCTATTTATGTGGCTGGTTCTCCCTTGACTGGGAGGCATTTCCTATACGCCACCTGGGGACGCGCATTCTAGGGATTTGCAAGACTGAATTGCCGAATATAGTCTTAATAAGATGACCAATGTCAAAGTTCGGAAGTACCTTTAAAAAACTATATTTTCCTCATATGTTCTGTATCTTAATTGAACATTGTTATTAATCTTTTAATTTTACATACATATATTTATTTTTTTTCCAAAATTATATTAGTACATTCTATTAAAACTACTATATCCTACTTTTTCGGACACGAATTTTTACATGTATTGTATTGTTAACTTAACTTATATGACTATCTTCTCCCCCTCGAACGAGAGCGTTCACGTTCCTTTTTACTTTTCTTAGTTTTCTTTTTGTGCTTTTTCTTTCGTTCATCTTCACTATCTGATGACGAATCTGTTGAAGATGATTCTGAATCCGATGTATCACTATTTTTGGATTTACTTTTCTTGGATTTTTTTGATTTTTTCTTAGAATGTTTTGATTTCTTAGATTTTTTGTGTTTGGAGGAGTGTGCTTTGCTTTCTGAATCTGAGGAATCGTTTAGCTCAATGACCTTATGTTGATCTCTATCACGTTCACGTTGTCTATCTTCACGATATTTATTAGAAGATCTATCATATTCTGGATTATTTCGTAGGGAGGGGCTTCGTTTGCGGTCTCTATTTGAATCCCTATCATCATTTCTTGAGCTTCTGTAGCGATTTTCTTCAACATTCTCAATTTTTCTGTTAGATTTTTTTTCGAATTTGTCTTCATCACGTCTACGACTTCTGTCTACATCTCTGCCATAATCTTCATCACGACTTCTGCTATATTCTTTACGCTGACCTCGTTCATCATTTTTGTTGTACTCTCTTCTGCTATCTGTTCTATCATCTTTATGGCTTTCTTTTTTGTAATTTCTTTCTTCATCTTTGTATGTTTCCCTTCTACGATCCCTATCCTCGCTTTTGTCACGACTTTTTTCATTATATTTGTCATAATCACGTCTGCGATCTTTGTCTTTATCTCTGTCATTACCATTTTTGGAACGATCTTCATAGCTGCCATTTTCTTTTTTGATATCCCTTTTTTCCTTATCGAAATCCTCATACTTGTAATCACCTTTATTCTTATATTTGTAATCCTCTGCCTCGGATTTGATGATTTCATCTTTAATTTTCCTTTTATCTTTATAATTCTTATCCAGTTGATTCTTTTCGTCATTGTCCAAAATGATTTGTCCAAGTTCGTTTTCTTTCTTTTTGTATTCATCATATTTGGTGGAATCTATAGTTTGAAGTAAATAAATAAATATAAAGAAAATGTTAAGTTTTTATTTAATAAGTTTTTAAGCCTTATATATGTACTTACTTATGCATTTGCCATATTGAGCATACTCCTTGCGGGAGACTGGCTGGCAAAGAAACTCATTAAATGCCTCCTTAGCACCTCCAATGGCCATTTTTACAACCACCCTACCAGCATGATCATCAAATCCTTCTATTTGTCCATATAAATCCTTATGTTTTCCACCCAAAATACGCACATAGGCATTACGTTTTACTTCCAATATCTCGTTTGCCTCAGGAGCCACTAAAAGAGGTTTCTTATTTAGAGCTTTATCTGCACCCAGACCCATACCTTTAGGCCTTACCATTGGTGTATCATCTACAGGTGGACCACCCTTTTTGCAGTTCTTCGGCGGCGGTTCTGACCAGCCCATACCTCGAAGCATAGCTTTGCCAAAATCTTGTATGGGTATAGAATCATAATCATCTAATGAGGATTCTTTGGCACCTTCTAGGGGTAAATCTTCGGGTTTAACCACTGGTAAAACTAAGTTGTTGGCGGGATTTGCAACATCATTCTTTCCAATTTCAGCTAATAGCTCACGGGCCGCCCGTTTTTCAATATCTTCGGGTTCGCCGTTATTAGTGGACGTAGTTGGTTCCTGATTTGCTTCTGTAATATCTTCTGGTTCTTCTTCTCCTAACAAAACAGCACGTCTTTTCATTAAACTGGCCAAGGCGGCAGAGGTTTTATGCGATTCTTTAAGTGGAATTACCAAGGGCTGTACGTCCGGCTTCTCTCTGTTAATGGTATAAAAATATAAAAACATTAGTCATTTTCAAAATATTTTTGGAAGACTATTCGTATAATTATATTTATTCGTATAATTATATTTAATACTTACTCCACCAATTTGATTTCCTGACCTTCCAAGCATTTTATCAGTTCTATTTTCGACTCATCTTTCGTGCTCTCCTTACTTGGCAGTAAATTAAGTTTTTTTGTGATTTTACTAAAGCCAAATGATATTTTTTTGGCTTCCATTTTGCAAATTTAATGGAAAATTTACAAAATTCATAAAATTATGCCAGAAAACGTTTATAAACAAAACAGTCTACAGCTGTTTGTCACTTTTCCAGATAAAGATGCCAGATCTGTGAAATGGTTAAGAGTTTTCTGGAAGTGTCAAAGTTACTGTTCATTGGATTGTAAACATAACCTCAAAACTCTCACGTCATTTTAAAACATTTTTTTTCGCAAAAGAGGGGTGCCGCAGAGCAGATCACATACAAAGCACGAGTTTTTCTTATTGTTTTAAAAGACATTTTCAAATAAATTTAAAATAAAAATGTTTGGTGGTCAACAGCCCATATTGGTTTTAAGTAAGTTTTTCTGGAAATTTATGGGAAATGTTTGTAATTTATCAAATTTCTTTCTTTGTTAGGCCAAAATACTAAAAGAGAGTCTGGCCGTAAAGTGCAGCTGGAGAATATAAATGCCGGAAAGGTAAGGAAAAAATTACATTAGTGTGTGTGCATGTGTGGGTTCTGCTTGATGTGTGACTCACAAAAACGAAGCCCCAGTAAAATTAATGAGCTACTAAGTGACCATCTGTTGACTTAATAATTGATTTTCTTACCCAATCCTAGGCTATTGCCGATGTCATCCGTACCTGCTTGGGTCCACAAGCCATGTTGAAAATGTTGATGGATCCCATGGGTGGTATTGTCATGACTAACGATGGTAATGCTATATTGCGTGAAATCACCGTACAGCATCCGGCTGCCAAGAGTATGATTGAAATTGCCCGTACTCAAGATGAAGAAGTTGGTGATGGCACAACATCTGTTATTGTTTTGGCTGGTGAAATGTTGGCTGCTGCCGAACCTTTCCTGCAACAACAAATTCATCCAACTGTTATCATTCGGGCATATCGTGAGGCTTTGGAGGATATTATTAAGCATTTACAAACTGATTTGAGTGTACAGTTGGATTGTAATGATAAGAAAAAAATGGCTGAGGTAGTGAAAGCTTGTGTGGGCACAAAGTTTATTGGCAAATGGTCTGACTTGGCGGTTAAGATTGCCTTGGATGCTGTAAAGACAGTGACATTGAATGAAAATGGCCGTTTGGAAGTAGATATTAAGCGGTAAGTAAAAATACTTGAGATTTAAGAATTATTAACTAAAATCGATGGAGGTTGAGTCATAGTCTACTTTTAGAAAATATGTTTGTTTATTGGATCTTTTCCAATCTTTAGTTGATAAACATCTGTTCGATGAATCTTCCTTTAAAACTACTAAGAAAACATGTACCTATATATAGCCATAGGTGGAAAGTGTATATTGTTGACAATTAGTTCATATTTAACCATCATGGTACAGAGTAATATTTCCATTTTATAAATTAGTGTATCAGTTTGAAATCTACATTATGAATTCAACTTTTAAGTTAAAGTTGCTGCAACTCAATTTGAGAATCATGGCCTGGAAGGTGAATAATTTCTATGGTATTTTACTAGAGTACTAAAAACTCAATTTTAAATAATCTTACGCTGTAAACTTGCGGATTTTATAAGAAAGCTTACCGTTTGAAAACTTTACCCAGAAAGGTTTTGCTGAAGATTTTTTTTAAATCTCATAAGATGCCGAGGTTTAGTAGATAAGTTGAAAATACATATACATTAATAGGCAACTACATGACTAACAAAATTTGTACTAGAGATCCTACTTTAAATTTCTAAACCGATCCTTATTATCTTTATCTAATTTTATGTATAAAAACTTCAGAGATCGATTTTTAAATAAACACATGAAAATGTAACTTTAAAATCAAGATATTTTTAAAGTTTGAAATACTAGCGCAAAATAATTTAGGGATAAGTTAGACTTATTAGGCTGCGAGACACACCGGTATATTGATTTTAAAAGGCTCCTTGGGTTTGGAGTCAAGCCTACCACGATCTGACTATTTAGTTAAGGAGTTACTGTTTAACACAGCACTGTGCCTTTAATTCTAGGCTAAACAGGTGGGATGGTAGCATTCCGGACCTCTGCAGATTATGTCTAGATAAGGATTCATCCAAATCGGTAGAACACATTCTTTGTCATTCTTTGTCACTGGACTCAGTTGTCTTATATAGGGTCCTCTTTCCTCAATTTCCTTTCTTCCATCTATTGTTGAAGGATTGCAATGGACCCCATGGGTCCCCGAGTGAAGGTGTCGCTTTGACACCATCTTTACAACCTAACCAAGACTAATTGATACAGATAAATGTTAAAATTTGTTTCTCTTTATCAGATGTTGTTTTTGTTGTAAATAAAGATTTTAAAGTCGTTTTGATACCAAGAACCGTTTGCCCGTTTGGAGCGATCTCCTTCCATTTACTTACATATTTGTATTTTATTTAAACACAAATTATTTTTTAACGAACTATCCCTTTTAAATTTCAGTTACGCTAAAGTTGAAAAGATTCCCGGGGGTTCGATCGATGAATCATGCGTCTTGAAGGGTGTTATGATCAACAAGGATGTTACCCACCCAAAAATGCGTCGTTACATCGAAAATCCTCGCATTGTTCTGCTCGACTGTTCTCTGGAATACAAAAAGGGCGAGAGTCAGACAAATGTTGAGATTATTGGGGAACAGGATTTCACACGCATGTTGCAAATCGAGGAAGAGTTTGTGCAACGTATCTGTGCCGATATTATTGCCTTCAAGCCCGATATCGTTTTCACCGAAAAGGGTGTTTCCGATTTGGCTCAACACTATTTGTTGAAGGCTGGCATTACTGCTATTCGTCGTTTGCGTAAAACCGATAACTTGCGTATTGCTCGTGCTTGTGGTGCTACCATTGTCAATCGTACAGAGGAGTTGACTGAAAAGGATATCGG
Organism: Stomorhina lunata; assembly: GCA_933228675.1. NCBI lineage: Eukaryota > Metazoa > Arthropoda > Insecta > Diptera > Rhiniidae > Stomorhina > Stomorhina lunata. Next base: position 29,618,360 of record OW121740.1, read on the forward strand.
TACTGGTGCCGGTCTCTTTGAGATCAAGAAAATCGGTGATGAATACTTCACCTTCATTACGGAGTGCAAAGATCCCAAGGCCTGTACAATTTTGTTGCGTGGCGCTTCTAAGGATATTTTAAATGAAACTGAACGTAATTTACAAGATGCCTTACATGTCGCTCGTAATTTGGTAATTGAACCCCGTTTGGTGGCCGGTGGTGGTGCCATTGAAATGGCCTTGTCACAACTTTTAACCCGCAAACAATTGAAGGGTCCCTATACCGCTGTAGCAGAAGCTTTGGAAATCATTCCTCGCACCTTGGCTCAAAATTGTGGTGCCAATACCATTCGCACCTTGACTGCTTTGAGAGCTAAACATGCCTCTCACTCGGGTGAGGGCGTGTGTGCCTGGGGTATTGATGGTGAATCTGGAGAAATTGTTGACATGAATGTTAAGGGTATCTGGGAACCTTTGGCTGTTAAAATGCAAACCTACAAGACCGCCGTTGAAACTGCCATTCTTTTGCTGCGTATCGATGATATTGTTTCCGGTTCCAAGAAGAGGGGTGATGGTATTACCAATCCTGCTGCTGCTGCCGCTGCTCAAGGTCCTGGCGGTGAATAGTAAACTTCTTAAATTATTTCTTACTTATGTATTAAATCATTTTTCTTTTTGCTATAATTTATCTATTAATATTTTATGTTTTAATATTAATTTCTTTTGTTTTTCCTACAAAATCACAAACATAACACTAAATATGGAACAAAAATTCACCCTGCATTTAAAGAGTTAAAAATAAAAAAAAAATCTGTAAACGTTTGGAAACTGTGTTTCTTGCGTTAAGCCATTCAAATTAAATTTTAAGGCTTTAAACAATTTTACCACACAAATTTTTATTTTTTTCATCATTTTTTTGTTTGTTATAACTCTATACTCAGCGCTTGAGCTTGTGTTCTCTCATTAACATTTATATAATGGTAATTAATAAAAAATACAATAAAAAACTGAAGAAAGTTAAAAAAGTTTTTCATGATTTAAAATTTTTTTACGAAACTGGAATGGTTTCAATTCCGAACGGAATTTGTGACGTGCCTGATATTTTCAGCATTCCCTACTCTAATTATTTTCTAAAAACTTGGGTGACACAAGCAAAACTTGGGTGACACAAGCAAAGAGAGCGACTACACCAAGATTTTGCAAAAATCGGAAAACGATACAAATGATTTTGGACGAGGGCAAGATGGGCGACTATTGTTAGACTTTTATGTGTGAAACAGATCACATACAGTACTTGCGACATGCCAATAAACGGAGTGCAGATTCGGATTCAGCGCATCACACAACCTTAGAAACGAGTTTTGGTTGATTAGATCCAAAACCGTGTAAACTTGTGTAATATAAAGAATGAAGAACATACAATTTCCATTCTATTTTAAAAATAAAAGTGGTTTCATTTCGTAAAAAAAAATCTTTAGAATCAAAATACGAAATCCATTCTACTTCCGACGGGATTAAATTCTGTGATTCATTTCTAAACTTTTTCATGAAAAAGTTTAGTATTGAAATTGGTGGAAATCGGACCACATGTGTCTATATCACCAATATAACCGCGTTCCCATGGCAGTCGGTTCTTCGTACCGGAACGACTCGGAATTCTTAGGATTCTGACCAAGGACTGCCACTTCTACGATATTACCAATAATATCGCAGTTACATCAACAACCAATATAACACCGTCCCAGCTACCCTTTTATTGCTATTACATGTCAAATTTTTCCGTAAATGGTCAAATAAATAACTTTCTACCGGAATTACCTAAAATGGAACGGAATAAAAAAAGTCTAAATTTCGGCGAAATAAACAATTCCCGATAACATAAAACAAGTATTTAGCCCAATTATGAATAACAATTCCCAGTGAATTTTTACACTCATCCCTCCCCCCTATTATTAATAGTCACAAGGGGAAAATTTTCACTTTTCCCTTCTCCCTTATTATAAACAAACTTCGAAAGTGGGAAAAAATTAAAATTTTAATTACAAGATCGTTCAGTTTAAAGCATTGGACAGTGACAGAGAATGTGTTTTCTGAGGAGTTCTCATCTAGACATAGTCTGTAGAAGTCCGAAATGCTAAAATCACACCTTTTTAGTCTAGTATTTAAGGCAAAGTGTTCCGACAAAATGAATATATATCTTCTTAAATTTAACCTATTCAGACCTTGCAAAGTTTTAGTTCCACTAATGTCCGGCTTAGGCCATAAAAAACATGTTTACCTGCAGAACATGTAGGTTGTACATGGGGTTTTCTTACTGATCCAAGACTTTATACCTAAATAGATATGAGAAATACGGGGAGTCAATTACGTTGCTTTTTGACTCAAGTCTTGGCTCGAACCTTGTCTAGCGGTTTCGTCAGCAACTTTGTTGTCATCGATGTCGGAATGACCCGGAACCCATCACCATATAATCCCTTAACTGATCTAAAAGGGCCAATCTATATTTTTCTACAAGTTTAAGAGGTGATACTTTGTCCTTGTAGTGAATCAAGGGCAGCCTGGCTATCGACATATATAGTTACCTCACAGTTTTCAGTTATGGTACCAGCGATAAGGAAGAAAGTCTATACGATTTAATAATGTTTTGTTCCATTCGAAAAACACCTGATCCAGTGCCGCAATCCATTTAGGAGCTATCAATAAAGATCGAATTGCCTTGAAAAGGCGATGTATGTCCATCCGTTCGGTTCTATTAGGTATTTCGATCTCTTCTGTAATGGGTAATTCAGCTAGAGTACGGAAACCAACTTCATAACAAGTAAGAAAGTGCTATAGTCGGACCAATAAAAATAAAAACAATAAAACCTGTACACAAACACTGATTACTTTTCAAAGTAACCACATATTCGTACAGCACTAAAACTAGTCTTCTTCAACATCAAAAAGTAACTCAGTAGTAATCGGAAAAGCAAGATGCAGAATATAGCAATTGATAATAATAATTGTGTATTTTTAAATCATCACATATTAATAAAAGATCTTTACCAACAACATGAGCTCAACAAAGAAATTTCTTATTCCCTAAAACCGCAACTATTTAATTTCCGGCCAAAAACAGACTCGTTGGAAAGCAAAAGCAATTTCAATTCAAAACAATTGAAAAAACTTAACAAGAAACGCAAAGCGGAAACGGAAATTGAAGATACACTTAACGAAAAATATGACTTGCAGCCATTTCTCAAGGAAATACAACAAAATTATCTACCGTATAATGAAAGAGGCCTGGAGCTTCCTCGTTTTTGGGAGGAGCAACATGAGTTTCCTCAATTTCGTGGAGCCAATAAAACCCAAGAATTTCAAATAACCAAATTTAATAATCATGAATATATTATACCTCCACAAACGCAGTTCTTTAATTATAATATTGAGGAACTGTCCAAACTTGTGCCGGAATTGGAAACTTATGATCTAGTTCTAATGGATATGCCCTGGCATAATAAATACATTAAACGTCTCAAGAAAGTAAAAACCTCTTTGGCCTATCAAATGCTGGACAATGAAACTCTCAAACAAATACCCATTTCCCAGCTTATACATTCCGAATCCTTAGTGGTGCTCTGGTGCACCAATTCCCTACAACATCGTCAAGCTATAGAACAAGAATTTCTTCCCCACTGGAATTTAAAATTATTACACACATTGAAATGGTTTAAAATAAATACCGAAGGAGATTTAATTGGTCCTCTCAAGCCTCAAGGCTTCAAGCAACCCTATGAATTGTTGTATATTGCCTGTTCAAAGGACAGAGATTTAGAGGATTTTAAAGAGTTGCTTAAGGTGGATTTTCTTATCAGTATACCTAGTATTGTACATTCACATAAGCCACCTTTAGGGGAGTGGTTGAAGAAGTTTTTACCGAATGCCGATAATTTTAAGGGCTTGGAAATCTTTGCCCGCTATTTACAGCCTCAGTTTACCTCAATTGGTTTGGAGGTATTGAAATTAATGGATAAGCGTTTGTATGACATGGTGAAGGAGGAGGATTGTGATCAGGAGAAAGTAGGTTAGTTTAAGTAATTATTGTAAATGCAAATACATAAATAATATGAAAAATCTATCGATTTTCTTTGAGTCTTTTGAATCTGAAGAAGGTGTTCTTTCATGGCGTTAATTCTTAAGGTAAGTAGTTGTGTATTCTTTTTCAAAAATGCATTTCTACAAATTAAACTAAAACTTTATGAAAAGTATTTTTCCACTTATTCGATTTTTCACTAAAAGTTCGGCTTTCATTTTAACATTCTACTTAAACTTAACGGGGAACTACGTTAACACCCATTAATTTATTCATTTGCCGCGAGTTCTTCCATTGAAATTGAGAATATTTTCAATTGAAATTGAGAATTTTCAATTGAAAATGAGAAATTTTCATTTGAAATTGAGAATTTTCATTTGAAATTTTCAATTGAAATTGAGAATTTTCGATTAAAAATGAGAAATTTTCAATTGAAATTGAGAAAACCTTAATTGAAAATGAGAAACATTCATTTGAAATTGAGAAATTTTCAAATGAAATTGAGAATTTTTGAATTGAAATTGAGAAAAGCCCAATTGAAAAATTTTCAATTGAAATTGAGAATTTTTAAATTTAAATTGAGAATTTTTCAATTGAAATTGAGAAAAGCACAATTGAAAATGAGGTTGAATTTTTTAATTGAAATTGAGAAGTTTTCAATTGAAAATGGGAAATTTTCAATTGAAAATGAGAAATTTTCAATTGAAATTGAGAAATTTTCAATTGAAATTGAGAAATTTTAAATTTAAATTGAGAATTTTTCAATTGAAATTGAGAAAACCCCAAATGAAATTTCAATTTAGGTTTTCTCATTTTCAATTCTAAAATTCTCAATTTCAATTGAAAATTTCTCATTTTCAATTGAAAAGTTCTCATTTTCAATTGGAAATTTCTCATTTCAAATTGAAAATTTCTCATTTTCAAATGAAAATTTCTCAATTTCAATTAAAAAAATCAACCTCATTTTCAATTGGGCTTTTCTCAATTTCAATTGAAAAATTCTCAATTTAAATTTAAAAATTCTCAATTTCAATTTAATATTTCTCATTTTCAATTGGGATTTTCTCAATTTCAATTTACAAATTCTCATTTTCAATTGAAAAATTCTCAATTTCAATTGAAAATTTCTCAATTTCAATTGAATATTTCTTATTTTTAACTGAAAATTCTCAATTTCAATTGAATATTTCTCAATTTCAATTGAAAAGTCTCAATTTCAATTGAAAATTTCTCAATTTCAATTGAAAATTCTCAATTCCAATTGAATATTTCTCAATTTCAATTGAAAATTCTCAATTTCAATTGAAAATTTCTCAATTCAATTTGAAAATTTCTCAATTACAATTGAAAATGGTGTAGTAACCAACTCTCGGAAAAAAAACAATTTCTATGAAAAAAGCTAAAATTAGAATAAAAACCTTGATCCCCCTAAAAACAAAATTATGAAATTGTAAATGTTAGAACTGTTACAACAACATAGGCCATTTACATAGGTTGAGCTTGAAAGGCGATGTCGAAATTAATGACTTCTCTGAGACCTTTTGGGTCCTTCCTTAATAGAAAGGATATATTTCAACGAAAAGTCTGTTAGAGCTTATCAAAATTTTATAACAAATTTGCATGTGATGCTTTGTCCTTGCAGGGCTTTAGGTGCATTCTGACTATAGATGGTCAACTTTTTTTTTTGTTTTATTGTTTGAAATTACCTCGGTGGCTTTCCATATGGCAAAGACTTTTACCTGCAAGACATTACATTCATCCGCAAGTCTGTACGATTTTCTGATGAACCAGTACTTATATCCTTCTTAGAGCCATCTGTGAAAATCATGTTGGCCCGAAAGAGCGATGTTATATTATTATGATATTATTGGCAGTCTTTGATCGGAATCATATGATTTTCGAGTCGTTCTGATACGAAGAAGCGACTGCCATGGAAATAACGAATCCTAGACTAAGTAGTCCGCCATAGGTGACCCTGACATAGAGCCACGAAGACTTAAGTTAAGTTAAGTTCATTATATTGAAAGTTCATTATATTGAAATGTCTGTAGAGGTTTAATAAGTCAGATACATACTTATTAAACCTCTACAGACTTTCCGTTGCTCCTTTTTCTTTGAAGAAAACCGAGGAAAGAAAGATCAACATTACTTTAAGGCCTGACACGGGACTACTTCTCAAGGCACCAGTACTAATATTTTGAAAACTAAACAAGACTTACAGTTTTAAATTTTAATAACGTTTTATTATTTTTCCAGTTTATTTTCTTGGCTATTCTTTGATATAAAATCTAATAACTCTTCCTTTCTAACAATATCTCCCACATAAAGAATTCGTTTACTTTTATTCGTTAGAGGTATATAATAAAATATCGGGTACATAGTATTATCCAATTCCAAGGGTATACAATTCAGACGTGCATCAATTTTCATACATTTCACCTCAAACTTTTTAGCCTCGCCTGCAATTTGCTCCAAAAGTTCTAAAAATTCATTTGCCTCATCCTTGGTTTGGGAATAATATATAGCCAGAAATACATCCTTCTTGGCTGATGTTATCGATAAGTTTAAGCTATCGGCTATACAAGTTTTTACCAATTTACCGTCATTGATTTTGGGCCAGGGCTCGGTTATATAAAGCTCCCCATTGGTTAGGCTATAGGCAAAATAGTAGAGGGAAGCTGAAGTTTTGAAGTCTTTCAAAACAAATTTATTAAGATTAAGGTCTATGCCAAAAACTTTGGGTGTATTTGAGAGTTTTGAAGAATTTTTTATAAAATCCTGAGAATTCCATTGGGGATTTATGACATCGATATCTTTAAAATCAGCTATAAAATATTCCCTGGGACTGTTGAGATTACGGGCTACTTGATAGATTTGTTCTAGCCATTTAAAATGATGAGCTAAGCACTTATTTTGACCAAAATCCATAAAGGCTATTATGATATAACGTTTGCTTCTTAGGAAAGCTGCTCGCTCAAATGCTTTGAGATAATGTTGGTAGTTGTCCTTTAAAAACTTGGCCAGATCTTGGAATTCTACTTGCATATCACAGGAAATATTTAAAGGCTGGTAGCTAGTTTTTCTCAATTCCTGACGGTTTTGTTGCAAAAACGCGGCAGGATCTTTGAGATAGTTCTTAACTTTGATAATTATATTATCTTCCTTATAAGAATCCATAATAAGGTCCACAAATTCGGCTTTGTTTGGATAAGGTAAAAGTAATAAGGCAGGATATTTTGTTATGCCCAACTCATGAGGAACATAATTCTGTTCTGCATTGATATAAACAACATCCACATTGGAGGAAGAAAATTCTTGAGCCAATTTTTCATAATTCAGTTCATATTCCATATCCAGTTCATTATAATCCTCTGGATTTACCACCAGCAAAATGTGTTTGCTAGAATTCATTACCAGTTCCTGGTAGTTATCATGAACACAGATCTTTACCAAGGAGGAGTTATTCACTCCCATCGGGGTTTGTGATCTAAATAATTTTTCTTCTAGAAGAGTTTCACACAAAACCATTAGTGTTTCCAAACTTTTGTCATTGCTCTCATGCTCATAAACCCGCTTTCCCTTGTCTAAAACATAAATAATCGATGTTACCTTTTCGGGGCTACCAATTTTACAAAAGAAATCTATGGCACATTTTGTAGGATTCAGGACATCTATATCTAACATATCGCCCGCCAAAAACTCTATACTTTCCCCAAATTTCATAGCTAATTGATGCAGTTTCTCCAAACATTTCGTGTGATAGGCACATTTCTCCCGAAAGTGATTGAAAAATATCACAATAGGTTTCTCAATTTGATGAAATGTTAAACGATTTAAGATTTTAATTTTGTCCCGGTAATGGTCCCGTACATGTTGCTCGAAATCGATTGGTTTTAATGGTGGCAGTAGACGTTTTGGCGACGGTCGGTAACGCGAGTTGGATGGCTTTTTTAAACAACTATCACTAAATGTATCATTTTCTCCAAAAACATCCGAATCTTCTGCCTCCATTGTGGCTGCTGCCGCGTGCTAATGGGAGATATTAGGAATATGACTAATTTTGTTGATGGGTTTTTGTCTGTAAACATTGAGACCAGCTGATTTTTGTTTTCTTCCATTTGATTTAAATAGCCGACTGTCAAATTTGCAACATGTTGTTGTTGCCTCAAATTAACCCATCAAATCCGAGAGCTTTAGGTAATAAACATATCTTTCAAAGATGATAGCCTAAATATGTACTTCGCGGAACTCTTTCATTAATAAAATATATTTATATTTTCATTTAATTTGAAGTTTCTAGTTTATTTTATATGATCATCTCCGTTGGCATCCCGTTTCAGCTTGGGGTGATCTTTGCTGTTATAACAGCTCCAACATTTACAATTTCATTAGTTTGTTTTTTTTTTTAAGATCAAGGTGAAAAAATTGTTCTACTTCCACTGGATAGATCCACAAATCCTCAGGTTTGGCGGTACAGTTAAAAATTTCCTCTTTTAAGGCTTGAGTCGTCGTCGGCTTATTCGAGTAAACCATCGACTTTAAAAAACCCCAAAGAAAAAAATTTAAAGCTGTTAAATCGCACGATCGATCGCGAAATAACTGATGTAGCAATTGAATTGTTTCTCTGGCTGTATGATATGTGGCGCCGTCTTGTTGAAACCACATGCCCTCCACATTCATTTCTTCAATTATAGGCGAGAAAAAACTGGTTATCATTTCACGATACCGAACACAATTGACTGTTTGCGTTTGACCTGCCTTATTTTCATAAAAAAAGTTCCAGCCGAAAAACCACACCACACAGAGACACGTTGAGGATACATTTGCTTCTCGTGAATCACTCGAGGATCGCTGCATAGCGGATTTGGAGACACCAATTTGCTGAGCTCGGTATCGAATTGAGGTGGATGGAGTTTGAGCGACATCATCACGTACAGCTGCGACATTTTCGGTCGATCGACCTGGTCGAAGGCGCGTTGTTGTCTTTACATCCCTAACAGACCCAGTTTCGGCAAATTTATCTATTAATCTCTTTACAGTTGACTCTTTTGGAGCATTATTGTGAACCCAAATTGATCGCAATTTGCGAACTGTAGCCGCAAAACTTTCACCATTTTAGTAAAACAATTTCACAATGAGAATGCGTTGTTCATTCGTGTAGCGCTCCATTTTTACTCTACTAGCAAACAATAATAATTGTTCAATTGTCAAACAATGACATTTCGAATCGCGCCAAATTTAAAAATTGCAACATTCATGCGATAACCTGAAATTGCGGAGTTGGTGCTAGAGACGGCACCAACTCCAAATGTTGCTTAACGCTATCCTCAAACATGCGAAGATATTTTCTGACGTATCTTACGGATGACTCCAACTTTGCGATGATTTCTTCGATGGTTTGGATTATTTCTTCGATGACATTCTAAAAGGAACTGCTGAGACAGCATGACGTTGTGTTCCTTTACCGGAAGCATCTCTGTTTCCTCATAAAGATTATGTGGTGAGGTAATTTGTAGGCAGCCTGTTATTGTTATTAGGGCAACATTTTTTAGCACTGGATATTTCTCCACTATGTAAGTAATACTACTACGCTGACCACACTGGACCAGCATAATTTGCCACTGACCGGTCAATCGTTTTATAGGTAGATAGCAAGGTCTCTTTGTCCATTCCCAAAGTATAGCCGGCTAGTGCTTTAAGGACCTTGTTTCTACATAGCAATTTATGCGCGACAGTTGTGGCATGTGATAACGAGGTAAAAAGGCTATCGAGTGTGACTTCCAGGAATTTCGGGTGGTTCACTGTCGAAATTGGTACAGCATTGATTTTGACGCCAAGCTGTAGACTTACTTTTTTTGTCCAGGTGGTAAAAATAGGGTCGCTGTGTGTTAAGTTGGTTGTAGGTTACTTTCAGTGAAAAAATTGTAGATGATATTGAGATAACGATTAACGCATAGATCTTTTACATTATGGTCAGTCGCATAAGATATCACTTTAAAGTCTTGCGGTGAAGCTCGGAGTTTGGAGAAGTAGAAGTTACATAGAAGTGGCGACAGGACTCCGCCCTGAGGAACCACCTGCCTAACTCTATGCTGTTTTGAGCGTTGGTCCACAGATGATTTACTATCCACCTCCTCAAATTTGTTGTCATTGTGGACAGCAGGATGTCCTGGAAGAGCGTCGCATGGCTTACCGTATTAAAGGCTTTTGACTAGTCAAGTGCCTTTCAAATTATTGTTGCGTGCCTGCAGATCGCAACTTTTTATTAGTTTAAATAGAATAAAGGATGCAATATGTTTTTTCTATTCAGAGACTTTTTCTGTTTGACATTCAAAGTTTTTGTGTTGGCTTGATTTAACAATTTCTTGGAAGTCTAGAATTTATACCTATAAAGATCAAGGTTTCATATAACGAATCAAGGTTTCAGATAACGAATCAGGCTTGAGAAAATCTGTCTTTAGAGTTGGCTATTAGGATTTTGGAAATGTTTTTAAATTCATTCGTTCTACAATTCTTTTGGACATATAGCATTTAGTCTAACTGCCACAGATACCACAGTTAGACTTAGAGAGCTATCACTATTTTAAAACATGTGGGTGCCGAGCCACAGAAACATATCAGGGAACTGTAGAGCAGACGGGTTAGCAAGAATTGGGACTTCAGATTCCAAATGACTTGAAATCTGTTGTTGTTTGCATAGATTGCCTTTACTATTTAAGACAAGAATTGTTCTTAATTGTATCCATTATGACAAAAAACTATTTCAATTGGATGCCACGGCTTTTTTGAAGTTCTGGGGACAAGGAGAAGTAAATAAAATATCTTCTCTGCACATAACCCAGTAGAAGGGAAGTTAATAAAGGTTCAAATTTCTATGGGAAACTGGGTGATGTAGCTGATATATAGATATTTGCAGACGTAAGAGAATTTTATGGCGATTCGGATGACTGATTACTAATCATCTATATTCTGAAATTAGAGGAGTCAACGCAATTGTATTGGCCACTAATGGGTTAATCTTATGAGCAAAGAAATAGAGTGGAGCAAAAAAGCTTTATGGCGAAATTCATTAAAACACTGAGAAAAATTAAATTTCAATTTATTTTTTATTTTTCATAATGTTTATAAATAAAATCAGTAATTTCGCTTTTACAAAGATAATCCCCCGAAAAACGTATTAGTTCCTTTTTATTTATTCGCTTTATAAAATATAAAATCGGATAGGTCTCATCATCCATTTCCAAAGGTATATAATTTAAGTTGGCATCAATTTTTATAATTTTTACAAGGTCCTTTTTCTTTTTCACTTCACGTGCAATATCTTCTAAAATATTTAAAAATTCTTCATAATTTTCGAGATTTGAATTGTAAATTGTTAGAAGTATATCCTTTTTAATAGAGGCGATACACGAGTTCAGATTTTCTGCAATACAGGACTTAACAATTTTGTCAGCATAAACATTAGGCCAGCGTTGACACACCAAAAGTTCTCCAGTGCTAAGTTTTTGGCTGAAATAGAATAAAGAAGCTGCCGTTTTGAACTCATTCATAGCAAATTTGTTTTTCTTCAAATCTAAGCCAAAGACTTTTGGTTCCGAAGATTTGCTTAAGAAATCTTCAGGACTCCAGCGAGGATTAATTACATCTATATCCTTAAAATCTGCCATGATGTATTTTCTGTTGCATAAGTTAGAAGCAACTTGATAGATTTGATCTATCCATTTCAGATGGTGAGCCAAACATTTCCCATTTCTAAAGTCCATAAAAATTATGATAATATAAGTTTTACACTTTAAAAATGCTTTTCGCTCAAAAACTTTCATATTTTGGATACAGTTTTCATTTAAATATGAAGGCAAATCTGTAAAATCCAATTCAAAATTCGGTTGTATATCCAAGGGTCGGTAAGAAGAGATTCCAAACTCCTGACGTTGTTGCTTTAAAAATGCTGCAGGATCTTTTAGATATGATGTTATGCATTTAACAATATTTTCTTCGTTTCTGGGTCCTTTGAGAAAATCTACAAAATCTGTTTTATCTTCTCGGGGTATAAGTAATAGTTTGGGAAAGCCAAAAACCTCAAATTCAAATGGTATGTAGTTTTTAGTACCATTAATATAAACAACATCCACATTATGAGTTAATAACTGCTGGGCCACGGTTTCATAATTAGACTCATTCTTTAGATTTATCTGGGAATAATCATCAAAACCCACGATTAATAGAATATGTTTTGTAGAGCTCGTTACCAAATCTTTGTAGTTATTATGAACACAAATTTTTACCAAATTTGAGCTATTTGCAACTGGGAGGTCCTCCGATTGAAATAGGTTGCCTTTTAAAAGATTTTCACACAATTCCGATAAAGTTTCCAGATTCTTATAACCTTTATATTGTTGGTGAATGCGTTTTTGTTCATCTATAGCATAAACATTGGAGAACTCCTTTTCAGGTCTAACAAAACAGCTAAATAGATTTATCGAATGCCATTTTGGATTCATTACATCTATATCCAACATATCGCCTACTATAATTTCAATACGTTCCCCATATTTTAGTGATAATTTGTAAATTATATCCAAATCCTCAATATAGTAGGCACATTTTTCCCGAAAATGATTGAAAAATATTAGAATAGGCTTTGAGATCCCTTTAAATGTAGAACGATTTAAAATTTTAATTTTATTGTGATAACTGTCTTGAACATATTTCTCAAATTCTAGTGTTTTAGCAGCAGGCAAAAATCGATGATGATAATCGGGAAAACTTGCTGTAGTTGGTTTAAAATATACATCACTATCAGAATCACTATAGTATTCGGAATCACTATCTAGACAAATTTCACTAAAAAGTTCCAAATTGTTTGATTCCATTACGAAAAAACACGCAAATATTTAGCGGATGTAAACAAACTAGTTATTAAAGGCTAAATAAAAAGTTTTAATTATGAATGAGGTTTATATAGTAAAAGCTCAAAGTTTTTAGAATAGTGAGAGAAAAAGCTTTATTGTGAAATTTAAATTCAGTTCAGCCCGGTCCGCTTCGTTGGTGAAAGTATTCAACGAGTACAGCAAAGTGTTAACGAAACCTCAGAAACACTGACCCTGACAAAATGGTACTTTCATGTCAAATTTTTGAAGTGCGAATAATTTTCTAAAATTCGGAAATTCTTTGGCCGTCGCACCCGACTATTTTCTTTAGAGTTATTTGAAAGAGCGAGTGTATATGAATAAGTCAGAGACAATCCTTGGACTCAAGGCAAACAAGTTTTGAAAGATGTTATGGGAAATGCTCTAAAAAGACCGAATTTCTATCTGTGAGTCGCTGCTGAATCGCAAAGAATTTATCCTTTATTCAGCCTCATTACGAATGTCGACAATTTAGTACTAGATGAAAGAAAATATCGACACAATTTCGTTAATCTAGTACGAAAATTCCAATCGTAATAAGGCTGAATGATAACTGATGATGAAAAACGGACCACTTACGAATGGCATTCAGTAGGAGCAAATGGTGCGTTAGCCAGGATAAACTGGCTTTATTCAGAGTTTGAAAAAGAAGTGGATTTGTCTTTCATCAGTATAACGCCTGGGCACACAAACCGTTACTTAATAGTCAGAAGCTTTAGGAGTTCGGCAGGAAGGTTCTTTTGTATCCACCATATATTCTGGACTTAGCACGAAGTAATAACTACAAGTTTTTGCCTATGGTGAACGATTTTGTTGGAAAACCCCCGATTCAAGATGGTATTGCGAAAATCAGTTGCTACAGTATTTTTAATATGGGAAAGGGGGTTTCTTTGCGAAAAAAAACCATCACTCAAAACAAGGCTAAATTTGATAAATATTATGGGGTCCTGCACCATCCATTTCCATAGTAAAAAATGGTTTCTGAATTTTGGTGTGGCTATACAAGCACGAAAGATGCCAAATGTTCTGGACGTACAGTTGAGATCTCTTCATCAGAAACAATTGAAAAAAATGTATTAAAGTCGATGGGAGATTGAAAGTGACAGATATTGTGGAAGCCATAGAAATCTTACTCTGATATGAGAATCCATTTCATTTTACTTTTAACCTTTTATTGCACCAATCCTCAGCGGATGACCACTACTCATGTATTGGATTGTGTGGAACTCGTCAAAAAGGTTGTGGGGGAAGATTCGGTTTAAATTATTTGACATCAGAGATAAGCGGGTGATTTTTGAAAGAAGATTATACGGTGCCACAAATTAGCAACTTTTGTAAAAACTTGGAAAGCCACCTAGTTGGATTTATAGGCCTAGATGAAGACATACAAAAACCATTTTCAAAGATTTCAAAACACGTGCAAAATGTTGAGTTATACGAAAAAACGTGTTTTCGGATAGGTCGTAATACTAAAGTACCTCCAAATAACACAATTGCAGAGAGATTTTTAAATTTTAAACAGTTTTGGAAAGTCAAGGGATCCAGGTTTTACAAGCTGTAAAATCGGTTTTTTGTGTATAACTCCTAAACTTTGACATATTTCTGAAATTTGTTATGCACTCGGTGATAGGCCTATCACCGACGCTAAGTCGTTTCTCGATTTTTTTTAAGTGTATCAGTTATTTCACGTTCACCGACATATGAGTACTTAAAGACATATGAGTACTAGGTCACCAATAAGCACCTTCTCACTTATCTGTACTAGGCGAAGTAATTTTAAAATAGACTAAGAAGCACGGGTATAAATTTCCTTAAATGGTATTAAGTCCAACGAACACCGCGCAGGATTTTAAAGAGTTTCTGATTCCTTAGTATCTATATCACCCATGTTCATAAATGGATAAAAAAGATTGACTTGATATACAAATTTTAAACATTTTGTTGGTAACAGTTTAATAACTCACAATGCTATATCTCATAAACTAATAGCAGGACATCTATCATATGGTTCAAATTCTTGTAGAGAGATATATGTGTCAGTTTACAAACTTTTCAGCACACCTGTTATAAATTAAGATACACAACAACAAATTTTGTAAAATTTTTATATGTATACAAAATTTTAAATTTTTTTCATAATTTCAAAAACTTTATTAAAATTTATTTATTATTTTCTACATTATTTTTTATAAAATCCAGCATCTTATCTTTACTTAACTCATTATTATCCAATAAAACATGTTCTTTTTTATTATTTTTGGGTATAAAATAATGTACCGGATAACTCTCGTTCTTATATTCCAAGTCCACATAATTTAGTTCTATATTAAATTTAACCACTTCCACATCAAGACCATTAACTTCTACAGCAATCTCCTCCAATAAGAGCAAAAGTTCGGTAGTATCTTCCTTAATCCCAGAATAAAATGTTATAAATATGTGTTTTTTAAGATTTTTGAGAAAGAAATTAAAATAATTGGCAGACCAATCCTTAACCAATTCCTTTTCAATACTTCTGCTATAGTCCTGGGAATAGTAAAAGTCTCCATTTTCAAGGCTATCAGCGAAATAGAAAAGTGAAGTCGGTGAATTGAAATAACCGAAGTCAAATGTGTGCTTTAGGCGGTCCACTCCATATATCAGGGGTTTACCTTGGGCTTTGTTTACAAGATCTTCTGAAATCCATTTTGTATTTATAACATCAATTTCCTTAAAATCGGCTATAAAAAACTCGAAGCCATATAATGAAGAGGCAACTTGATAGAGTTTGTTGAAGCAATTAACATGTTTTTTAAAACATTTTCCTTTAAAATCCATAAAAATTAGAATTATCAATTGGAATGTATCTTCTAAAACCTGACGATCCAAAACTTTAAGGGAATTACCATAATGCTGTTGCAGAAATTGTGGCAGTTCTTGTTGAAAGTCTATAACAAAATCATTGGGTACTATAATAGATTTTGAACTCATTTTCTCATGTTGTTTCTGCTGTAAATCGGTCAAATATTTCGGGTTCTCCAAAATGTTGGTTAAGAATTCGATTATATTTTCTTCTTTTAAAAAATCTTCGTAGTACACAAAATTCTTTTTATCATTTTGAGGTAAAAATATTAGAGTAGGCAAGGTATAGGCACAATATTCAAAAGGTATATAGTTTTTTTCCGCCTCCATATATAGAACCTCTAAATTATGATCTTTTAAATTTAAGGCCACATTTTCATAATCCACATCCTTATCTTCTAATTTATTAAGTTCTATTATTAAAAATATATTTTTAGAAGATTTTAATACCAATTCTTCATGATTTTCGTGAACACAAATTTTTACCAAATTGGACTCATTATATTCCGGTATCTTTTGAGAGGGAAATAGTTGTCCTTTTAATAAATTTTCACATAACTCTTTTAAAGTTTCCTTTTCCTTATAGGCATCCAAAAATTCATGTATCCGTTTCTTTTCATCTATGGCATAAACACTGGGGGTAACATCTTCTGGTCTTACGAATATGGAAAAGAAACTTAAGGGGTTTCTGCCGGGAAACATAAGATCCATATCGCTCATGTCAGCTGCTATAAATTCTACGTTTTCTCCATATATTAAATATAGTTCATACATTCGATCCAGCCATTTGGTATGATAATTGCATTTTTCCCGAAAATGATTGAAGAAGATAAGAAGAGGTCTTTGGATTTGATGAAATGTTTCACGATTTAGAATTTTGATTTTATTGTGGCAATTTTCTTTAACGTAGAGTTCAAAATCTATTTCGGCGGGAGGTGTACGACGCAATTTAGGCTGTGGTATACGTTTATATCTCCATTGTTTGTAGACATTTGAATCATCGTTGGCTTTCTCGAGATTTAATATGTATTTTGGTTTTTTCTTGACTTTCGTATCCATGGAATGAGTCAGAGTCGTTAACAAATTTTTACTGATGAACGGCAGATAATCACCAATTTTCGATACCTATATATACTCGAAATTGTAAAAACTAAAAAAGCTTTTTTATTACAAACTTTTAGGCCAATATAAATTACAATATATAGGGAAATATTAAAGATATGATGAAATTTATTTATTTCGTATAATGTTTAAATAGCGAGATCTATTTTTGTCGTTAGGAGTTGACCTTAAAGAAAAACTTTTATAAATATTTTAAAATTTAAATTCATTATTTAATTTATTCCAGAAAATATCGTCTAATTAAAAAAGTACGACTATCCATGAAATAATAATTATTAAATTAATTAATAATAATTATTAAATCATGCGACTATCTATGTTTCTCTTCCAATATTCCAAATTTTCTTTCAGTGTAATAAATGTAAAATCAAAAAGCTTTTGTAAAAAAAAAATTGGCAAGCTTTTACTCTTTTAATATTCTCCCCAATTTATTGGTAAACAAAAAATGAACACTTAGAGAAAACTCTGGTAAAAGTTATTGTAAAAATAAAAAGTTTTTCATTGCCTTTAAATATAAATAAGACAAGAAATTGCTATATAGTCTGCCAAGCCCTATTATTTGATACCCTTTCCCTTCATGGTGTAACATGAACTAAGTTTCAGCCAGTTTACAAGCTTCTCTTTGATCTCAGAGACATTTCTAGAGACTTAAGTCATTTCCGACAGCGGAAGTGCTATGGGAGCTAGGTTCAACTGTGGAACAATTAATGTATACAAAAGATTTGTGCAAATTTTAGCAAGAAACTTTAATTATCTTTAAATTTTGAGAGTTGGTCTTGTGTGGGAGGTATATGGATCGATTATAACAAAAATGCACTGACATTTTCTAACATACTTACTTAAATGACCTATATTTACAATATGCTAAAGTCAAAGGCCCAGCATATCTCACAATTTCATGAGCTTCGTAGAACAAGCTTTATAAGATTTCCTCTACTTGGTCTTTCCATCGAAGTTTCGGACGATCTCTTCTAGCATTAGGAAAGCCGTTTTTATTATAATTTTAGCCTTTTCATAGTTATCGATTTTTCCAGAAGGGGGTTGCTAGTCCTTACCTATATTTTTATCGTTCTTGTGTGAGACTCGCGGCACATGTTAGCCCACTTCATCCACGAGGAGGTCAGTGTACACAGTTGAGATGATGTATAACCATGAGTAATCTGGGCTTAGCTTGTTAAGACCAATCAGAGCCGTTGCTTGGTATCCACAAAATAGTCTACAATAAGCAATATTTTTGCTAAACTTGTTTCAAAAACAAATTAATTTGTGCTTTTAAAATCTCGGAATTGAACTGGTGCTGGACTTTAAGCTGTCCTGGAGCTTAAACACCCAATCTAGGTTGTCTAAAGCAACCATTACACTCTATTTGTGCAGATGACCCTTAGGCAATACATGGGGCCTTTTCCCTGCAAATACTTCCTGGCTTTTTGAGATGGTTGCAAAATCTATACTCATGTATGGTGCTCTTGTTTGGTGGCCTGCTCTATGTAAGGCTAATTAGTGAGGATCTTTTGTTAAAGTCTTCAGATATATTGCCCTAATGATTACTGGTGCCATTAGGACTAAGCCTTCAAAGGTACTCTTCCGGCTGAGCTACTAGCTCAAAACGTAGACCTTTACTCAGTCATTGGGTTAAGTACTACTAATGAATGGCCTTCTTCATCTATAGGTCGAGTGACCTATGGATAAATTTAGAACTATCCCCAAAAACATCGACTACTGCATTCCCACCCAATTCTTCGGACGCTCCTTAACTGCAAATATCTCTGGAGCCCAAATCGACTAGAGATATACACAGATGGATTTACAACGAAAAATTAAGTGGGTGGGGGCTTTTTCATCCCATTGTTAGGGTGAAAATCTATTTCAAGCTCCCAAACCTCTGTAGTAATCTACAGACTGAAAATTCAGCCATCTATAGGACGAAAATGGCTAAGGTACCACCGAATATACTACAGGGCTATTCGTTTTGTACGGACAGTCTTGCCGCCATTCACTCCTTTTTCGGTCTTTACAACATCAGTTCTTACTCGGGAATGCCGGGCATCCCTAAATGATCTAACAGAGCCTTGCGAAAAAAGAAGAGTGTTTCTAACGTCGATTTTCGTTCTCTTATAAAACATTATTTTTGAAGAAAATAAAAAAGTATTTTGTAGACCTTCCGAAGGTAATCAAGAAGTTGGAAAATTGCCGAAATAAAGAGCTAAAAGAGGACTATCATGAATAAAATAAAAAATGTTTAAACAAAATTTTTGATTATCATTTTCAACTGATGGCATGGGTTAACTTTGTATTAGGACTGTTGTGGGTTGACAACAAAGCACTGGAGAAAAACTCTTTATCACATTTCATTCCCATTTTCGGTTCCCATTTTACATAACCTCTACAATGAAGTTAGTAAACTTCGACCTCTACCATCCAAAGAAACATTTTGAAAATTTTACTTCGAAGAAATAGTAACATTTTTGAAACTAATATTAAAATTTTTAAAATTTTGATATGAAAAAGGAACATTTCCACAAAATTATAATAAACTTTGATTAAAAATAAATCATTTTTATTAAGTATAATAAATATAAAATAAAAAAAAATTAAATAACATATCAAAATTAACAAAATATATTTAAATTAATTACATATTTTCTTTAATAAATTTCAACATATTATCTCTACTTAAAGATTTATCAACATAAAGCCTCAAATCTCTTTTATTATTTTTAGGTATAAAATAGTGCACCGGATAGTTGGGCTGAGCAAATTCCACACTTAAATAGTTATATTTAACATCAAACTTCACCACCTCGATATTCAATTCCCTGACATCTTCGGCAATAGTTTCCAATAAATTGAATAGTTCTCCATTATCAGCATCAGATGAATAAAATGTAATAAATATATGTTTTTTCAATTTCTTAAGGAATATCTTTAAAAAATTAGCTGACCAATTTTTAACCAATTCCTTTTCTAAGCCTATTTTAAATACTTCAGAGTAATAAAAGTCGCCATTTACAAGACTATCGGTAAAATAAAAGAGTGAAGGTGCTTTATTGAAATTACCAAATTCATAAATGTTTCTAAGATGATCAAAGCCATATATTCTGGGTTTTCCTTGGGCAGATTTAATTAGGTCTTCTGCTTTCCATTTACTGTTGATAATATCAATGTCTTGAAAGTCAGCTATGAAAATTCCGTAGCAATAATATTCTAAAACCTGATAAAGTTGGTTAAACCATTCCACATGTCGTTTCTGAAAATTGCCTTGAAAATTCATAAATATTACCAGATTGTGGCGTCTAGACTTTTCTAATACTTGACGATCTAATATCCTTAAGGAGTTGTTATAATGCTTTTCCAGAAATTCAGGTAAATTTTTAAAATCCATTGAAAAATCTGTTGATACTTTAGCCTTTTCCCAAGAATTTCTATCAAGTTGTGCTTTTTGTAATGAAAGTAAATATTCGGGCTTATCTATGCAACTTTTTAGAAATTCTATTACATTATCGTCTTTTCTCCAATCTTCATAATATATAAAATTATCCTTGTCTTTTGAGGGTATAAACAAAATCGTAGGATAAGAAAATGCACAATATTCAAAAGGTATATAATTCTTTTCAGCCTCCATATAAACAATATCTAAGTTATAGTCTTTTAATGTTAAGGCCACTTTTTCATAATCTGGTTCATATTCACTTTGATGATATTTGTCCAAACTAATGATAAGGAAAATATTTTTTGTAGATTTTTTAACCAATTCTTCATAGTTGTCATGAACACATATTTTAACCAAATTTGTTTTATTATTTTCCGGTAAAGGTAGAGAGGGAAACAATTTTCCATTTAGCAAATTTTCACATAATTCTGTTAGATTTTCCACTGTATTGTAGGCGTCATAATGTTGATGTATACGTTTTTTCTCATCTATTACAAAAGTGTTAGGAGACTCGTCCTCAGGTCTTACCATACGACAAAAAAATTGCATGGGATTAGTTTCGGGATATATAACATCCATGTCTAGCAGATCGGCTGCTATAAATTCTACACGATCTCCAAATTTCAATGTCAATTGATAAATTCTATCCAGCCATTTAGTTATATAAGCACACTTTTCCCGAAAATGATGAAAGAATATAGCAATAGGTCGCTTAATTTCAGAAAATTGTTCACGGTTTAGGATTTGTATCTTATTTTCACATTTTTCTTGGATGTATTTTTCAAAATCTACCGGTTCTGGTTCAATGCGAGGAAACTTTTGTTTTGGTATATATTTGTATGGCGTGTAGGGTTTACATGCATAGAGCTCATTTTTTTCACTTCCCGGTTCGTCTGAGATGTCGATTTGATTAAAAACTTCTAATATATCTGCTAAATTTTGACTCTCCATAGTGCGTTTTTGTTTGATATTTATGGCGGCTAATACTAATTAATACTATGATAGGATTTGTAATGAATCAATGTTTTATACTAATAATTTAATGTGAGTAGTTCGAATAGGGGAAAGCTTTTCTCTGCAATATATGACGAAATAAATATACATTGTAAAAATTTCAACACTTTTTCATCACTCTGTAAACTTTTGGGTTATAATATAAAATATATGAAAATAATATTGGAAGATTTGTAAATTGACCTGGTATAAATCCCTCCCCCCCCCCCCCCCCCCCGAGTCGCGAATATAATATAACATATAAACAAACAAGTTTTGGGAACACTATTCCCTTGGGAGATGATATTCGCAATAGGGGTGATCGTCATAAAAATGTTTGGCATGAAAGACTCCAAAGAATCTCTCGATTGAGAAGAAACTTTTCGATCTGCATTTTAATTAGGCAAAACCTAATTTCCCTTTACTCAAAAATTATTTTCCTCTAAATATAAAACAATTAGAATAGTTCACTATTTATCTTCAAGATCTAAATATTTCCGTTCTATTAAGAATTTCATAAATTGTCATAATTTAAAGTAATACTTTTTTCTTTCAGTGTTTAATAGCCATTTAATGAAATAAGTTAAAAGCTGTTAGCAAATAAAACTTTTGTTTCTAAAGTTTTTGTAAATGAGAAAAAGCTTTGAAATTTTTATGCTTTGCAAAAGAAACTCTTTCTCGTTGTTTATGCATAAAAAATGTAAACAAATCTTTTGCTACACTAAAAAAAATTTGAGCATACAAATAAGAATTTAAATGAATTGCAAATAGTATATGTGACCCGGTCTATGAAAAGGTTTCTTATGACTCAAAAACAAAATTTCGAAAAACTTGCTAATTTTTCGAAATATTAGCTAATTTTTCGAAATTTTGTTTTTGAGTCATAAGCCACCATTTCCCTTTTCATAGACCGGGTCACATATATTAGAAAAATTATTGCTTACTCGAATTTATGTTGGAAATCATATAAAAGTCAATATGAAAAGTCTTAATTTAATACAAAATCAACTTTTTTTATATTTTGTTTTCTTATATTTTAACAGTCGAATAAAATTTTTCTATTTCCCCAAAAACAAGTATTGATACTTTTGACTCGATTTGGTTAACAAGATTGGGAGGCATGTTAGCTTCTTTTATTTTCGAAGCCAGACTTTGAAAATGGAGTGATGTAGAATCCTGTTTGTGTGCTGCAAATGAAGTACAAATTTTAGAAATACTTGTTGAAGCCAAATCAAGAAATTCTTGAAATTTCTCATTATCTTCATCACCATCTTCACCAATATCTTCATCACTATCTTCATCACCACCTTCATCGCTATCTTCATCTTCAGAAATATTTCCAACAGTACTAAAAGTTAAAAGAATATAGGAACATATTAAATTTATTAAAAAGGTTTATCAAAAATTTGGGACATCAAACATTTAATTAAAAAGTTTTACTGTAGTCTATTGCACTAAGATCCCAATTCATTACAATTATTTATTATTGTAATAGTTTTTTGATAAAACCAAAAAATGTTGGTGGGAAAACCTTTTCCCATCGAAACGCGTCGAGGAAAGGTTTCCCCACCAACATTTTTTGGTTTTATCAAAAAACTATTTCTTACAATAATAAATAATTGTAATGAATTGGGATCTTAGTGCAATACACTACAGTAAAACTTTTTATATTAAATTTATATTTGAATCGTACTTAAATAATTCTACTTACCGTCTAGAGCTAGTGGCATTTTCTAAAAAGGACAATGATTCGACTTTTTTTGGTGGTTCAGCTTTGCTGCCAGAATCAATTTGGTCTAGCCATTTGCAGCACTTGTATGAATCACAAAGGCCTTTCCACCGCTTTTCGCATTCAATTTCTATAAAAGACGTTCTATTAATACTTGTGTATGTTCCAAATTACTATACAAACCATTCAATTTTATATTCTCTGCCACATCCCTCCAAGCATATTCTGTTTTTTTCAGATCTTTGTAGTCGGGATGACCTATATCATACAAAATCGCACGACTGCGCACTTCCTTTATTAACATCTCATCCAAGTCCATATCAATACCTGAAATATGTTAAGAAATGTTATTATTAATAATATAATAAAACAAAAGTAATAACAAATCTACCAAACAAAACAAAAGCCAACCGATACAACAATGAAATAAAAATGTGTAAACAAAAAACAGCTGCTTACGAGTGTTGCCGATATTGTTTTTTTAAGATGGGCAAAATAACGATTTATATTTTGATAGAAATCATGTAATTGATAGTATATCCCAATTAAAAAAATCTTATAGAAAGATTTTAGTGTAATTTCTGATAGTTTGAGAGTTATGGGATTTTTAAATTTCAACAATTATACTGTATAACTTTGGAAGTTTTTATCCGATAATAATTTTTTTAGCATAAAAAAGCTTCTAAAAATACCTTTACCTTTAATATGTATATATTCCTCCGATTTATCAATCCACTAAGAGCTCATATACTAAATATTATTTTTACTACAGGCTTTTTTATAAAAATGCGCATGTCTTAAAACAACATCGATGTAAGTATGGTCTTTTGTATAATGAATTGTACGCAAGACATATTGGGCTTTTATAAAACCCAAACTTCGTAGCTCTACCTTATGAAGTGTGTGAGTTATGTCAGTTTAAAAATAAACTTTTTGAATATTATTTTTTTTTAATGTAGGTACTTCTATTGAGGAAGAGTTAAATAAATATAAATTTGTATGCTACATACATACGTATACATTTATTATATAATATACATTTACATTTTTGAGAAGTATTTTGTTAAATAAAGTTAGTTGGTTTAAATTGCTCTGGATCAAACTTATGGTCTTGTGAACTCTCCTATAATTCTGTGGGATCCTCTTTTTAATTCACAATTCTGATCCAATCAATTTAAATCTATTCTTATATAGACTTAAAAGAGCAAACTTATTGATCGCTGATTTATTATCGCAAAGTCAAAATGGCAAAATAATAATTTGTAATTTCGACATAGGATTTTAAATTCGGTAAAATTGTATATACCAAACTAATACGCATCCAAATACTAATGATCGTTTCCAGATTAAATAGTTATGACATCTGAGTTATGTTATAAAACGCGTTTTTTAGCCGCACATTCCCCTCTAATTATAATATCCAAAGATTCAAATCGAATATCTACAACACTACTCCCTCTATCCTCCTTCCCACAACCTTTTTTTCCTAGTTTCATCACAATGCATATGCATACGAAGCGGTCATCCCCTGAGTCTCGATCCAATTAAAAAGAAATATATATTTACACTGGTACCAATGATTGACATATAGTAGGGAGATATAAGGTCTATAGATCAGATGTTTTGAGTCTTGGGATTAGTGTGTTGGTCACTATTTGTAGTTCACCAGGTAACATCATTTCCCGTTCCGATCATGTATAAGCTCTTCAACTTCTTTGATAGTAAGATTCCTAAGATTTTAACGATCGAGTTATGAATTCGTATTGTCGTTTAACACATCTTATCCAAGTCGTGCGAGGTTTAATCTAAGTGCAATTTTAGTAATAAATTCATGTTTTAATATTAGCCTGCGTTATGCCATTTAAGTAGCAACACTGATATCACGCTACTGTCGAAAAGGCGGAACCATCGTGCTGATATTAAGCTTCTAGGTAATAGAAAGATTCAAAGTTATCAATACCATTGATTGACAGAGGTCTTGAGACGTACATGCCAATTCGCATTAGTTTTGTCTTTATGGTGTTTATTTTAAGACCGCGTTTTCTGAAAACCTGTTTAATCCCTCTTACCAAACTGTACATACAAATAATGGGTGTAAATGCATCTGCCATTGTGTAAGGGCCATATTTCAGAAGTTCAGCTGGTATACTGTCATGACCCCTAGACTTGCCAGTAACAATATAAGATACACAACTATAATCAAAGTTCACAACGGTGTGGATCTCAATACTCCAGATGTCGACAACCACGCAACATCTTTCCAAGCCATTATGATATTATTTCAATTGCCTTCAGACGGCTTCAACGACGACGGGGTATATCTACATTTCCTGTGATGAAATTAAATCTGCTACTAATAGCCCGTGAAGTACTGGATTCAAAAGTTAACTTCGGGCATTATTTGCCAAGAAAGACGGGCCTTATTAAAGGTACTTTTATATTATTCAAGGTTTGCTTTATAATTTTAGCAGAACTGAATAAAAAGGGGTGATTAAGGGAATGTTGCATACCAAGCAACGTTTCTGATTTATCTTAACTTGGAAAGCCTAGACTTAACTTGATTATTCTTCATCTCAACTGTGGATACTGACCTAGTGGTATCATACGTGGCACTGCGTTAACACCCGTTAATGTAGTGAGCTAATATGTGGCGCGAGTTCTCCCATTAGAACGATAAAAAATATGAGTTAGGACGACGGGCTAGTAACTAACTTCTGGAACAACAAATGAAAAAGCTAAAATTATAATAAATTTTAGAAAATGTCCGAAACTTCAATGAAAAAAGTAGTGGAAAATCTTTCAAACCTTGGCCTACAAAATTGGAGAATATGCGCACAAGATCGAAGCATATGGAATTCTAAAATATGCTAGCCCTTTGACCTTAATAGGTTGTAAATATAGGCCACTTAAGTAAGTAAAGATCGTGTAGACTTAATAAAATTATTTTTAAAAAAGTTTAAACATTTATTCAAAAAATTCAAACTTAAGAAATACATAAATTAAATTCCTAAAATTAGTATCAACTAATTATAAATTATTATTTAACATCAGTTTTAATAAATTCCATCATATTTTCTCTACTTAAACTTTTATCAATATAAATTCTGAAATCTTTTTTATTAGATTTAGGTATAAAATAGTGAACCGGATAGTTGGGCTGAGCATATTCCACACTCAAATAATTAAATTTCACATCAAACTTCACCACCTCAACATTCAGCTCCTTCACATCCTTGGCTATTAGTTCCAATACCTTGAAAAGTTTTTCCTTGTTCTCATCATCTGATGAATAAAATGTAATAAAAATATTTTTCCTTAGAGTCTTGAGAAAGGTTTTAAAATTGGCTGTCCAGTTCTTAACCGTTGTATTATCATTTATAACCCTTTTACAAACTTCAGAATAGTAGAGATCTCCATTTAAAAGACTATCGGTGAAATAGAAGAGTGAAGGCGCATAAACGAAATTACCAAATTCATAAATATTTTTGTAATGATCCATGCCATATATTCTAGGTTTGCCTTGGGCAGCTTCTATTAGATCCTCTGATTTCCATTTAGGGCTGATAACATCAATTTCCTTAAAGTTAGCTATGAAAATATTGTAGTCCTTGCACATTTCTATAACCGGATAAAGTTTATTTAACCATTCAATATGTTGAGCCAAAAATTTGTCTTGAAAGTCCATAAATATGATAAGACTCAAATTTTTAGACTTTTCTAGAATTTGGCGATCTAGTATCTTAAAGGATTTGTCATAATTTTCCTCCAGAAGTGCTGATAAATCCTTAATATCCAAAGAAAAATTTGGTTGAACTTTTACTTCGCGGTAGGACTTTCTATCTTGTTGTATTGTTTGCAGGTACTTCAAGTATTCCGGCTGTTCTAGGCAGTTTTTGAGAAATTCGATTATAGTATCCCAATTTATAGAAAATTCATAATGTATAAAATTATCTTTATCCTTGGCAGGTATAAATAATATTGTGGGACATGCTTTGAAAGAGTATTCAAAAGGTATATAATTTTTTTCAGCCTCCATGAAAATAACATCCAAGTTATATTTCTTTAAGGCTAAAGCCACTTTATCATAATAATGATTATATGGACCCGGAAAGATTATAAAAAATATATTTTTTGTTGATTTTATAACTAGATCTTCAAAGTTGTCATGAACACAAATTTTTACCACATCCGATTTATGATTTTTCTTTACTGGCAGTGAAGGAAAAAGATTTCCCTTTATAAAATTTTCACATAATTCTAAAAGATTTTCCATTGTATTGAAGGCATCAAAATGTTGATGTATACGTTTCTTTTCATCTATTGCAAAGATATTGGAAGCTTCACGTTCCGGTCTTAACATACGACGATAGAACTTCAAGGGATGGGTTCCTGGATATATAAGATCCATATCGAATATATCGGCTGCTATAAATTCAATATGATCTCCAAATTTTAAAGCCAATTTGTAAATTTTATCTAGACATTCTGTCAGATAGGCACACTTTTCCCGAAAATGATGAAAGAATATTATTTTAGGGCGTTTTATTTGATCATAAGTAGCACGATTTAAAATTGTTATTTTGTTGTGACAGTTTTCCCGTATATAGTGTTCAAAATTGATGGGTTTCGTTTCATTGCGTGGAATCTTTTGGTTTGGTGTAAACTGATATATTGTATAGGGTTTGGTGGCATAATTCTCATTCTTTTCACTTCCCGGTTCGTCTGTTATATCGATTTGATTAAATGCTTCAAAATTATCAAACTCCATAATGTGTTTGGCTTCTATTGCTTTAATTCCGATACTAATGAGGACTGTGTCAGGTTTGGTAAAAAATTATGTTAGATTTTTACCAATGGCAAGATTAGTAAAAGCTTTTTACTTCTATTTTTGTTGTTAAATATATTTATGACGAAATAGAACTACACAGAGAAAATATAAAAGTTATTTCTAAGTAAAGACAAGCTTTAACTTCGTCACAAAAAAGTGAAATATTGGTCTGGGTCTTGGCATATACAAAATTTTTTGGTAGTGGGACCATGGCTATTAAAATGAATCAAAATCGGTCCATTATTTATGGTACCTCCTATAAGTCTCACTTCCCGGAATTGATATTTTGAAGATAATTGATATTTTGAAGATAATGACAATTTTAGGTTTAGTTTTTGGATACATAATTTTTGTGAAAACACTAATCAAACTGCTAAATTTCGAGATATCGAATCGGTTCACATTTGACCTTAACTGTCATATAAGTCCAAATGCCAAAAATAGCTTAAATATATAGTATAAGTCTTGAGAAAATGTTTGTATGATAACGAAATTAAGCAAATATTTGTTTTTAAACACGAAAAAGAACAGACTTTGACCTTAGAGCCGGGCTTGACAGACCAATTGATACCTTTCTTACTTATTTTGATTTCCATATGACGAGGATTGATCTCTACTAGGAATTGATTAATTTTTTTCTTTCAGTGTTTTGAAGTCATTTGGTGAAATTACTCAAACATTTGAAATTAAAAAGCTTTCTTAAAGTTTGAGTAAATGAGTAAAAGCTTTTTTTATTCACTCTAAATAACAAATCAGAGATAATAAATGGTAATTTTGAATTGTACAAGATTTTTAACCAAATTGTACTTTTTTCTATAAAAGTACCTATATAAAATTCGAACGTTAATGATTTACTTACTGAACGATTCATATTCACCCAGATTAAACGGCTGAAGCTACATAGATATAGATATAAAGGGTATTTTCCATCGTTGAAGTAAAAAATTTTAAAAATGAAAAAAATAGTAGTAGTAGATACAAGTTTGATATCAAGCAACGGTTCATATTGGTCTTAACTTGGTAAGCCCAGATTTATCTTGGTTATCATTCATCTCAACTATGGACACCGACCTCCTCGTGGTATTACCTGGGAAGCTACCCACAAATGTGGGCAACTATGGCAAACGAAAAAATGACCATGATTTAAGGATAATAATAATAATAATAATAATAATAATTTCCACGACAACATTCCAATTGAACAAGTGGTATTTCTCTCAGATGATGAGCTACATCCGATTCTATTTTTAGACTCATTGAAGGGACCTATATTTTAACTCTGGCTCCGAATGGCAAATG
This sequence comes from Stomorhina lunata, assembly GCA_933228675.1. Taxonomy (NCBI): domain Eukaryota; kingdom Metazoa; phylum Arthropoda; class Insecta; order Diptera; family Rhiniidae; genus Stomorhina; species Stomorhina lunata. The sequence goes on from OW121740.1 coordinate 29,647,563, forward strand.
TAGACAAGTTTTTCATAGCATAATACTCAATTACCAGTGGCTAGCTGAGTTATGAGGTGAACCGCCGCTTTTTTTGATTTTTCTTTTTTCAAGTGGGTCTGGCCAGAGATCGAACTTGGGACCTCTGGTATACTAGGCGGATGACTAACCTGCTATACCACGCCGGTTCACTCTCTCTTTGAAGTAGTCCCATAAAAAATCCATTGGAGTTAGATCGGATGTCCTCGGTGGCCATGAGATGTCCCCAAAGCGACTGATTAGTGTTTGTTTTCTGAAGCAAATTCATCGCAGAAATGGCTGTGTGTGCAGTAGCCCATCCGGTTAAAAGAGTTCGATAGATGAGTTCTTGAATCATGCGTCTATAAATGTTACACTAGCCTTGAAAATTTTCGAAAAAGTGGTGCAATTATCACATGTGTGGAAAAGTCAGACCAAACAGTTACCTTAGGCAATGCAATGGTTTTTAATCGAGGGTTGCGGGTTCCAGTAACGGTAGTTTTGCTTGTTGAAAGTAAAAATTAGCCTCGTTGCTCCACAAAATGGGATTTACACTGCGAAAACGCTGCAACATCGTTTCACAAAAATTGTTACGTACATCAAAGTCACTTCCTTTTAGATCTTGAACGATTTTAATTTCATGAATAATCGCACTTCGAGACCCTGTGAGGCTCCTCTTTTTCTTATTGAAATTCGCGGATTTTCACTTAAACTGACTACCTGAAGTTCGACTAGGCCCTGACCGTGGGACATTCAAAGTCGAAGCAGTTGTACGGAATCTCTGCACCCACGAGCGTAAGGCTTACGCTTAAAGGGCATATGAGTACGTTATTCCAAGAATAGCTTCCTGATTGCAACTCCGCATCAATTCACCTTCTCCAAGTTCTTGAAGGTGCACAAACACAACTGATCTTTCCCTGTGGATTCCAACGAACGCTTATAGATCACTGTTAGTAATTTGCCTTTAAAGTGTGTGGCCTATCCATCGCCATTTCCGTTGACATACCTCTATAGAAGCAAGGATTTAATTTGCCGCGTTAAGTAGATCTTTACTTCTTATTTAGTTCGGCCACCATATATTAAGGATCAAAAGTAAGCATTTGTTTGCAAAGGTTTGGAGGCGCTTAATGATGGCACGTGGACTTGATATTCGAGTTGTATATTCGTAAAATAGTTATTGTTGTTGATATTTGCCGAGAATTCTAAATAGCTCGGAGAATACCATGTGCAAATTTTCCCATATTAATATGCCGTTCCATATCCTAATCGGCGACTCCTATTGTATATATCAGACTTCCAAGCATATTCCAAGTTCCTCAAATTGTTTAAAGGGTGTCCATTGGATACCGCATATACAATTCAAAGCCGTGCGCATTATATTGTCGATGACAAGGATAAAAAGTATAGGTGACAAGATACATCCTGGCCTTGCTCCGGTAGCGACTTCAAACGGATTTGACAATTAACCCTTGTTTAGGATTCGACATTTAAAATCCACGCACATTGCCCGAATTAAGTTCAGAATTTGTGTTGGGTTGTTACGATTTTCTAAAATTCTCCACAGATAGCTCCCATTGCCAGTGTCGAAGGCCTTCATAAAGTCGATAAACGTTAGGTAAATGGGAGTGCAGAATTCACTGCATTGATCTAGTACTATTCTTACTGTGTTAATAAGATCAACACTAGAACGGGTTTCTCTAAACCCAAACTTTCGCGAAGTGTAGAGGATACTGCGTCGGATATTCTGTTCAAAATTACACGACTGAGTGTTTTGCTCGGTATTGGGGGAAGTGTAGTGTAGTTATTGTAGACTGTAGTTATTGCAGTCTTTGTGGTCACCCTTTATTGGTATTTTGACTAATATACCTTCATTCCAGAAGGTTGGCAGAGCTTCTTCTTCCCATATTTTACGCACAAATGGTTGCCATAATCTCGACGATCCTTCAACATCACATAAAAGCATCTCCGCTGAGATATTATCATTGCCCGGGGCCTTCTTGCGTTTAAGTCTTTTAATAGCGTTCTTCACTTCTTGTAATGTTGGCTGACTGTTAGAAATTACATTGAATATACTGTCACGGTTGGTTTCATTATGCACTTCAGCCAGTGGTGTTAATCCGATAGGGTTGTTAAGTGTTGACTTGAAGTGTTCCATCCAGCGTATTAGCTGTTCATCCGGAGTTAAAAGGAGTGTGCTACTACTACTCAAGATGGGACTGTTAGTAGAAGTAGGTTTGCCACACAACGCCCTTTATATGTTATATAAGGTCTTCATATCGCCTTTGTTTGCAGCTGATTCAGCCTGGCTCGCTTGCTAGTCTATCCACATTCTAGCAGACTTCTTTATTTTATTGGATAGATAACGATATGTTGCACTGAGGGCTTCATCATCATGGCTATGGGACTGTAATAATTCTCAAGGATCGGAGCAAATACTACTAACTCTCAAGGATCGGAGCGAATACTTCTAAACGTTTATGTAAGAGCTTTGATTGGCATATCCGTTGTAAAGATAACCTTATCTAATATACTAGCCTGTGGATCTAAACCAAAGGTTGAAAAATGTATCGAAAAATCGGATTAAAAAAATAATTTGTGTTTCTGAAAGATAATTTTGTTGCCGAATTTCGATTTTTTTTACTTAGTTCAAGAAAATAAACAGTTTTCGAGTTACGCGAATATTAATTGCGCAAACTCCTCCATTTTTTTATAACGCTATATCTCGAAAACCAGACCTAACCTAAAAAACGGTTAGCACCATTGAATTCAGCGTACTCGAATTATCTTCACCCACTAGGTCTCCCTATTGTCGGTTTTTTTTTTACCAGCAAAGTGTAATTAATGTTGACTAGTGTAAATATAATAAATTTGCAATAAATTTTGTATTAAACAAAATTATTGTTATCATTTCTAAATATAAAAGTAAACAAAAAAAAAAAAAAAGATAAGATATCAGCTGTTTTCTCTTTTTGGTGAATTTTCAAAATAAACTCAAATTTTTAATTGTTTTGAAATGAGAGTGAGAGATTTTGACAAATTAATTTGTGTATTTAACCTTTAAAAGAGAAGGGGTTATTTTAGGTTCTTATTTTAAATGAGATTTTATTAATTTTTTTGTACCTTGAGTATGGACATTATTTGGTATATGAGGTCTTGAAAAAATGTATAAGATATAAATAATATCTCATATCTTAGTCCCACTTTGAGGTAGAAGGCCAATGCACGCGGCAAGCGGCTGCGGGCGGCAATCAGCAATGGAAAAAAGTAGAGAAAAGTTCTACTTTTCCGCCCGGCAGATTTTTTCAGTGCTGCCAGATTTGATTATATATTACTCAAATATTTTTTAATATGAATATTTTTGTAAACAAAAGTACATTTTATGCACTGGCAATACTACGAACGCCCGCAGCCGCATGCCGCGTGTATTGGCCTTCTACCTTTACACTTCATCTTTCCGCTCTCTGTTTAATTAGAGAAAAATCTACAAAATTTTGCTCTTCATTTCTAGCCATTAAACAAAATTACACTCTTTACACAAACCATTTCCGAATATTCGTATTAATAAAATAGGAAATATTTCATTATTGTACGAGTACGCAGGCAGTCATTCAGGCGGTTTTCGGTTTATCTGTATAAAAAATTTATTTTATATCCAAAATTGTTATACATAACTCAAAGACTAAACTATGTCTAGTGAACAAAATATTGAGTCATCACCGATCGAAACCACTCCCGCTATACCAAGCTGGATCGAGGCTTCCCTATTTGAACCTACTCTAAAAGCTACATTACCAGGTTTCAAACAGATAAAAGAGTTTAAAGTTAATCCTGCCTTGGGAGCTGGGGAAAATTACAATACATTCGTATTGCATGTGGATATCGAAGTTGAACTGAATGGTAATACAATTTTATCCAGAATCATTCCAAATTTGTTAATTAATTGTTAAAAGTTTATTAATTCCTCAATTAAGTGTAATTAATGCTCTTCCAAGTTATTAAATAATTTCAAGGTTATTTGTCTTAAATTGAATATTTTCATTATTTTGTGCAGTTTGAAAAATATTTGAAAATGTGTTAATATTTGTTTATTAATTCTATGGATATAATAGAAATAAATTTTACTATGCACAGCGGGACCGGTTAAAAATTGACTATTAATAGGAAAATTTTCAAAACTTGACTATTTATAGGAAATTTATTCAATAATTGACTATTTTCCGGAAATTTTTCGAAAAATTGACTATTTATAGGATATTTTTTGAAAATTGACTACTTATAGGAATTTTTCGAAAATTGATAATTTAAAGGAATTTTTTCAAAAATTGGCTATTTATAGGAAATTTTTACTATTTATAGGAAATTTTTCAAAAATTGACTATTTATAGGAAATTTTTCAAAAATTGACTATTTAAAGGAAATTTTTCTAAAAGGACATTTTTCAAAAATTGACTTTTTTTAGAAAATTTTTTAAAAACTTACTATTTATAAGAAAATTTTCAAAAATTTAATATTTTTGGGAAAGTTTTCAAAAATTGACTATCTATAGGAAATTTTTCGAAAATGGATTATTAATTTTTTTTTAAATTGACTATTTCAGAAAATTTTTTGAAAAATTGTATTTGTAGAAAATTTTTCAAAATTTGAATATTTAAAGGAAATTTTTCAAAAATTGACTATTTATAGGAAATTTTTCGAAAATTTATAGAAAATTTTTTAAAAAATTGACTATTTATAAAAAATTTTTAAAAAAATTGACTATTTATAAAAAATTGACTAATTATAGAAAATTGTTCAAAAATTCACCATTTAAAGGAAATTTTTTAAAAATTGACTATAGGAAATTTTATTAAAAATTGACTATTTATAGGAAATTTTTCAAAAATTGACAATATTTAGGAAATTTTTCAAAAATTGACTATATTTAGGAAATTTTTCAAAAATTGACCATATTTAGGAAATTTTTCAAAAATTGACTATATTTAGGAAAATTTTCAAAAATTGACTATATTTAGGAAATTTTTTAAAAATTGACTATTTTTAGGAAATTTTTCGAAAATCGACTATTTATAGGAAATTTTTCGAAAATTGACTATTTATGGGAAATTTTTCTAAAATTTACTATTTATGGGAAATTTTTCGAAAATTGACTATTTTTGGGAAATTTTTCGAAAATTTATAGAAAATTTTTCAAAACTTGACTATTTATAGGAAATTTTTCGAAAATTGACCATTAATAGGAAATTTTTAAAAAATTGACTATTTATAGGAAATTTTTCAAAAATTGACTATTTATAGGAAATTTTTCAAAAATTGACTATTTATAGGAAATTTTTCAAAAATTGACTATTTATAGGAAATTTTTCAAAAATTGACTATTTAAAGGAAATTTTTCTAAAAGGACATTTTTCAAAAATTGACTTTTTTTAGAAAATTTTTTAAAAACTTACTATTTATAAGAAAATTTTCAAAAATTGACTATTTTTGGGAAATTTTTCAAAAATTGACTATCTATAGGAAATTTTTCGAAAATGGATTATTAATTTTTTTTTAAATTGACTATTTCAGAAAATTTTTTGAAAAATTGTATATGTAGAAAATTTTTCAAAACTTGACTATTTAAAGGAAATTTTTCAAAAATTGACTATTTATAGGAAATTTTTCGAAAATTTATAGAAAATTTTTTTAAAAATTTTTTAAAAAAATTGACTATTTATAAAAAATTGACTAATTATAGAAAATTGTTCAAAAATTCACCATTTAAAGGAAATTTTTTAAAAATTGACTATTTATAGGAAATTTTATTAAAAATTGACTATTTATAGGAAATTTTTCAAAAATTGACTATATTTAGGAAATTTTTCAAAAATTGACTATATTTAGGAAATTTTTCAAAAATTGACCATATTTAGGAAATTTTTTAAAAATTGACTATTTTTAGGAAATTTTTCAAAAATTGACTATATTTAGGAAAATTTTCAAAAATTGACTATATTTAGGAAATTTTTTAAAAATTGACTATTTTTAGGAAATTTTTCGAAAATCGACTATTTATAGGAAATTTTTCGAAAATTGACTATTTATGGGAAATTTTTCTAAAATTTACTATTTATGGGAAATTTTTCGAAAATTGACTATTTTTGGGAAATTTTTCGAAAATTGACTATTTTTGGGAAATTTTTCTAAAATTGACTATATATGGGAAATTTTTCGAAAATTGACTATATTTAGGAAATTTTTTAAAAATTGACTATTTTTAGGAAATTTTTCGAAAATCGACTATTTATAGGAAATTTTTCGAAAATTGACTATTTATGGGAAATTTTTCTAAAATTTACTATTTATGGGAAATTTTTCGAAAATTGACTATTTTTGGGAAATTTTTCGAAAATTGACTATTTTTGGGAAATTTTTCGAAAATTGACTATATATGGGAAATTTTTCGAAAATTGACTTTTTTTAAGAAATTTTTCAAAAATTGACTATTTATAGGAAGTTTTTCGAAAATTGACTATTTTTAGGAAATTTTTCAAAAATTGACTTTTTTCAAAAATTGACTTTTTATAAGAAATTTTTCAAAAATTGACTTTTTATAGGAAATTTTTCGAAAATTGACTATTTATAGCAAATTTTTCGAAAATTGACTATTTATAGGAAATTTTTAAAAAATTTACTATTTATAGGAAATTTTTCAAAAATTGAATATTGATAGGAAAATTTTCGAAAATTTTCTATTTTTAGGAAATTTTTCAAAAATTTACTATTTGAAGGAAATTTTTCCAAAATTTACTATTTATAGGAAATTTTTCGAAAATTGACTATTTATAGGAAATTTTTCGAAAATTGACTACTTATAGGAAATTTTTCAGAAATTGACTATTCATTGGAAATTTTTAAAAAATTTACTACTTTTAGGAAATTTTTCAAAATTGACTATTTATAAGAAATTTTTAAAAAATTAGCTATTTATAGAAAATTAACTACTTTATAGGCAATTACTACTAATAAAATATTTCTACTAAAATTATCTATTTTTAGACGGGTCTTCAAAAACCACCTCCTATATCTTAAAGATAGCCCAAGATAACGAAATGTTTCGAATGATGTTGCAAATCAACAATGTCTTCGATATTGAGAGAACCATGTACGAGGAAGTCATACCGGAAATGGAGCAAATGTACAAAGAAGTGGGTGCTGATATAATATTTGGAGCCAAATTCATGGAGCTATCAACATCCAACCCCTATATTTTATTAGAGGACTTACGAGTCAAAGGTTTCAAAAATATAAATCGCATAGAAGGTTTAGACATGGATCATACCAAAGCTGTACTTAAGAAACTAGCCCAATGGCATGCGGCCTCGGCAGTACGCGTAGCTAATAAGGGGCTCTACAAGCCAATTATCAATAATGGTTCGTTTAAAGAGGAAATGCGGGAAATGATGACGGCTATGTTTTCGAGTATGTATCCGATATTTTTGCAAACTACACAAAAATTTGAAGGAGATGAAGTGTATTTCAATGACTTGTGTTTGGCACAACAAAATTTGATCAATGAAATGGTGAAGAGTTTGAAAGTGGATGGCAATGAATTTAATGTCTTAAATCATGGTGATTGTTGGTCCAATAATGTTATGTTTCAGCATGATGCCTTTGGTAAGATCAAGGAAACTTATTTGATTGATTTTCAAATGCCAAAATATGGTTCACCCGCTCAGGACTTGTACTATTTGCTGTTGTCGTCTACAAAATACGAGATCAAAATCAAACAATTTGAGTACTTTATTAAGTACTACCACGATCAGCTCACGGAGCATCTGAAGTTGTTGAATTATAGCAAGACCATACCATCTTTAAAAGATATACATATAATGATGTACAAATATGGTTTTTGGGGTATAATATTTTACAATTTCTTGTTTTGAAAAATATTAATCTTTTTACGGATTATAGGTTACATGACTGTTAATACGACCATGGCTGGAGCTCTATTGGATCCAACCGAAATTGCAGCCACAGAAAACTTATTTGCCAGTACCGATGCTGGCATTCAATTCAAATTGCAATTGTATTCAAATCCTCGTTATCGTCAGCATATGAAACTGGTACTCCCTTGGTTGTATAATCGAGGAGCTTTCTAAATTTAATTGTATACAACAAATATTTATATGTATTATTATTATAAGTTCAATAAAATTATATTTATCGTATCTCAACAGCACAAGATCAAAAACAATTTCTTATAAATAGTCAATTTGCGAAAATTTTTCTATAAAAAGTCAATTTTCGAAAATTTTCCAATAAATAGTCAATTTTCGAAAGTTTTCCTATAAATAGTCAGTTTTCAAAAAATTTCCTATAAATAGTAAATTTTCGAAAATTTTTTTATTAATAGTCAATTTTCGAAAAATTTCCTATAAGTATTCAATTTTCGAAAAATTTCCTTTAAATAGTCAATTTTCGAAAAATTTCCTATAAATAGTCAATTTTCGAAAAAAAATTTTTATAAATAGTCAATTTTCGAAAAATTTCCTTTAAATAGTCAATTTTTGAAAAATTTCCTATAAATAGTCAATTTTTGAAAAATTTTTTATTTATAGTCAATTTTCGAAAAATTTCCTATAAATATTCAATTTTCGAAAAATTTCCTTTAAATAGTCAATTTTTGAAAAATTTCCTATAAATGTCAATTTTCGAAAAATTTCCTTTAAATAGTCAATTTTCTAAAAATTTCCTATAAATAGTCAATTTTTGAAAAATTTCATATAAATAGTCAATTTTCGAAAAATTTCCTTTAAATAGTCAATTTTCTAAAAATTTCTTATAAATAGTCAATTTTTGAAAAATTTCCTATAAATAGTCAATTTTCGAAAAATTTCCTTTAAATAGTCAATATTCTAAAAATTTCCTATAAATAGTCAATTTTTGAAAAATTTCCTATAAATAGTAAATTTTCGAAAAATTTCCTTTAAATAGTCAATTTTCTAAAAATTTCTTATAAATAGTCAATTTTTGAAATAGTAAATTTTTGAAAAATTTGCTATAAATAGTAAATTTTTGCAAAATTTGCTATAAATAGTCAATTTTCAAAAAAAAAAAAAATACTGAAAAATTTACTAAAAATATTAAATTTTCGAAAAATTTGCTTTAAATAATCAATTTTCGAAAAATTTTCTTTAAATAGTCAATTTTTGAAAAATTTCCTATAAATAGTCAATCGTCGAAAAATTTCCTATAAATAATCAATTTTTGAAAAATTTCCTTTAAATAGTAAATTTTCCAGAAATTTCCTATAAATAGTCAATTATCGAAAAATTTTCTATAAATAGTCAATTTTCGAAAAATTTCTTATAAATAGTAAATTTTCGAAAAATTTCCTATAAATAGTTAATTTTTGAAAAATTTCCTATAAATAGTCAATTTTTGAAAAATTTTCTATAAATAGCCAATTTTTGAAAAAAATTCCTATAAATATTAAATCTTCGAAAAATTTCCTATAAACAGTTAAGTTTCGAAAATTTTGCTATAAATAGTCAATTTTAAAAAAATTTCCTATAAATAGCCAATTTTCGAAAAATTTGCTATAAATAGTCAATTTTCGAAAAATTTTCTATTAATAGTAAATTTTCGAAAAATTTCCTATAAAAAGTTAATTTTCGAAAAATTTTCTCCAAATAGTCAATTTTCGAAAAATTTCCTATAAAAAGCCAATTTTCGAAAAATTTAATATAAATAGTAAATTTTCGAAGAATTTCCTATAAAAATTCAATTTTCGAAGAATTTCCTATAAAAATTCAATTTTCGAAGAATTTCCTATAAAAATTCAATTTTCGAAAAATTTCCTATAAAAAGTCAATTTTCCAAAAATTTCCTATAAATAGTCAATTTTTGTAAAAAATGCTATAAATAGTCGATTTTCGGAAAAATTTCTATAAATAGTCAATTTTCGAAACATTTCCTATAAATAGTCAATTTTTGAAAAATTTCCTATAAATAGTAAATTTTTGAAAAATTTCCTATAAATAGTCAATTATCGAAAAATTTCCGATTCCTATAATAATAGATTTTCCAAAAAATTGTAGACTTATCGGACCTTTGTTCTACAGTATATTTTAGTTAGACGAACCGTGATTATACTATAACGCTAGAATTTTAATCAGCTCAAATAAATTTTGGGTGTATGAAGTTACCTCCTATGGCGATGTTTTGTTATCGTTCCGGATAATTCCGGAATGATAAAAATTAAAAAAAAAAATCTACTTTTTTATTTTTATGTCTTTTGCCAAATTTTTTATCAATATTCCATAATTGATATGCCGATAATTGAAATCAGAGAAGTCTGGACTTGTTTTTAACAAATAAATTTGCCAGAACTCTGACTAATTTTGTTTAACAGTTTCTCTAATAGTATTCGATAAGCAGTTAAAAAGAGTGAAAGTATTTTCCATTAAAATATAAAATATGACTAATGAAAGCAAATTTTCGGCACCAAATTGGATCCAGCCGGAACTTTTTGAAAAACTGTTAGAAGAAAATGTTGATAACTTCAAAAGTATTAAGGAGTTTACTGTTAAACCTGGTATTGGAGCTGGGGAAAATTATGCTACTGTTATGTTAAAAGTGGAAATTGAAGTGGAGTTGAAAGGTTAGTTCCGAAATACTTATGATATACAAATATATATATTATATTTTAATAAATATTAAAACTTTCCCAGATTTGTCAACAAAACCTTTAAGTTTCATGCTAAAAGTCAGTCACGAAAATGAGCATTTGAGTGAAATGATGAAATCTCATGATATTTTCGATGTCGAAAAAGGCATGTATGAAGATATAGTTCCAGCATTCGAAAAGCTCTATGCTGAGGCCGGTGTTGAGGTAAATTTTGGACCCAAATCCTTTACTTTACCCGTTCAGCAAAAATATATTATGTTGGAAAATTTATGCCCAAGAGGCTTTAAAAATGCCAATCGCCTAGAGGGTCTGGACATGGAGCACACAAAATGGGTTCTAAAAAAGTTGGCTCAATGGCATGCAGCTTCTACGGTACTTGTGGCCACTAAAGGTCCATTCGAGAAGAAATATTTAGATTGTTATATTAAAGAAGAAAATAAGCTGATAATAGAGAAAATGCATCAGGCAATAGGTCAGATATTTTTAAGTTGCGCCAAAAATTACAGCAATTTTGAGGAATATAAAGATAATCTGGTAAGTAATCGTCTAATTATACAGGTCAACTGACAAAATTACATTTTAGTAAAACTATTTTTTTTATGTGTTTTGTTATTTTCTGAAATTTGTGATTTTTAAAGAGGTGTTCCTGGTTTTATAGCTATATATTGAAAACGACTTATCCAATTTTCTTAAGAAATATGTCAATGGATTAAGAACCAAATTAACCTTAAGTCATGCCAATACAAGTTTTTTGTGTGATAAATGGTTTTAAAGTTATATACATTACAATTTTCAAAATAATTTTTTTTTTGCAAAATCGAAAAATTTTTATTTTTTAAAAATTCATAAAAAAATCGAAAAAGAAAAAAACTTAACATTATTGCTCTACCATTGTAGAACTATGAATATTTCAAATAATTTCAGACTAATATAATCGAAATCCATTGATTAATAGGGTGATGTGGTTAGGAATAACGCCAAAATTTTAGCCACAAATTTTGTCATATAAATTCTTTTTTTTTTCAAAAAAGGGAAATAAAGCCCACAATTTTCAAGATACTTTCATGAGACTTCCTATAATACATTTTTTTGCTTCAAAAACAAAGTCTTTTAAAAATAAACAAAACCGTTCAAAATTTTGGTATACCCCCCAAGCAATTTTCTTCCCGGAATTTGATTTTATGTTTATTAAAACCACAAATTTGCTTTTATCTTTATGAAATTTGTTATAGACATGTTTTTTGTTAGTAGGACCATTGCCACTGAATTTTGTTAAAATCGTTAAATTATTTCGGGTACCTCCCATAGGTCAAATTCCATTAAATTGAGATTTTGACCACAAATTTTGAGTATATTTTTATGAAATTTAAAAGAAATATTGTTTATATAAACAAAAATCATTAAACCAAATTTTGTATAAATCGGTCCATATTTGACCATAGCTTCCATATAAGTCTTTTTGACAAAATCCACTTAAATGCGTCGAAATTCAAAAAAAGCTTCTAAATCTGAAAATAATGAGAATTTTATATTCATTTGTTGCGTACAAAGCTTATGTATAAACTGTAATCAAATTGCTAAATTTCGAGAAAATCGGTCCACTTTTGACCCTAGTTCCCATATAAGAAGCAATGACGAAAATGGCTTAAAAACAAAATTGATTATTTTCGCCTAATTTACCATAATGTTAATAAAATCACTATTTATTAAAGGATTTTCAGCAATTAAGGCTTATTTAATTAAGAGCATTTACAGTTTTAAGATAATGTTATAAAAATGTCAAAACTTTGCCATCTTTGATTTTTTATGATTTTTTAAAAAAATAAAAAATTTTAAATTTGTATAAAAAAAAATATATTTTTTAATTTAAAGTGAAAATAACGACAAATCCTTTAAATATATAAAAAATTACTTTAAGGCGTTTAAAGGCAATTTTATTTACTATTCCATGCTATAACCTGTAACAAAATCGAACAACGCGTTCCAAAGATATGATGAAATTGATGGACCAACCTTTTGAAAAATATAAATTTTGAAAAAAAAAATCAAGCAATTGAAAAATGAAATTTGACCGTTTTTTTATACTCAAAAGACCATAACGAAGAACGAAATAATAAAAATAAAGATTTGATTAAATGTTACATAAAAAGTTAAGTTTTGTTGACTAGTGTTATTACTTCTTAATATATATTTTTCCATATTTTCCTTACCTTCCAGATCTCCATCGACACCAATTATGTTCATGAAATCTTTAAAGCCGCCCAGCGTGATCCAAATGAATTTAATGTTCTCAATCATGGAGATTGTTGGTCCAACAATGTTATGTTCCAATACAATGACGAGGGCGAAATCATAGAAACCTATTTAATTGATTACCAAATACCCCGATATGGCAGTCCAGCCCAGGATTTATATTACTTCCTCATATCATCCACAAAATATGAAATTAAAATAAAAGAATTCGACTTCTTTATGAGGTTCTATCATGATAACTTAGTGGAGAGCCTTAAAATCTTGAATTATAAAAAGAAAATCCCCTTATTAAGGGATTTATATAAAATGATGTTTAGATATGGCATTTGGGGCTATGCCACGGCAGCTGGTGTTATGGGTGCCGTGCTCTTAGATCCTACAGATACTGCCAATATCGAAAACTTTATTAGTGATTCTGACTCTGGTTTGGCTTTTAAGAAGTTGATGTATTCTAATAATCGTTATCGTAAGCATATAGAAGCTCTACTGTCTTGGTTACAAAATCGCGGGGCATTATGTTGTAGTTTATAAGAAATTTTATAAAAATTAAATAACACCAAATAAAGAGTTTTGGTAAATCAAACATGTTTTTTGTAAAAAAGGGTATAAACGGATTACAATTTTATAAGGTTACGAAATGTTCAATGTTTAGATATATTTTGTATCAATAAGGCTAAAATTTCTGGAGAAATCGAAAAAAACGGAAATATTATCAGGTATGAGATGGAAATCGATCGTCAAAGTGATAGATTTTTGATATATTTTTGAGATAATTTTCGGTTACTATTTATAGGAAATTTTTCGAAAATTTACTATTTATAGGAAAATTTTCGAAAATTGACATTTATAGGAAATTTTTAATAAATTGACTATTTATAGGAAATTTTTCGAAAATTGACTATTTATAGGAAATTTTTCCAAAATTGACTATTTATACGAAATATTTCGAAAGTTGTTTATTTATAGGAAATTTTTCGAAAATTGTCTATTTATAGGAAATTTTTCGAAAATTATAAATATATAGGAAATTTTTTGAAAATTGTTTATTTATAGGAAATTTATCGAAAATTTACTTTTTATAGGAAAGTTTTCAATAATTTTAGAAAATTGATTATTTATCGAAATTGACTTTTTATGGGAAATTTTTCATAAATTTACTATTTTTATAGAAAATTTTTCGAAAATTTACTATTTTTATAAGTTTTTCGAAAATTTACTATTTTTTTTAAGGAAATTTTTCGAAAATTTACTATTTTTATAGGAAATTTTTCGAAAATTTACTATTTTTTTAGGAAATTTTTCAAAAATTTACTATTTTTTTTTAGGAAATTTTTCCAAAATTTACTATTTTTACAGGAAATTTTTCGAAAATTTACTATTTTTATAGGAAATTTTACTATTTTTATAGGAAATTTTTCGAAAATTTACTATTTTTATAGGAAATTTTTCGAAAATTTACTATTTTTATAGGAACTTTTTCGAAAAATTTACTATTTTTATAGGAAATTTTTCGAAAATTTACTATTTTTAATATAAATTTTTCGAAAATTTACTGTTTTTATAGGAAATTTTTCGAAAATTTACTATTTTTATAGGAAATTTTTCGAAAATTTACTATTTTTATAGGAAATTTTTCGAAAATTTACTATTTTTATAGGAAATTTTTCGTACATTTACTATTTTTATAGGAAATTTTTCGAAAAATTTACTATTTTTATAGGAAATTTTTTAAAAATTTACTATTTTTGTAGGAATTTTTTTAAAAATTGACTATTTTTATAGGAAATTTTTTGAAAATTTAATATTTTTATAGGAAATTTTTTGAAAATTGTTTATTATAGGAAATTTTTCGAAAATTTACTATTTTTATAGGAAATTTTTCGTACATTTACTATTTTTATAGGAAATTTTTCGAAAAATTTACTATTTTTATAGGAAATTTTTTAAAAATTTACTATTTTTGTAGGAATTTTTTTAAAAATTTACTATTTTTATAGGAAATTTTTCGAAAATTTACTATTTTTATAGGAAATTTTTTGAAAATTGTTTATTTACAGGAAATTTTTCGAAAATTTACTATTTATAGGAAATTTTTCGAAAATTGACTATTTATAGGAAATTTTTCAAAAATTGACTATTTATAGGAAATTTTTCGAAAATTGACAATTTATGGAAATTTTTCGAAAATTGACAATTTATGGAAATTTTTCGAAAATTGACTATTTATAGGAAATTTTTCAAAAATTGACTATTTATAGGAAATTTTTCGAAAATTGACTATTTATAGGAAATTTTTCGAAAATTGACTAATTATAGGAAATTTTTCGAAAATTGTTTATTTATAGGAAATTTTTCGTAAATTTATTATTTATAGGAAATTTTTTGAAAATTGTTTATTTATAGGAAATTTTTTGAAAATTTACCATTTATAGGAAATTTTTCGAAAATTGACTATTTTTAGAAAATTGTTTATACACAGGAAATTTTTTGAAAATTTTTTATATATAGGAAATTTTTCGAAAATAGTTTATTTATAGGAAAATTTCGAAAATTTACTATTTGTAGGAAATTTTTCGAAAATTTGCTATTTGTAGGAAATTTTTAGAAAATTTACTATTTTTATGGGAAATTTACTATTTTTGTAGGAATTTTTTTAAAAATTGACTATTTTTATAGGAAATTTTTTGAAAATTTAATATTTTTATAGGAAATTTTTTGAAAATTGTTTATTATAGGAAATTTTTCGAAAATTTACTATTTTTATAGGAAATTTTTCGTACATTTACTATTTTTATAGGAAATTTTTCGAAAAATTTACTATTTTTATAGGAAATTTTTTAAAAATTTACTATTTTTGTAGGAATTTTTTTAAAAATTTACTATTTTTATAGGAAATTTTTCGAAAATTTACTATTTTTATAGGAAATTTTTTGAAAATTGTTTATTTACAGGAAATTTTTCGAAAATTTACTATTTATAGGAAATTTTTTGAAAATTTACCATTTATAGGAAATTTTTCGAAAATTGACTATTTTTAGAAAATTGTTTATACACAGGAAATTTTTTGAAAATTTTTTATATATAGGAAATTTTTCGAAAATAGTTTATTTATAGGAAAATTTCGAAAATTTACTATTTGTAGGAAATTTTTCGAAAATTTGCTATTTGTAGGAAATTTTTAGAAAATTTACTATTTTTATGGGAAATTTTTCGAAAATTTACTATTTTTATAGGAAATTTTTCGAAAATTTACTATTTTTATAGGAAATTTTTCGAACATTTACTATTTTTATAGGAAAATTTTCGAAAAATTACTATTTATAGGGAATTTTTATGAAAATTTACTATTTATAGGAAATTTTTTGAAAATTTACTATTTATAGGAAAATTTTCGAAATTTGTTTATATATAAGAAATTTTTCGAAAATTGTTTATTATAGGAAATTTTTCAAAAACTTCCTATGTATAGGAAATTTTTCGAAAATTGTTTATTTATAGGAAATTTTTCGAAAATTTCCTATATATAGGAAATTTTTCGAAAATTTCCTATATATAGGAAATTTTTCGAAAATTTACTATTTATAGGAAATTTTTCAAAAATTTACTTTTTATAGGAAATTTTGAAAAAATTGACTATTTATAGGAAATAAATGAACTCGACTTCACAGAAACAGAGATATAAGAAAAATTCAATTATTTAGCGGTTCTAATATCTGTTGACTTAATCGAATATAAAATTTGCCTGCTCATCTGATTAGATTTGGTGAAAGCTCGTTACTTTCTACTAATATCTAGCATTTCTTGCATCACCCCACGCAATAAATATGTAGCAAATTTTTAGATAATTCATAAGTAGTTCGGGGTTTGAGCTTTTTTTTCATTATCAATAACCCATTAATATGATGTGCGATTTTTGAGGGTTCTCATTAAGTTTGAGAATTTCAAAAACAAAAGTTTCTCTTTGATATTCTGAGCATATTTAAAAAAAATACATAAACTTAAATGATCTAATGCTAATTCTAACAGTATTTACACAGCGCTAGAGGAGCTTAGAAGTCAAATTTTTATAGATCTAGTTAAGAAAAGTATTAGAATGGCTGAGGAAACTAATGGCGTACAAAATCCCATACCAAACTGGATTGAGGCGGAAGTATTTGAAAAAATGTTAGAGGAAAATATTGAAAACTATGAAAAAATTAAAGAGTTTAAGGTAAAACCGGGTATTGGAGCCGGGGAAAATTATGCTACCGTAATGTTAAAAGTGGAAATTGAGGTGGAATTAAAAGGTTTGTTGGAGATTTTTTAAATAATGAATAAAATAATTAGATATTTTATTGTTTTTTGTTAGATAAAACAACAAAAGCTCTAAGCTTTATGTTAAAGGTAAATCATGACAATGATCATTTGGCTGAAATGATGAAAGATCACGATATTTTTGACATTGAAAAGTGTATGTACGATCAAATGGTTCCGGCTTTTGAGAAACTTTATCGTGATGCTGGTGTTGAGGTGAACTTTGGTCCCAAATCCTATAATTTGCCCGTACAAAAGCAATATATTTTATTGGAAAACTTATGCTTGAAGGGCTTTAAAAATGCCGATCGTTTGGCCGGTCTTGATATGGATCATACCGAGTCGGTTTTGAAAAAATTGTCACAATGGCATGCGGCTTCGGCTGTACTGGCTGCCGAAAAGGGGCCCTATGAGAAGAAATATTTAAATAGTTATTTCCAGGAAGAAAGCAAAGAGGTTATGGAGACTATGTTCAAGGGAATGGTACAGATCTTTAATGATTGCGCAGAAAAATTTAGTAATTATAAAGACTATGGCAGTGAAATTGTAAGTTTTTATTTAAATGCCTAAAATTTATAGTTTTATTTTATTTTTTCATGTCTGGTTTTTAGAATTCTGCCAGCAATAAATTGATAGATGAATTATATATCGCCGCCAAAATAGATCCAAACGAATTTAATGTCCTAAATCATGGCGATTGTTGGTCCAACAATGTCATGTTTCAATATGACGATGAGGGTAAAATTAAGGAAACTTATTTAATTGACTATCAAATGACCAAATATGGTTCACCCGCCCAAGATCTTTACTACTTTCTGTTATCATCCACCAAATTTGAAATTAAAATCAAGGAATTTGATTACTTTATCCGTTACTATCATGAAAATCTGGTGGAAAATCTGAAGTTATTGAAATATAGCAAAACTATACCTTCTTTGAAGGATATACATATGATGATGTATCGGTATGGCATTTGGGGCTATTCAACCTCAACTGGTGTCATGGCCGCCGTACTCTTGGATCCCACAAATTCCGCCAATTTGGAGAATTTTATTAGTGACTCGGATGCTGGCTTGGCTTTTAAGAAACTGATGTATTCCAATGAACGTTATCGCAAGCATATCGAAGTGATATTGCCCTGGTTGAAAAATCGTGGCGCTCTTTGTCTTAGTTCCTAGTTTTAAGTAATTATTAATCAATTTTATTTATTTTAAGTTGTATGTTTTTTCCCATTCATTATCATTTTTAATTATTGTCCCAATTTATCAACTGATAATACACATAAGTACAAAATTGTTTTCATAATTTTTTGTTAGTAATGATTATGGGTTTTAGTTTTTATGTCTCTATTAAATTGTTATTATTCAATAAAACGTAAAAATTTCGCTTAGGAAATTTCAAAATCAACAGAAAACGAACCCATTTTGCGAACTTTGTATAAAAGCACTCAAATAGAACAATTTCGATATTGAGTGTTTTTGCCACAAAACTTTCTTTCGGTGCTTTTTTTTGTTTCTCTTTGCTTTGAATTGAATATCTCTTAATTTTGAACGTTGAACTTGGGGTAATCAAAACTATAATGTGCAGGGCTGGCAGATACTTTTTGGTCACCATCCCCAAATTTTGAAGCTTTTAGTCCCAAAAATCCCCTATTCACAAAAAAGCGTATTTGCTTATATTTCTTTATTCAATTAAATGAAGAGATTGATTTTAATAACATAAAAATAGTTTTGTACGCTTGCAATATATACCATTACATATTTAAATAATATATTGGAAATCTCTAGTATTTCGTAAACTTCAGAATCATCAAATTCTTGAGAATTACATGAGTTAAACTATACATAAGTCTACTTTTACACCAGCCAAGTTTTTGTCATCAATTCTTAAGTTTATATGAGAAAAAGCTGACGGAATTGAAATTGATAACAAACCTGACCGAACTTTTAAAATTGAAAATTTGTATGAAATTTAAGGAAAATAAAATGGGAACTAATAAAGAAAATGTTCGTGGGTGTATTGAATGCATATGCAAAAGAAATATGAAAGAAAAACTGATGTATATGAAACAGCGCTAACTTTTTGAACTAATTAACATTTCGGTTGTCGATTGAAATTATGATATTCTTATTAAAGATTAATGCTGGAAACACAATCACGACAGCAGGCTACACGAACACCGACTACAAAAGTCATTGGCTGCAACAGTCGCCTTGTAGTCAGCTACTTAATTATTTTAAAGACGGCAGCTGCATTGAAAACAGCTGATATAAATTTTTGACGTTTGGACCACTTCCTCTATTATCATTTCATCCAAGTCCATACCAATACCTAAAATATGTTAAGAACTATTATTAATAATGAATAAGGAATAAGTAATAATAAACTTACGAAATAAAACAAAAGCCAACAGATAGAAAAATTAAATAAATTAAATCAAAATGTCTACAATAGCAACAGCTGCTTATGAGTGATGCCAACATCGCATTTATAAGATGGGCAAAATAACGATTTATATTTTGACAGAAATTACATAAATCCTTTTTAGCAATCAACCTCCGATATCAACGGCTTTCATGTACCTGATAGTATACATAAATCAAAAAATTCCAATATAAAGATTTTAGGGGAATCACTTATAGTTTGAGAGTTATGAGCTTTTTAAATTTTAAGAATTATAGGGCATAATTTTAAAAACTTATATCCGATATTACCTTTCTTGTAACAAATAAAAGCTACCTTCCAAATGATATAC
This sequence comes from Stomorhina lunata, assembly GCA_933228675.1. NCBI lineage: Eukaryota > Metazoa > Arthropoda > Insecta > Diptera > Rhiniidae > Stomorhina > Stomorhina lunata. The sequence goes on from OW121740.1 coordinate 29,667,530, forward strand.
ATATTCTTTCGATTTATATAGGACTAAGAGCCCATATTTTTTACAACCGAAACTTTTTAATAAAAATACGCATATCTTAAAACAACATAGATATAAGTATGCTCTTTTAAATTATAGATTTTATACAGGACATACTGGGCATATATATAACCTAAACTACGTAGCTCTAGCACATGAAGCGTGTGAGTTATGACAGTTTAAAAATTAACTTCTTAAAAATGTACTTTTATTGAGGTAGACGTGTAGCTGGTCGGTAGTCGTGTAGCTGTGCCGGCGCTTAAAAAATTATTCCCATTTAAATGCGTGTAACCTAGTTTTGACAGGTTGTAGCCCGTAGCCTGTAGCCGTGATTGTGTTTCTAGCATAAGTTCTTTACACGGCATTTACACATGCAAGTGCAAGCTCAATAAATTTATATTTTTTTACTAAAGCTACGTTCAGACGATGGTCAGATCTTACAATATTGTCACATCTGGCAATGTGCTGCCAATAAACTGACAATAAAGAATTGTCAGCAAAAGGCAAATTGTGTGTTTACACGGTTGTAAAAAAATTGTAAGAAAAGCTGTCAATTTCATTGTCAGAAATTGTCTGACAATTAATTAAGCTGACAATCTCGGCTTACAATAAATTGGCAGTTCACACGATTATCAGATATGTGTACACAAAAAATTGCCAGATCTATTGTCAGTCACAAAGCACATGAAAAATATTGTTCATTTTTGTGTTTTTGACTTGAAATTTATATTTGTTTGTTATAAAATATTAATCAAAATGGAAAAAAACAGGCAATTGCCAAAATTTTAACAGTGTATGTTTAGAAAGCTGCGAAGATGAATGTGAAATGGAGAAAAAACGTCTCACAGTGGGATTGTGGAAAAAATTATGGAAATAAGTCTGCAACTTTTAAACCTTTAGGCCGATTTTAAAATAATTTTGGCAGAAATGTTTAACCTAAAAAGCCTAGCTTTCACTATGGCTGCGCAATCGGCTCCCAAAGTAGGGCACCTCAGACTCATAAATTACTTAAAACTATATATAATTGTCATTTTCCAACCAATTTGAGGAAACATACTATATAACAAATACAAATCCTATTTTTACAGTTTTATTAAAATTTTTAATTTTTGTACCATACTGCACCGATTTTTTTACTAATATCTGATCTATATATAACCAATAGGTAAAAGGGTATTGTAAGTTTGCCATTCAGTTTGTAATTTTTTCATTATTCGTCTTAAAACAAATTAAAATAATACCGATCGACTCAGGAGTCGGGGTCTAAATCGACATAGGGAGTCGTATTTGACTATTCTTAAAATTTTAAAATCTTTTTTTTTTTAAATGCAGTTAAAAAATGTTTCAATTCAATTCTCATCGAATTTTGGCGATATCTCTAGTGTTTTTAAACCGATTTTAATGAAATTTAATAGCGTGCTGCGTTGGAAAATTTCCTAAAATCTGATATATAATTCGGATTAAATAAATACGATTTTTAAAATTTATTTTTTTTTAATTTGCCAATTTGAGGACATCGATATATTGTGCTTTCGCGATATCTCAGTTATTGATTTATCGATTTTGATGATTGCGCTGCGGTAAATTGTGTTATCCTTGACTGCCAGTGGAGCATAGCAAGCTGCGCTGAATTATTTCCTCAAATTTGATATATAGTTTAAAAAACTTTTTTTTTTAAATAAAGTTTTTTTACAAAAAAAAAAAATATTTTAATTCGGTAATTTGTGAGACATCGAATTTGGCGATATCTCAGATTGTATCTATTTTGAAAATATATATAATATCGTTTTGCTTAGGAGGATTTTCTAATATCTGATATATAATTCGTGTCGGTATACTATACGTAAATTGAGGAATTTTTACAAATTAAAAAAAATACAATTTAAAAGAAAATACAAAAATTCGGCATCGAATTTCGAATTTTTGCTATATCTCAGTTGTTAGTAGAACTACATGTTGAAATTTAATAGTATAATTGGTAGAACACTATTAACATACAATACCTATACATGTAAGTTATGTCGGTATGCCATCTAGGAGCTCATCAAACTTGATTTCAGCATACCGAAATATGTCTTAAATAAGTGTCTTTAGAACTTTATTCATGACATAGACCTATTGATTCAGGAAATTTTAATTTCGATCCATAATTTTTTGCTTAAAAAGTTTTATACCATCGCAAATATATTTATAAAAAATTTTTCTATTAGTGTTACTCAGATAAAACAAAAATGTTGGCTGTTTTTAAGTTTTTTGCTAAAAGTGTTATTTGCTTATTTGCTTTTTTAATTCATCTTTTTATAATATTTTTATTCGAAAAACTTCTTTAGATTGATGTATAACACTATATTCCCAATTAAAATGCATGTTCAATATAATTTTATGCTGCTATTTTTATTTATTTATTTTTTAATGATATAAATCCTAAGAACCGTATGTTTTCAATTAAAACCAAGAAGTTAAAATTGTCTGACAATGATTGCATTGTAAGATGGTGGAATTTCATGCAGCTGACAATAAAAACGAAGCTGACAATTTTTTAAAATGTTCTGCCAATTTTAAATAGAGTGTTTACACGATTGTAAGATATCTGACAATTTCATTGTAAGGTGGTTGTGTGACAATGTGCTGACAATGCTTTAGCTGACAACGTTGTCAGCAAAAAATTGTAAGTTTACACGATTGTAAGAAATTTTCTTACAATTTTTCTTACAATATTGTAAGATCTGACCATCATGTAGACATAGCATAACACAATCACACTTCTGCAAGTTGTAGGCTCACTGGCAAGCGATTTTGATTGCCAGTGATTTTTTTACTTGCATGTCAGAAGAATACGTATACACAACTTGTAACAAGTCACCTACGTGTGTAAACGTACTGTTATAGTGATGTGTACCATAGACTATTACATAGAATGTGATCATATGGTCTACTAAGTCTACTTTTACTTTAGTCAGGTTTGGCTTATCAAGTCTTGAATTTGTATGAGAAAAAAACTGACAGAATTAAAATTGAGCAAACCTGACCGTACTATCAAGTTTATGATAATTTTGAAAATTTTTATGAAATTCAAGGAACTTGTAAAAGAAAGTTTATTAATAAAATATGAAGTTTTAATTCCACAAAAAAACCCCAACAAATTTTAGTGAATCCCCAACAAAGTCCCCAAACCAAATTTGTTCGCCTTTTTAAATATTGAATATCCCCAACTTTGGGGCCAAAACCCCAAATCTGGCAGCCCTGCAAATGAATGTTTGTCTGTATGTATGTTCTTTAAAGAATAATAAACTGTGAATTTGATCATGTTATGCTCTTTAGCGAAGATGTTGCTGATAAGCCGGCAAAGGCTTTTAAGTTGATAAGACTAATTTCCAGCAGATGGCGCCACTGAAATTTACTAAAAATTAATTTAATCGTTAACTGCACATTTGATCATGCTATGATCTTTAGTAAAGTTGTAGCGCATGTGCCGGCGAAGGCTTTTTCGTTGGTATGAATAATTTTCGACAGGTGGCGCTACTGAGACTTACTCAAAGTCAATTTAATTGTAAGCTGTACATTTGATCATGCTATGATCTTTAGTAAAGTTGTAGCGCATGTGCCGGCGAAGGCTTTTTAGTGGGTATGAATAATTTCCGACAGGTGGCGCTACTGAAACTTATTCAAAGTCAATTTAATCGTAAGCTGTACATTTGATCATCCTATGATCTTTAGTAAAGTTGTAGCGCATGCACCGGCGAAGGCTTTTTAGTGGGTATGAATAACTTCCGACAGGTGGCGCTACTGAAACTTACTCAAAGTCAATTTAATCGTATGCAGTACATTTAATCATGCTATAATCTTTAACAAAGTTGTTGCACATAAGCCAACGAAGTTTTTTTTTTAGTTAATACGAAGAAATTTCGACAGGTGGCGCCACTGAAATTTACTCAAAGTCAATTTAATCGTAAGCTGTACATTTAATTATGCTATAATCTTTAGCAAAGTTGTAGCGGATAAGCCGACGAAGGTTTATGAATTGGAATGAGCAAAGTCCTACAGGTGGCGCCACAGAAAATTACTCAAATTGAATTAAATCGTAAACTGTGCATTTGATCATGTTATAATCATAAGCAAAGTTGTTACGCATAAGCAGACGTAGATTTCTTAGTTGGTATGAACAACTTCAGGTGGCGCCACTGAAAACTACTCAAAATGAATTAAATCGTAAACTGTGCATTTGATCAGACTATAATCTTTAGCAAAGTTGTTGCGCATGAGTTGATGGAGGTTTTTTGTTGGTATGACCAATTTCCAAAATTACTGAAATGAGTTAAACTGTAAACTATGCAAACTATGTGTTGGTCGGACAAAATAAATAGAAATAATTCAAACTTAACTGAATATTTGTACAATGTCTTTCCTCTAAATTTATTTTAGTACTTTATAAAATAACATGTATAAAAACTTTAAAATTTGCCTCAAAATGCTTATCATAAAGTTCCGAGCAAGGCTCGGCCAACCAGGTACTAAGTCCCCAAATAAACTAACATTTAGCTATTACAAGAATCAATCTGGAAAGTTAATCGATATCAACAATTACGCCCTCTTTCCATATATGGCACGATCTATCTATTCTCACTTATATTCGTACTTATGTTATCTACAAATTGACTATAACACTTAGTATAAAACACACGTCCGTTAAAAATAATGATATTTAACATAGAGATAGTACACAATTTTCCATACTAGGAGGTATTTAGTTATAAATAAAATTTTAATAATAATATGTAGCTATCAATATTTTATCAATAGCCAATTCAAAAAAAAAAAAAATAGCTTAGACGCGATGACTGGACCTAACAAATAACGAAATGAAATTATAAAATTAAATCATAAAAAGTAGCTATACTCTTACTATTCGTCTATTATTATTATAGTTCATTCTCCCGATGTCTGTAATTCGAGATACAAGTACAAACAAAAGTCACATTAAATTTTAACTGATCAAATAGTATTTGAAAAACACTGAGAGCGTTTAGAACTAGACAAAACTAAAAAGTAAATTTTAATTTTAATTTAAAAAAAATAAACAAAGTTATTATTTGTACAATGACCAGCGAAACAAATGGTGATGCACCTTCCCCCGTACCCAAATGGGTTGAGGCTAAACTATTTGAAAAGATTTTGGAGGAAAATGTCAACGATTATAAGGGAATTAAAGAATTTTCGGTTAAACCGGGTATTGGAGCGGGAGAGAATTATGCCACTGTAATGCTTAAGGTGGAGATTGAGGTGGAATTGAAGGGTAAGTAAATGAGATTTAAACAAATACTTATACAGATATAACACTAGTCAACATAAAAATGTCGATTTTTTTCAATTTCTACAAATATTTCTACAAAAATTTTATATTTTTGAAAAGGTTGGTCCTTTGATTTTATCATATCTTTGAAACAGGTTGTTCGATTTTGTTGAAATTTCAGATTCAAATAGTCAATAAAATTATCTTTAGGTCACTTTAAAACAACTTTTTTGTATAATTAACGGTTTCGAAGTTATTTGCACTTTAAACTAAAAAAATATTTTTTTAATAAAAAATTTCAAATTTTTATTTTTTCAAAAATTCATATAAAATCGAAAATGGCAAAAATATTCTTAATAAAATAAATTATATTTCCGGAAAATCCATGAATAAATAGTGATTTTATTAACAAAAAAGTAAATAAAGTAAAAATACTAAATTTTGTAGGGTCAAATTAGAACCGATTTTTTCAAATAAGAATAGTACATTCAATTGCTTTTAAGCCGCTTTGAAACAATTTTTTGTAGGTTTAGCGGTTTTGGAGTTGTTTGCACTTCAATGTAAAAAAATATATTTTTTTTAATGAAAAACTCAAATTTAAAAATTTTTCAAAAATTCATAAAAAATCGAAAACAGCAAAAATCTGCAATTTTTACTAAACGGCCTTAAAACTCTATATTCTTAATTAAATAAGTCTTAATTTATGAAAATCCATGAATAAATAGCGATTTTATTATCAATAAAGTAAATTAAGTGAAAATACCCAATTTTGTATTTAAGTCACTTTCAATATTGGGTTTTATATATTAGCTAGGGTCAAATGTGGACCGATTTTCTCGGAATATTTACTATTCCGAATATAAAATTGTCTTTAAGCCACCTTGAAACAATTTTTTTATGGGTTTAACGGTTACGGAGTTATTTGCAGTTCAAAGTAAAAAAATATTTTTTTTTGTTTGTAATGAAAAGTTTTAATTTTTTAATTTTTCAAAAATTCATAACAAATCGAAAATGGCAAAAATCTAGATTTTTACTAAATGATCTTAAAGCTGCTAATATTCTTGATAAAATAATCCACATTTTCTGAAAATCCATAAATAAGTGGCGATTTTATTAACAATAAAGTAAATGAAGCAAAATACCAAATTTTGTATTTAAGTCCTTTCCCATATTAGGTCATATATGTCAGCTGGGATCAAATATGAATCAATTTTCTCGAAATTGAATAGTAAACAAAATTATCTTTAAGACGTTCTACAACAATTTTTTTATATGTTGAACGGTTTCAGAGTTATTGGCACTTCAAAGTAAAAAAAATATTTTTTTTTTGAAAAATTAAAATTTTTTATTTTTTCAAAAATTCATAAAAAATTGAAAATTAGAAAAACTTATCGTTTTTCTTAACTATTTGTTAAAGCGGTATATATTCTTAAAAAAATACGCAATATTTCCTGAAAATCTTTAAATAAACGTTGATTTTATTAACCATAAAGTGAAAATACCCAAATTTCCATTTAAGTCATTTCCATCCTAAGGGGTTATATGAGAGCTAGGGTCAAATGTGGACTATTTTTCTTGATATAAAGCAAATCGATTACAGTTTATACAAAAATTATGTGTACAATAAATGAAGAAATAATTATCATTATTTTCGGATTTAGAAACGTTTTTGTGAGTTACAACGCATTTAAGTGGCTTTTGCCTTGTATGGGAGCTATGGTGAAATATGAACCGATTTCCACAAAATTGGGCACAGTAATTTCTGTTTATATAAGACATATTTCTTCTAAATTTCATAGAAATATACTGAAATTTGTGGCTAAAATCTCAAACTCAAAAAATTAGACCTATGGGAGGTACCCAAAATAGTGTCCCAATTTCGACAAATTTTTATAGCAGGGATACCACTGACAAAAACATGCCTCTGCCAAATTTCATAGAGATGAAAGCAAAATTGTGGCTTTGAGAAACGTAAAACTATACTCCGGGAAGAAAATTGTTTGAGGGGTATCCCAAAATTTGCAACGATTTTGTTTATTTTTAACAGGCTTTGTTCTCGCATCAACAAAATATTTCATGCCAAGTTTCATAAAAATATATTGTAAATTGTGGTCTTTAATAAACTTTTTTGAAAATATGTAATAAAATTTGTATGCCAATATCTCGAATCCGGGAAATTAGAGCTATAGGAGGTATCATAATTTTGGCCAATTTCAATAGCAATGGTCCCGCTGATAAAAGACATGTCTCTGCCAAATTTCATAGAGATAAAAGCAAATTTGTGGCTTTGAGGAATTTGAAACTAAATTCCGCGAATAAAATTGTTTGGGAGGTACCCCACAATTTTGAACGATTTTTTTTATTTTTAACAGGTTTTGTCCTTATAGCAAAAAAATCATCAAAGTATCTGGAAATTTTTGGCCTTTTTTTGAATTTTTTTTAAATATAAAATTTATATGACAAAATTTTTCGCTAAAATTGGGTAATTTCACTTTATTCTGAATGAAATCACTATTAATCTATGGACTTACACAAAATAAAATTTATATTATTTGGAACACTCGTAGTTATACGATCGTCCAGTATCCTTGGTAAGTTTTTCCCATAAAATATTTTTAATGAATTTTTTAAAAATAAAATTTTTTTGATTTTAAAACTTTTTTTTAAATTCGATGTTTATAACTCCAAAACCATTGATCATACAAAAAACTTGTGTTAGCACGATTTAAGGTAATTTTGTTCTTAATCCATTAACGTTAATTGAATTTGCATTTTGTTCCATTTTCAATTTTTTTTTAGGAATTGAAAAAATATAAAAATTTTTTGATTTTGAAAAGCTAATAACTCCAAAACCTTTGATCATACAAGAAACTTGTGTTAGCACGACTTAAGAACAACTTTGTTCTTAATCCATTAAGGTAAATTTCAATAAAATTGGCTTAGTCGCAAGTTTTTCTATTATTAATTTGTTGAAATTTAATTTTTTTTTTCAATTTCGCAATTTTTTTAACTGTGATGTTGATAACTCCAAAACCGTTGATAATACAAAAAACTTATATAAGCACAACTTGTCACTAATGTCTTTTTCAACATAATTGGATAAGTCGTTTTTATTATATTATAAGAAAACTAAGGCCACCTCTTCAAAAAACTCAAGTTTTAGAAAATCTGTTTTGTGATGTTTATAACTCTCAAGCCTTTGATCACATACAAATCTTGTGTTAGCCTGACTTAAGGGCAATTTTGTTCTTAGTCCATTTACGTCATTTTAAATAGAATTGGATTAGTCGTAAGTTTTACCATTTTCGATTTGTTGAAATTTTAAAAAATTAAATTTTTTTGACTTTGCAAATTTTTTTTTAAATTGTGATGTTGATAACTCTAAAACTGTTGATCTTACAAAAAACTTGCAGAAGCACGACTTAAGGGCAATTTTATTCCTAAGCCATTAATATCTTTTTCAACATAATTGGGTAAGTCGTTTTTATTATATCCCAAAAATCCCAAGTTTTAGAAAATTTGTTTTGCGATGTTTATAACTCTCAAACTTTTGATCACATACAAATCTTGTGTTAGCACGACTTAAGGCCAATTTCGTTCTTAGCATCCATTAACTTCATCTTCAATAGAATTGGATTAGTCGTCAGTTTTTTCATTTTCGATTTGTTGAAATTAAAAAAAAAAATTTTATGTTGCAATTTTTTTTTTTTTTTTAATTGTGATGCTGATAACTCCAAAACCGTGTATCATACAAAAAACTTATCTAAGCACAACTTAATGACAATTTTATTCTTAATCCATTTACGTAATTTTTAATAGAATTGTATTAGTCGTAAGTTTTTCAATTTTCGATTTGTTGAAATTTAAAAAAATGTATTTTTTTTGACTTTTCGAATTTTTTTTTAAATTGTGATGTTGGTAACTCCGTAACTGTTGATCATACAAAAAATTTACATAAGCACGACTTGAGGGCAATTTTGTCCTGAAGCCATTAATGTCCTTTTCAATTTAATTAAATAAGTCGTTTTTATTATATGATAAGAAAACAAGGACCATCTCTGCAAAAATCTCAAGTTTTAGAAAAAAAAATCGGGTGTTTTTATACTTATGGAACCATAACACATAGAAAACTAATCAACCTAAAGCTAAAGACTCTATAATATAAAGATGTTGCACTTCCATACATTGATTTGCCGTATGGTCGTTTTGAAAAGTCCCATCAAAATGTGAGTGTAACGCCTTTACTTTAATTCGGAAACAACTAAGGGATACTATTATTCAATAAGTGTAAGCTAAGATACATATACGTGCTCATTAAATGTATGTTTGTTTGTGAGTTTATGTGTTTTATCTTGTTCTTTATCCATTTTAATTTGACATTTGACAGAAAAAAAGGATGGAGCGACATATTTGTATATTATACCGGTATGTGCTGGAAATCGAGCTATTTCAAATCGTTCGATTTCTGATATATTTTTGAGATAATGTCCACAAAAATGTTCCACAAAAAAATTCAAACCAAATCAGAGATAAGATATCAGTCAAAAGAATTAAAGCCCAAATTTTCATTTGTTTTAGGAAAATAACCAAAAACTATCTCAAAAATATATCAGAAATTGAACGATTTGAAAACGCTCGATTTCCAGCACATACCGGTTATTCTTTGCTAAAACTTTATGTTAGCTGTTGACCAGTGTAATTTATATATTTTTTTTATACACTTTTTAGATTCCACAACCAAATCCCTTAGCTTTATCCTAAAAGTCAATCATGACAATGAAAGTGTACGTGAAATGATGAAATCTCATGATATCTTCGATGTCGAAAAGTCCATGTACGATCAAATGATACCAGCCTTTGAGAAGCTCTATGCCGATGTTGGTGTCGAAGTACAATTTGGTCCCAATTCCTATAATTTACCGGCTGGCAAAGAATATATTTTATTGGAGAACTTATGCCTTAAGGGTTTCAAAAATGCCAATCGCCTGGAGGGCCTGGACATGGATCATACAAAATGTGTTTTGAGGAAATTGGCTCAATGGCATGCTGCCTCTGCGGTACATGTTACCAAAAATGGACCATTTGAAAAGAAATATTTACATGGCTTTTTCCAAGAAGAAAACCGCGAGATGATGAAAACAATGTTTGAGGGTATGGGCCAGTTATTTCTTAGTTGTGCCAAAAAGTACAGCAATTTTGAGGAGTATGGTGAGGAATTGGTAAGTTATGTTAATATATTAAATCCTATATTGTTAATATATATATTTATTCTTCCCCAGACCAAATGCTATAGCAGCATCTCAATAATGGACGAATTCTTCAAAGCTGCCAAATCGAATCCCAATGAATTTAATGTGCTTAATCATGGCGACTGTTGGTCCAACAATGTCATGTTCCAGTATGATGCCTTCGGTAAAATCAAGGAAACCTTTTTAATTGACTATCAAATGCCCAAATATGGCAGTCCGGCTCAGGATTTATTCTATTTTCTGCTCTCATCCACAAAATATGAAATTAAAATCAAAGAATTCGACTATTTCATCAGATACTATCATGATCATCTGGTATCTAATCTTAAATTGCTGAAATATACTCAACGTATACCCTCACTCACGGAATTACATTCGATGTTGTACAAATATGGTATTTGGGGCTTTTCAACGGTCACCGGTGTTATGGCCGCCGTACTCTTGGATCCTACCAATACCGCCAATATTGAGAATTTTATGAGTGATTCAGATGCTGGCATCGCCTTTAAGATGTTAATGTATTCGAATGATCGTTATCGTAAACATGCGGAAGCTCTCTTGCTTTGGCTAAAGAATCGCGGGGCTTTGGATTATTGATCTTTGGTTTATAACTAAATTGTATGTTTATTAAAAGTATTTTAGATAATTTTTTTTATATTTTTGTTGTAAATAAGTTCATTGTCAAGTTCAAATTTTTAGTATTTTATCTATCGATTTAATTGGCGCTGTTGTATAATTTTTATTATTATAATACATATTTTTTTCACTTTATTATTTGAGTATAATTACATACATATTGTAGATAAATAATATTGCATCATCAAATGATTAAAAAATAAAATTCTAATATGTATTTATTATAAACAATAACAAAAAAACAGTTGCATTTGGCTATTCCGAATCGCATTTGAAAAACTTTAAATAACACTGCTCTGCAAAAATTCATTTTTTGTATTTCCTTTTAATAAAACTATGCGGACTATATGGATCTTGATGCGCTAAACTCAGATCCGTTGTCGGTTTTTTTCCATCAGATCTGGATTTTTTTATGGGCGTGGCAAATTTTCCCCCTTAAATTAGTCAGGTACGGAGACCTATTTCGTCCTAACTCGAGAACGACTCATCCGATTTTCAAAATTAAAACACTTGAAGATGCAAAATTGCATTTGTTTTAATCTAATATAATTTTTCTGTATCTCTTATCGTTTTGGAGTTATTTAGAAATTAATGGAGAAATTTTTTTTTCGTGCGAAATTTGTAATTTTTTTTCAGGTTAAAAATGTAATTAAAAAAAGATAAAGTAAAATTTTAACATTTTGAACATTTTTCTAAGAGCTACATACCGCATTCATTGATGATATAAGGTGCTTTAGTGCATATGGTGCCCACTCTGACGACAGCCTAATTGATGTTTTGTTTGATGTATGTCACATATTTCATTAATACTGGGTACCTGCGGTAAATTGGTAATAAAATTCACATTTTTAAACCGATTTTTATGGTTTATAGCTTATTTTATTCTAAAGATATGTTAAGATATATTAATTTCTAAATAACTCCAAAACGATAAGAGATACAGAAAAATTATATTAGATTAAAACAAATGCAATTTTGTTATGCATCTTCAAGTGTTTTAATTTTGAAAATCGGATGAGTCGTTCTCGAGTTGAGACGAAATAGGTCTCCGTACCTGACTAATTTAAGTAGAAAAATTTGCCACGCTCATAAAAAATCCAGATCTGATGGAAAAAACCGACAACGGATCTGAGTTTAGCGCATCAAAATCCATGTAGTCCACATAGTTTTATTAAAAGGAGGATTTGGCTGCAGAGCAGTGTAATCAAAACTACACGAAAGTTGGGAGAATTTTTTGCATACCCTCTAGTTTTATGACTTAAGTAGAAAAATTTGCCACGCTCATAAAAAATCCAGATCTGATGGAAAAAACCGACAACGGATCTGAGTTTAGCGCATCAAAATCCATGTAGTCCACATAGTTTTATTAAAAGGAGGATTTGGCTGCAGAGCAGTGTAATCAAAACTACACGAAAGTTGGGAGAATTTTTTGCATACCCTCTAGTTTTATGACTTTTGATCACAATTATCAAAATATGAAATATTATTGTGATTGGATAAAGTTTACCTTTTCCGCCGCTATGTCAAAGCTTATTAACTTTCGTCGGCTCATACAAAACAACTTCGCTTAAGAAGATATATAGTGTACGCTTCAATTAATAATGAAAAAAAAAAAATAAGTGGCGCCATCTACCGAATCGTACCAACTTAGAAACCTCCGTTGACTCATGTGAAACAACTTTGCTCAAAATCATAGCATGGTCAAATGGACAGTTTACGATTTAATTGATTTTAAGTAATTTTCAGTGGCGCCACCTGTCGGAAAATGGTTATACCAACCAAGAAACCTTACTCGGCCTATGCGCAACAACTTTGCGAAAGATCATGCTAATGATCAAAAGCACAGTTTACGTATTAATTAACTTTAAGCAATTTTCAGTGACGTCATCTGTCGGAACTTGGTCATACCAACTTGTTAATGTTTGTCGGTTCATGCGCAACAACTTTTCTTAAAATCATAACATGATCAAATGAATAGTTTTCTATTCTATAAACGACATACACACAAACATTCATTATACCCTTCACCACTAGAGTGGTTCAAAAAAAAAATGGTGAGTCAGTCACACCCTACGATTAAAGATAATGTAAAAATAATTCTAAAATTTTTTTTGTTATTTTTTTACCACGCCTACAAATACCGCCCTTTTCATATTTTGTTAACTGTGTCGCCATCTTTAGTCCGATCATAACACTTTATATATCGCTGTTCACGGCTGTATAAGGGCTACATTTCTCACTTTGTTAGTTTCTTACTACCACGTCAATTTCTAGTCATCATTTTTCAAAATTCGATTCGTACCCACCCTAATCAAATCGAGTACAAATCTAGTTTTTTGAAAATTATGACTATAAATTGACGTGGTAGTAAAAAACTATCAAATAGAGAAATGTAGCCCTTACAGAGCCGCGAACACCGATATATAAAATGTTATGATCGGAAATGGCGACACAGTGAACAAAATACTAAAAGGGCGGTATTTGTAGGCGTGGTAAAAAAAATATTTTTTTTTTAGAATTGTATTAACATTACCTTTGATCCTAGGGGGTGACTGACGCAACTTTTTTTTTTTGTATGGAAGGCGAACCGCTCTATTCACCACCATAGGTGTAAAGGGTATTATAAGTTTGTGCTGATGTATGTAACGCATAGAAATATTTGTCTTAGACCCACCTTTTAGTATACCAATAGACTTAGAATCACTTTCTGAGTCGACTTAGTGATGTCCGTCCGTCTGGCTGGCTGGCTGGACCCCCATGTAAACCTTGTAATCAAACTACAGGTCGCAATTCTAAAGATAATTTGATAAAATTTGGCACAGATAATTTTTTTTGATAATGGAACCATGGTTATTTAATTTCGTCAATCGGTCCATTGTTTATGGTACCTCTCATAGGTCCTACTTCCCGGAATTGATATATTGGCCACAAAAATAAATATTTTTTCAAGAAATTTAAAACAAATACTGCTTATGTAAACTGAAATGAATGTACTAAATTTCGTTGAAATCGATCCACATTTGACCATAGCTCCCATACAAACTCTTCTTTAAAAACAAGACAAAATCTTCTTTAAAAATGAGACAAAAATCACTAAAACACTCGTAAATCTTAAGAATTTTCAAGTTTATTTTTTGCACACATAATAACAATGTAACAACTGTAATTAATTTGCCAAATTTCGAGATAATCGGTCCATTGGACTCTAGCTCTCATATAAGTCCAAATGACGGAAACACTTTAAATATACAAGTTTTGACAAAATGTTTGTATGATGGCAAAATTTAGCAAATATTGGTCTGGCTTGACCTACTATAGCACTTTCTTTCTTGTTTTTATATACAAACACATAAATATTGGAAAATGGTACATTAATCTTAGGGGTTTCAAAACTCATATTTTAAAAATTTTGTTTAACAAATGTTACAAACTAATAACTGTCCCATCGGCTTAATAAAGTATACAAATAAAAATCAAAAAAGTTGAGGTCGATATTCAATTCAAAGCCGTTTGTCTGTCCGTCCGTCTGTCTGTCTGTCTGCCTGTCTGTCTGTCTGTCTGTCTGTCTGTCTGTCTGTCTGTCTGTCTGTCTGTCTGTCTGTCTGTCTGTCGGTATGTCTGTCTGTCTGTTTGTCTGTCTGTCTGTCTGTCTGTCTGTCTGTCTGTCTGTCTGTCTGTCTGTCTGTCCGTCTGTCCGTCTGTCTATCTGTCTGTTTGTCTGTCTGTCTGTCTGTCTGTCCGTATGTTTGACTGTTTGATCATAGCTCCCGTATAGCCTCGCCTAGGTTAATGGCCAATAAATAACAAATTATAACAGGTATGATAATAAAATTTAGTAAAGAAAAATTTTACAAATATGAAATACAAAAACAAAACAAAATACAAAATACTATAATAGCTTTGGCCACTAAATTTAACATAACGAACTTTTATTTAAATGCCAGCCAGTGTGCAAATTTTTTTCACAATCGGTCACCATTTCAACATAGCTCCCATATAAAAAACTTACGGAAACGCAAAAATACCAACAAGATACACATTTGGAATTAGCTGTACCCTCGTAGATATGCTTTTAAATGTGCTCTTATTTTGTGATGGATGCGGTAAAAATTTATATTGAATAACCAACTTAAATATTTGAATTTTAAAAAAGAAGTTCTTACCATCAATTAAAACTACATTTTCCATTCATCCCTACTAATCATATACTCCCTCTTATGACGGAAATACCATATGCCTTATTTCCGTTCTCAACTCAACTCAGTTTGATCGCCTGCCAGTCGACCCAACTTTCACTCAAACAAATTATTTGTTGATATTGCGGAACTCAAAGTTTTTTAGTTCCGCAATCTGTAAAATTTGATTACATTTTCATGTACAATATTTGAAGACTTTGCCTTTAGAAGTTCTTAAAGTACACCCGAAAAAGGATTTCATTTGCATGCTTCGCAGAGTTCCCCTGCGCCGATCTTATCACATTTGATTCGAACTATTACCAATAGGAAAATTTTCGGTTGCAAAAAGTTTAAAACTATAATAATAAAGCAGGGGAAGAAAATCTTCCCCTGCTCCGATCCTTTCCATTTTTGTCAAAAGTGCTTCCATTGGTAAAAAAATTTGCTTGTATTAAGTTAAAAGTTTTTATCTGCTTTAGTTTATCAGATTTTAAATTATAAATATTAAATACAGATATATTCGACCCTCTATTTAGACCCTTTTGCGGACCAAGTTTTAAAATGGGACACACACGATTGGAACTTGTAAGTATAACTTTATCTAAGTTTTAAATATCATCCAAATCGGTTTACCCAGTTGTAGACATTGTGTTTGTAACGGGGAAGGGACCATCCCCCGATCCGATCCTTGTTACTTTTTTCTGAAGTTCGGCCATTGGAATGATATGAATTTAAATTAAATGAATTTTTCATGTATAGCGTATCATTTAATGATAAATATTAAATTTTGTACTATTTACCCTATTTAGCGCACTTTTTACCCTATTCGGACCAGATTTTGAAACAAAACTTATTTTTTGACCACCGAAGGGGAAAGTTCTATCTAGTAGATTTCGCCGTTAAGGAATTATTTAATCTCAAACAAATAAACAATCTAACAAACTCATTAATATTATATATGCATAGAAATAGCCATATTCGATCCTCTATTTGGATCCCCTCTCGGACTTAGTTTGCAAATTTTTTTTATTTTATTATTACACAAGATAATGACATTTAAATAATTTTATTTGAAATAAATATTTTTTGTTTACATTTTATAAGGTGACCATATAGGGTTGCCAGTCAGGCTGGATTCGACTGGATTGTCCAGCTTTTTTAATGGTTGTCCAGTGTTAAGCTAAAATTAAATTTGTCCAGCTGAAAGGTGAAAAGTTTAATATTTTTAAAGAAAAACTATTTTTATGAAAAAGAATGCAATAACGACTTTAGGTAAAGTGTATTTTTTTTCTTTTTTACTTAAGTGATTTATGCGTTAAATAATTGGTATTTGGTAATAAAATTACCCTCTATCAAATTTCCCCATTGTTGGCAAGTATGATTCTTTGTTTGAATTTGAAACTTATGTCGTTGATTATGTTGACGGCGGTACCAAGGTAAACAAATTTTTTTACAACCTCGTAGCTATAGTTCTCAACGATGACATGTGGTCAAATTCTTAAGGATTGTCTGCTTGTAGAAACCAGAAGTTTTGTTTTGATTCATTGACAACTAGACCCATTTTATTACATTCCTTCTCGATACTTGAAAAGGCGGCAGTCGAATCGCGAAATGTGCGCCCGTCCCATGATATCAATGTCATCGACAAACGCAAGTAGTATGTGTTTTCTGTTGAAAATTGTTTCAGATGTATTAGCTGCAGCATCTCGGACGATTTCATTTTCTCTCGATATCGCTGCGGTTAATTACGGTATTCGCTATTCGCCTTATCAAAAATTTAAAGATTCATGGAAGCCTATTATTAAAGCAAGTTTTTTATTATTAATGTCCAGCTAATTTTTGGGTTGTCAAGCTTTTTTTCCCTTACGTCCAGCTTTTTCAGGATTTGTGTCTGGCAACCCTATGACCATATTTAACAAGAACACATATAATTTATAATATTTTACAACAGAAATAGAAATACAGCCACTCTAATCCAGTTTAGAAACTTGTTAGTATAACTTTATCTACACTTCAAAAATCATCAAAATCAATTTACCCAGTAATAGGTTATGTATTTGTAATGGGGAAGGGGCCATCCCCTGCTCCGATTCTTTTGATTTTTTTCTGAAGTACGGCCATTAGTAATAAATTTACTTTTATTAAGTTTGAAGTTTTAAACTTTTATAGTTTATCAAATTCAATGATAAATATTAAATTTTGCACCATTTGGTGCACTATTTACCCTATTTGAGCCCTGGACTAGGTTTTCAAAATTTCATTAAAATAGGTCGAAACGTTTAGGAGTTAACCTCTTTTAAACTAAACAAATAAACAAACTTACAAACACATTTATAATATATATATATATATATAGATATTTATAGATATAGATTTCTACGAAAAACTTGAATTTCTTGAAAATTGGAACATATTTTACTTTAAGGCTAAAGGGTATTAAATAGTCGAGCTTGACCATATAGTCGGAAAAATTTCTTACTTGTTTTATATAGATACGAGTATCTCCTTCAATTATATTTATTTAATATCTTTTTATTTGTTATCGTCATTAAATTGATTCATTAAAAATATATCACATGTTTTGTCTACGTTAATAAACTCTTGAAACAAAAATGGCTTATTACAGCCCTAATTAAGCGATTTCGCATGCAATTTCCTCGGCAATAATGCCATAATGGCATTGCCATTGCGTTTTGTCTTATCAGCTAAAAAAGACCCTAAAAACCCAATGTATGATAGTGGGTAGCACTTGTAAAAAGAAGAAAGTACAAATGTTATCAATCAACGGAATATCTAATGTATGATGAACATGGCAGTGAGGAAAAGGAGTGTATTCGTTGATATTTAAGTTTAAAGAAATATAAATTAAATTTTGTATCGGGTGTTTTTTATTGAGGTATAGAACTTTAAGTTGGCATCACTTTTTTAACTGGCGGCCATTTTGTCAGCTGTCAAGTGATTAATATTTAGTTTGGTTTGCCATTTCATCATGAACAGGTTGACAAAAGAACAGCGCTTGCAAATCGTGCAAATTTATTTCGAAAATAATGGTTCAGTTCGCGAAGTTTACCGCAAGCTCCGTCCATTTTATGGTCGACATAATCGTCCATCAGAGCAATTAATTCGGTTAACCATGGATCGTTTTCGCACTACGTATACTCTATGTGATAATACGCATCCGCAGCGAAGTCGAACAGTGCGCACCGATGAAACAATTGCCGCTGTAGAGCAAAGTGTTGAAGAGGACCCGAATGAATCGATTCGCCACCGTGCACAGCAATTGGAGCTTTATGCATCAACTTTATGGAAGATTTTGCTCAAAGATCTTGGCTTGCGACCTTACAAGATCCAGCTTTAATTCTTGCACAAGAATTAAAGCCGCGAGAACATGCAATGCGTCGTGATTTTGGTGTATGGGCCGAAAATGAGATTGATCTCGATGCTGATTTTCATCGCAAAATTTTGTTCAGTGATGAGGCTCATTTTTGGTTGAATGGCTACGTCAACAAGCAAAATTGCCGCATTTGGAGTGAAGAGAATCCACATGAGACCCTTGAGACGCCATTACATCCACAAAAACTGACTGTTTGGTGTGCTCTATGGGCTGGTGGAGTCATTGGGCCATACTTCTTCCGAAATAATGCTGGAGAGTCAGTTACCATAAATGGAGACCGGTATAGAGCCATGATAACCGACTATTTTGTTCCCCAATTGGATGGCATGAATGTGGATGAGTTGTGGTTCCAACAAGACGGCGCTACATGCCACACAGCGCACGTCACAATTGATTTATTGAAGGAAACATTCGATGAGCGCATAATTTCGCGGAATGGACCTGTCAATTGGCCACCAAGATCGTGCGATTTGACACCACTGGATTATTTTCTTTGGGGATATGTGAAGTCGCTCGTCTACGCCAACAAACCAGAAACGTTAGGGGACTTGGAAGCCAACATTCGTGGCGTTATTGCCAACACGGGCCCCATATGCTCGAAAAAGTAGTTGAAAATTGGAACTGTAGAATTGGCTTTATTCGAGCCAGCCGCGGCGGCCACATGCCCGAAATCATATTTAAACATTAATGGCATAAAATTATCCTTCCAATAAAGCCAAATTGATGGACATTAAAACGATTTTCTTGTGTTTTATTTTAATTCGAAGTTCTATACCTCTAAAAAAAACACCCATTATATTAAATTGATTCTTATAACGATAATTTTGAACTCAAATAGTTGATCGTATCCTCATTATACATACATAATACCGGTATATCACACTTGATCAACAAGAGGGTATTAACTCAAAATTTTAAAATTTTAAGTAGAGTCAAAAAAACTATTTTATTTTACTACTGCTTTCATATAAAGAAGAGGGGTAAAACTGTAGTTTTTTGGCGAAATTATAGTGAAAATGATGTCAGATTTTTACAATGGGTAGATAAGACCACTACACATCAATTTCTTCTAAAAAGTTAAAATTTGTTCTTGTTGAACAAGTGCGATATGTATAATTTATGATATTTAATAAAATTTATAGAGATTCATTTTAATAAAGAGGCCATTGCTATAGAAATTGGATGATATGATTCATTGTTTTGTACCATCTGAAATCTGACTTCCTGATGTTCTTGCTTTCCAGAATTCACTTAAGTTTTACTATAACACAGTACAACAAAATCAAATTTTTTTGAGTACACATAAGTAATGTTAACAGAATATGAAAATAGGCTTAAAATAAAGAAATACGTATATCGGCGTTTTGGTGTAGCACGTCAGAATTTTAGGAAAATCGATTTTAAAGATTCAAAGGACCGTGGAGGTTCACTTGTAACGTAATACTATTATAAAAAGTTCTATAAAAATAAAATGGGATAAGAACGAATTTTTTTTCGGTGTATGCACACATTTGTTTTTATAGGCCGGATGTTTTCGCCTTATGTGAAACCCAGGTATCTGAAAATGCTGATCCACAGGATTTTCATATCCCTGGGTATCACCTCCTATCGCTTTTTAATTTCCATCGGGGTCTTGTCATGTACATTCGTGATGGAGTTGCCTTCCAGTGCCAGCGTATGATGTTGAATTTAGCTGCCTTTGGGTTAAATTCACAATCAGGAAGCACTTGTTGCACTTCGGATTCCTTTACAGGAGCCCAAACGCAGGAAGGGATGCAACATTTTCCGGCTTCGATACCCTTTCTGACTCCATTACAAAGATCCTCGAGAGTTGCCCGAGCAGTGAAATCGTTGTTGCTGGCGATTTCAATGTTCACAACTCTTCTTGGCTTCCCCATTCAGGCCACACAACTCCAGAGGGACAATATGTTGAGTTGTTCGCCGCGCACAACCATCTTGCCCAATTAGTGAAAGATCCGACACATATCGCATGTGTCCCAGGGCACCAGCATAATACACTAGATCTTTTTCTTACTTCGCACCCTGAAAAGTACGAAGTAGATGTCCTTGCACCTCTCGGTAACTCCGATGACTGCACCATTTCCGCCGTCTTTCCGTTCTCTAAACTTCGTAACGTTTCACCAACAGCTACGAAACGTAAAATTTTTTTCTACGGGAAGGCACGTTGGTCAGAGCTCAACGATTTTTTTCGGCATTTTAATTGAAAACTGTGTTTCCTAGACAGTGATGTCAATGCCATGGCGAAAATGGTGGAAAATATTATTAAGTTGGGGATGAATACTTTCATACCAACAAAAAAGTCTTCGATTAAGCCACGTCACAAAACGTGGTTTAATCAGACATGTAAAACTGCTGTCAGATCTAGGGAGGAAGCATTTAGAATCTGGAGAAATAATAAAACTCCAGTTACTAATTTGCTGCGCAAAAAGTCGAGGTCGTCATGTGCCAGGGTACTTAGTCGTGAAAAATCTCTATACGAGCAGCGACTTCGTACCAAAGTTCTTGCTGCCCCTAAGGGCAGTAAGAGCTTCTGGTCATTCGTTAAAAGAGTAAGGAATAATGCTAGTTTATCAATTCCAACTCTTTTAAAGGATGATCAGTCATTCACTAACCCGGTTGATAAAGCAAACCTTATGGCTGAATCATTTGCAAGCAATTCACACTTGCCGGAAAGCAATCAACCACTGCCCGTGATCGAAAGAGTATCAGTAACTATGCATAGCATATTCTTTCGATCACGTGCTTTTAAAAAGGGTTTTAGCGGATCTTAACATAAATAAGTCTCCTGGGCCGGATGGCATACCAGCACTGGTCTTGAAGCAGTGCTCTTCGACGTTAGCTCGTCCATTAGCCAACCTTTTTAGCACCGTGTACCACAGTTTCCTATGTGTTTTTTAAGGTTGCTAATGTAACGCCAATCCCCAAAAAAGGTGAGGCTAGCAACCCCGAAAATTACCGCCCAATAGCAATTTGTTTCGCGCTTTCCAAAGTGATGGAAAGTATGGTAAACTATCATCTAGTTAAATATTTGGAGTCAATAACCTACTAAACGACCGGCAATATGGATTTCGTAGGGGCCGCTCTACGGGTGATGTATTAGCCTTTTTATCGGAAAAATGGTGCCGTTCTATTCACCGTTTTGGCGAAAGTAAAGTTATAGCTCTCGATATTTCTAAGGCATTCGATAGAGTATGTCATGGAGCACTTCTATCAAAACTTATTACTTTTGGTGTAGGTAACAATTTCTCTCGGTTTATATCGAGCTTTCTCAGAGATCGCACTATAAGAGTTGTTATAGATTGGATATCGTCCGAGGAGTTCAAGATCAATTCGGGGGTATCACAAGGCTCCGTTCTTTCTCTTACTCTATTTCTTATTTTTCTAAATGACCTTCTATGTCAAACTTCCAACCCTATCTACTCTTTTGCAGATGATAGCAACATCTGTCATTCGTATTCATTTAACTATAGGCCAAGCATATTGGAGATCAATTCCAAGAGGCAAACCATGAATGATACTCTTAATTCCCACCTATCTACAATATCCGATTGGGGTCGTTTAAATAGGGCCGATTTTAACGCTCGAAAGACCCAATGTTGTGTGTTAACACATAAACGCGTTACGAACAATGTTGCATCATCTGTAATTATGGGTGGTATAAATATTGAGGAATCAGAAACTCTTAATGTTCTAGGCATGAAAATTCAGTTTGATGTCCGCTGGACTAATCGAGTTTTTCAAGTGTCGAAAGAAGCATTCAAGTGTCTCGGTTTTCTAAAGCGGTGTAAGACATACTTCCCTCCAACTGATCTCCTTAATATCTATACCACATATATCCGACCGAAAATGGAATACAACTCTCATGTATGGGCCGGAGCTTAAAAGTCCATTTTGGAGCTTCTCGACCGTGTACAAGAGAGGGCGAAGGTGCTTATCGGTGACAGTAGGGTAGCCAACTCTATTGCCTCATTGGAGCATCGTCGTAATGTGGGTTGCGTTTCACTGTTCTATCGCTACTATAATGGGATGTGCTCAAATGAAATTAGAGATCTTGTTCCTGAAACCCGTACATTTCTTCGTAGCACACGCAACTCTACAAGAGTTCATCCCTTTGTAGTCGATTTTCCAGTGGATCGCATGACGCACTATAGAGAAAACTCGTTTTTTAGCTGCACAGCGCGAATGTGGAATAAACTTCCTGCATCAGTCTTTCCCTCTAATTATGATATCCAAAGGTTCAAATCAAATATCCACAAATACTACTCCCTCTTTCCTTCTTCCCACAACCTATTTTCCTAGTTCCATCACAATGCATATGCATATGTAGGGGTCATCCCCTGAGTGTTGGTCCAATACAAAAAAAAAAAAATATATTCTGTTAACATTTCTCATGTGTACCAAGCACTGTCGTACTGTGTTATTTAATAATATTAATACAAATATTTCTTCTACAAACGGAAATACTTGGCCCATTTTTTTTAGATTTTTGGTATTATTTGCTATTTTCGATACCTAAATAGTATCCCTCGTATTAGACTCTGGTTAAAAGGATTTGAAGAATACAGGAATGGAACCTTTGAACTCAGTCATATAAGGGTAATTTCTTAAATTGTTGGCAACCGGTGCGCTTTTGGCCCCAGTAGCTTTGGGTATATTATGTTCGGGCTTGACTATTATACTTCCATATATGTTTTATGTATGTATCGGGTGTTTTTTATTGAGGTATAGAACTATAAGTTGGCATCACTTTTTTAACTGGCGGCCATTTTGTCAGCTGTCAAGTGATTAATATTTAGTTTAATTTGCCATTTCATCATGAACAGGTTGACAAAAGAACAACGCTTGCAAATCGTGCAAATTTATTTCGAAAATAATGGTTCAGTTCGCGAAGTTTACCGCAAGCTCCGTCCATTTTATGGTCGACATAATCGTCCATCAGAGCAATTAATTCGGTTAACCATGGATCGTTTTCGCACTACGTTTACTTTATGTGATAATACGCATCCGCAGCGACGTCGAACAGTGCGCACCGAAGAAACAATTGCCGCTGTAGAGCAAAGTGTTGAAGATGACCCGAATGAATCGATTCGCCACCGTGCACAGCAATTGGAGCTTTGTCCATCAACTTTATGGAAGATTTTGCGCAAAGATCTTGGCTTGCGACCTTACAAGATCCAGCTTGTGCAAGAATTTAAGCCGCGAGACCATGCAATGCGTCGTGATTTTGGTGTATGGGCCGAAAATGAGATTGATCTCGATGCTGATTTTCATCGCAAAATTTTGTTCAGTGATGAGGCTCATTTTTGGTTGAATGGCTACGTCAACAAGCAAAATTGCCGCATTTGGAGTGAAGAGAATCCACATGAGACCCTTGAGACGCCATTACATCCTCAAAAACTGACTGTTTGGTGTGCTCTATGGGCTGGTGGAGTCATTGGGCCATACTTCATCCGAAATAATGCTGGAGAATCAGTTACCATAAATGGAGACCGGTATAGAGCCATTATAACCGACTATTTTGTTCCCCAATTGGATGGCATGAATGTGGATGAGTTATGGTTCCAACAAGATGGCGCTACATGCCACACAGCGCACGTCACAATTGATTTATTGAAGGAAACATTCGATGAGCGCATAATTTCGCGGATTGGACCTGTCAATTGGCCACCAAGATCGTGCGATTTGACACCACTGGATTATTTTCTTTGGGGATATGTGAAGTCGCTCGTCTACGCCAACAAACCAGAAACGTTAGGGGACTTGGAAGCCAACATTCGTGGCGTTATTGTCAACATACGGGCCCATATGCTCGAAAAAGTAGTTGAAAATTGGACCTGTATAATTGGCTTTATTCGAGCCAGCCGCGGCGGCCACATGCCCGAAATCATATTTAAACATTAATGGCATAAAATTATCCTTCCAATAAAGCCAAATTGATGGACATTAAAACGATTTTCTTGTGTTTTATTTCAATTCGAAGTTCTATACCTCTAAAAAAAACACCCATTATTTGTAAAAAAAAGTTTTCATTCTTTTAAAGCATTTCTCTCAAAACACAGATAAATTTTACGACTTCCACATTAATATTTTTGTTTTGTGTATTTCTGGCTTTTTTGATTTTACCATAACGTTCAAAACTTTATGATTAATCACGTTAAAGACCTTAAAAGGTAAAGTTGCAATTTTTTACATATGAATTTAAAAAAAATTTAGTTTTAAATAATTTTTGCTGAGTTTTGAATATTTCTGTGGTACAATAAAACACAGAATGTAAGACACTTTATACAAAATTTTTTTTAAAACAATTGTTTGAACTAAAAACTGTAATTAAATGTGCTATAAAGTGAGTGTTTAACTAATTGCTTTAAATAATTACATTTTTTAATTATTTTAATAACAAAGTACACATTATTGATACGACGATCAAAACTAAAAACGATTATTATCTCTGTTCCCGTGTTCGTAAGTTTTTTCAGATATTTTTCCAGAATTTATTTTAAATGATTTAAAAGCATCTGTTAGCTTGACTATACTAACAGACTGTAGTGGTGTAAAAACAAGTAAGAAAGTGCTATAGTCGGTCAAGCCCGACCATACGATACCCTTCACCACTAAAGTCAAAGGTGTTCTTTTCCCTGCATAAAGACAAATATTTGCTAAAATTTGCCATCATACAAACATTTTCTCAAAACTTATATATTTAAGCTATTTCCGTCATTTGGATTTATATGAGAGCTAGGGTCAAATGTGGACCCATTATCTCGAAATTTGGAAAATTTTTACAAAAATTATGCATGCAAAAAATAAACTCAAAATTCGCATTATCTTCAGATTTACGAGCGTCTTTTATCTTTAGAATTGCGACCTGTACATTAAATTCATGGTTTATATGGGGTTGTAGCCGGCCAGCCAGACGGACGGACCGACTGACATTGCTCAGAAAGTGATTCTAAGCCTATTGGTATACTAAAATGTGGGTCTACGATACCCTTTACCACTAAGGTTAAAGATGTTCTTTTTTTCCCATATAAAGACAAATATTTGCTAAATTTTGCCATCAAACAAACATTTTCTCAAAACTTATATATTTAAGCTGTTTCCTTCATTTGTATTTGCATGAGAGCTAGGGTCAAATATGGACCCATTATTTGGAAAATTAATTACAGTTTTTACAAAAATTATGTATGCAAAAAATCAACTCAAAATTCGCATTATCTTCAGATTTACGAGCGTTTTAGCGATTTTTGTCTCATTTAGTGCGTTTTGACACTAGAATTTGTATGTATGGGAGCTTTGGTCAAATGTGGACCGATTCAAACGAAATTTGGTACAGTGATTTTAGTTTACATAAGCAGTATTTGTTGTAAATTTCATGAAAAAATATTGATATTTGTGGCCAAAATATCAATTCCGGGAAGTGGGATCTATGGGAGGTACCATAAATAATAGACCGATTTCGACGAATTTCAATAGTCCTACTATCAAAAAAATGATCTGTGCCAAATTTCATCAAATTATCTTTAGAATTGCGACCTGTACTTGGATTACATGGTTTATATGGGGATACAGCCAGCTACGGACGGACGGACGGACATCGCTAAATCGACTCAGAAACTGATTCTAAGACTATTGGTATACTAAAAGGTGGGTCTTAGGCAATTATTTCTGTGCGTTACATACATCAGCACAAACTTATAATACCCTTTCCGCCTATTGTGGTGAATGGTATAATAACACCTTTGACCTTAGTGGTGAAGGATATCGTATGGTCGGGCTTGACCGACTATAGCACTTTCTTACTTGTTTTTCCTAAGATTTTAATTTTTCAGGGGGAAATCTAAAAAAGAAAACACATCCGTTCAAAAGGATTAAAAAATGGGTAACAATTGAAATATTAGTAACGTTATATCTCCTTAACTCAGCAACGAAATTTTAGATTTAGATGTAAAAAGGGATGTAAAAAGGGGTAAAAATTAAAAAAAAAACATCCCTTCAGGATTATTGAAAATGGGTAACAACAGAAATATCAGTAACGTTATATCTCCTTAACTAAGCAATGAAGTATAAATTGCCTTTGGATTTGGATATAGAAATAGGTTGTAAAAAGGGGTAAATGCTTTTTGGTACCCACAAAATAAAACCCACAAACTGTTAGTTACGTTTTATCTCTTTAACTAAAAAACGAAATTTAAACTGCCTTTAGATTTGAATGTGGGAATAGGGCACCAAAATTGTCAAAGGTTAAGGTTAAAAACAACTTCAAACGCATATTCAGTACTTTTTCAGTTTGTGGGTTAAAACTTAAAAAATTGGTAATGTTATACCTCTAAAACTAATAGGGTTAGAAAGAAAATATAAATTACATTTTGACCGGATAAGATAATACAATTTTTCCGCAATTTTTAAAACTTCGGGAGATCAGGGGCTACATGCACTTTAAACCAATAAAGTATTTTGTCATATGGTTAATTTAAACAAAATCATATAAAAAATTTTTGACTCGGTCCATCTAAATAATTTAAGAATAATTGAAATGTTGAACAATTTTGTAAAATAACTAAAAATGTTAAAAATTACCCAGCAAAACTTTGGTAATGGCAAGTACTTTGATAACTGGTTACCTTGTAACGACTACAACATACCATCCAAATAAATAATAAGTTATTACAAAAGTACTTATTTGTAATTAAGATGGTAATTTAAACTGAATGGCCCCGGTTCAAATCCCACCAAGGACAACAATTTTTTTTAGTTTTTTTTATTAAAAGAGTCTTCTTAAATGATTTTTGAATTTTAAGAACTTAAATATTATCTTCTGTAAAACAAATTTGTAAAACTAACTCATGTTAATAATAAAATACCATCATGAGTTAATTTTGATTATGTAGGGGATGTTGAATACCAAACACGATTCTAATTGCTCTTAACTTGGTAAGCCCAACTTATCTGGGTCATCCTTCATCTCAACTGTGGACACACACCTCCTCACGGTATCACCCGGGGAGCTAGTTTAACACCCATTAATATTGTGAGTTAACATGTTCCGAGAGTTGTCCCATAAGATCGATAAAAATGGGTTAAGATTACGGGCTAGTAACCCTTTCTTGAAAAAAAAAAAAATACAATGAAGAGTATAAAATTAGAATTGAAATGTCCCACTACCTAATGTTAGAGGAGGATGTCCGAAATTTCGATAGAAAGACCAAGTAGAGGAACATTTTTCAAAGCTTGGCCTATAAAATTGGAGAATATTCGCACAAGATCGAAATCCATGGAATTCTAAAATATGCTCGGACAGGTTGCAACATTTAAGTAAGTAAGAGTCAATCTTATGTAAAAACTTATACAAAAAAGAAGATTTAAATTGTTTAAGTTTTAAAATAATTTTAAAAAAGTTTTAAAATAATTACAAAAAATACAAATATTTTTCCAAAAATTACAACAAAGCAAAAAAAAGCAGGGAAAAACAAAGTTATTTTCACATGATTTTGGATCTAAAAATAAAAATTGTTTATATTAATTATAACCTGCTAAGTTTTCAACATATGAAGTAGCTCAGTGGAAGAGTCTCTGCCTAGCAGTCGGAGGGTCTGGGTTCGAGCCCGCATGGGATCATAAAAAAAATTTTGTATTTCGTTTAAAAATATATGTTTTTAATAAAACAACAACAAAAAAGTTGTTGCTGTTGTTGTTGTTGTTGCTTTCAAATTGCTTACCCAAGTCATTACTTTTCTGCAATTGGTAAGTACTTGCCTCCAATAACATCCCCATGTTAATGTAATGACTTAAACAGCGAATGAGTAAGTAGTTCGTGTTCAATAGTTTAACTGTTTAACTCATTATTTGGTAATGAAAAGTTTTACTGGGTTAATATTCATAAAAATTTGTATATATTCTCTAACCGAGTGCTATCATACAAATGTAATCGGTCACACCCGTCGACCGATTACAAAACTTTTTACTTCCATAAAAGTTCTGTCCCATTTGCGGTCTAGTATATGCCCATTTAAAGTAAATAAATATATGATTGAGTACCTAATTTACTAGATAAGATTATCATAGCGATATTTGATTAATTTATTTATAAAAATTGTTTGTATTAAAGTTCCAAACAAAAATATTCAATCAAAAGTAATTGCATTTATAATAAAACCGAAAATTTTCATTTATTAGTCATAGGGCAACATGGCTCCGCAGCAAAACGGTCTAGCAGCTGACAATATTTTGCCACAATGGCTGGACAATGTGACTCTGAAGAAGGCAATTGAACAGCAGTTGGGAACTTTTAAAAATATCGTGGAATTAAAGACCGAAAATGGCACAAAGGAGGGGGAAAATTACTCTTCGTTAATGTTGCGCATTAAGGCGGAAGTCGAAATGGAGGGTAAGTTTAAGAGCATTTGGAAAAAATTGAAAAATTTGGTTAACAATTTTTAAAATTCAATAGATGGCAGCATAAAAACCGCAGCTTTTGTCTTAAAAGCTCCTCATGCCAATGAAATGATGGCTAGAATTTTGGATATGCTAAGACTTTTCCCCAAAGAGGAACAGATATATCATAAAATTATACCTAAATTTGAACAGCTCTACCGAGATGTGGGCAAAAAGGTCCAATTTGCTCCCAAATCTTATACTTTCGATCGTGATATTGGTGTCGATTATGTTTTGCTGGAGGATTTGAATGTGAAAAAGTACAAAAATGCCAATCGCTTGGAGGGTTTAGATATGGCTCATGTCGAAGAGGTCTTAATTAAAATGGCCGAATTTCATGCCGCCTCTGCCTGTTATGTAGAGCATTATGGCATGTTTGGGGAAGATTTCACAGTGGGTATATTTAATGAGAAAAATCGAGCTTTATTAAAGGAGTTCAATGTTTCGGGTGCGTTTTTGAGTCAATTAAAGAAATGGAAGAATTGTCAAATGTATTACGAGAAATTGGTAAGATTTTTGACTTAAGTGCCGGGAAAGAAAGTTTTACTATTCTAAAATGTTTCTTCTAGGCCGATAGTGATGACTTTTTAGTCGATCGCTTGCTGGAGGATCAAAAAGTCAATTCCAGAGACTTTAATGTTCTAAATCATGGGGACTGTTGGTCCAATAATATCATGTTTCAGTACGATGCTTTTGGTAAAATTAAAGATACCCTATTTGTGGACTTTCAAGTGGGCAAATATGGCTCACCGGCCAATGATTTGTATTATTTTATCATGTCCTCGGCTAGAAGAGATATAAAACTAAAAGAGTTCGATTATATGATTCGCTTCTACTATGAGCATTTGGTGGAAAATTTAAAATTGCTGCAGTACCATCGGCCCTTGCCCAAGCTAAAAAATATTCATATAGCTCTAATGAAGAATGGACTAGCGGGTAAGCTTTTCAAATTTAACTTTTTCATTTAAAAAATTACATCCTAAAATTTAACTAAAATCCATTTATATACCTTTTTTCCCCAGCTTATATGGTCGTTTCCAAAGTTCTGCCCGTGGTCATGCTGGAAAAGACCGATCAAGCCAATTTGGAGAATTATATACAAGACGAATCGAAAATGAAATTGGCTATGTTTAGCAATCCCAAATATGTTCATGCTATGTCGGAAATTTTGCCATGGTTGGATAATCGCGGCTTGCTTGACTGGAAATAGTTAATTTGTATATTTCTAATTATAAATCCAAAAATCATTTTTTTCCGCATTAAAATTACTAAATAAGTTATTTAATTGTCAGTTGTCTTGATGAGTCGTTAGTCCGATAGAACAAATGTTATTATTTTTTTTCATAAATAGTCAATTTACGAATAATTTCCTTTAAAAAGTAAATTTTTGAAAAATTTCCTATATAGGAAATTTTTCGAAAATTGACTATTTATAGGAAATTTTTTGAAAATTGACTATTTATAGGAAATTTTTCGAAAATTGACTATTTATAGGAAATTTTTCGAAAATTGACTATTTATAGGAAATTTTTCGAAAATTGACTATTTATAGGAAATTTTTCGAAAATTGACTATTTATAGGAAATTTTTCGAAAATTGACTATTTATAGGAAATTTTTCAAAAAATACTATATATAAGAAATTTTTCGAAAATTGACTATTTATAGAAAATTTTTCAAAAATTGACTATTTATAGGAAATTTTTCGAAAATTGACTATTTATTGGAAAATTTTCGAAAATTGACTATTTATAGGAAATTTTTCGAAAGTTGGCTTTTTATAGAAAATTTTTCGAAAATTGACTATTTATAGGAAATTTTTCGAAAATTGATTATTTATAGGAAATTTTTCGAAAATTGACTATTTATAGGAAATTTTTCGAAAATTGATTATTTATAGGAAATTTTTCGAAAATTGACTATTTATAGGAAATTTTTCGAAAATTGACTATTTATAGAAAATTTTCGAAAATTGAATATTTATAGGAAATTTTTCGAAAATTGACTATATATAGGAAATTTTTCGATAATTGACTATTTATAGGAAATTTTTCGAAAATTGACTATTTATAGGAAATTTTTCGAAAATTGACTATTTATAGGAAATTTTTCGAAAATTGACTATTTATAGGAAAATTTTCGAAAATTGACTATTTATAGGAAATTTTTCTAAAAATTGACTATTTATAGGAAATTTTTCGAACATTGACTATTTATAGGAAATTTTTCGAAAATTTACTATTTATAGGAAATTTTTTGAAAATTGACTATTTAAAGGAAATTTTTCGATAATTGACTATTTATAGGAAATTTTTCGAAAATTTCGCTATAAAGAATTTTTCAAAAATTTCCTTTTATTACTCAATTTTTGAAAAATTTCTTATAAATGGGAAATGTATCAGACAATCCGTCTAGATATTTAAAATTTTATTTTAAAACTATTTCTTTCTGCCCCATTGTGTGACGTGGCAATTGTTTGGTGTCTATATAATCTCATTTTAATTGTTTATTTAGTTCAATTATTAATAATGGCAGCAGCATTTCAATTAAGAATAACTAGAAATTCTAGAAATTTAAATTAAGTTCAATGACAATTAAAATTAATTGTATTTTTTGAATGTTAAGGGTATAGATTCTTTGAAACTACAATTTCTATCCTATATTTTGAGAATATTGGAATTGGAAGCTGCATAATAAATAAATTGGAATATTTAATTACTTTAGTGAAATTTAGATTATACGTTATAAAGTGGAACCAGTCTGCTTTTTCGAATTGCAGCTGTCTTCGATTCAACTATACCAAATTTCTAATGGCACTTCCTAAACGACTTACGAGTACATGACAAAGTTTTTTTAAACTAAATTTATTTCAATTTGTTCGTAATTTGATGAATATAATGTGTGATAGTGAACAAACTATTGTAGAAATTCTAGAAATTTAATAGATTTCAATTAAGTTCATTGTTAATGTTAATAGTTTGTACTATTCATTCATAGAAGCAAAATATCATTCATTGTGTTTTTATTACAAAAAAATTAAAGTTTTAACTTTTTCCCATAGTTATTTTCTATGACCACAAAATAATTTAAAAAAATCTTTATATAAATTGCGTAGATTATAATGGATTCGTTGTGAATTTTTTGAGGTTCTAAGGTGCATTTTTGTCCACAAAGGAAAATATTTGTATGGCTTTATTATAACAAGTTTTCAATTTTATTATATTTCCAAAACCCCTTAACCTTTAAGACATACATACATATATAAGAAATCCCGATGTGGCACCTCCATACATTGCTTTGCCGTATGGTCGTTTTGAAAAGTCCCATAACAAAGAGTGGTATACCCTAATTTGGAAACAAATAATTTAGACCATTATTCGATAAGAGAAAGCTAAGGCACACACACGTGCTCATGAAATGTATGTTTGTTTGTGCGTATATGTGTTTTTCAAAGTTTTTTATCCACTTTAATTTCACTTTTGGTAGAAAAAAAATGTATGGAGTGCAATATCTTAATATTATAGATTCCTTGCCGTAGTCTTGTTCCTAAACTTGAAGAAATGGCTCTACAGAAAGAGGTTTGACTCCAACGACGAATTTGATGACCTTGACAAATTATTTTCGGAAAGGGATACATAAATTAGAGAAACGTATCACTTAGATATACATATAACAAGTAAGGAGGTGCTATAGTCGGTCAAGCTCGACCATAAGATTACCTTCACCACTAAGGTAAAAGGTGGAAAATTGAATACAGTTTTTACAAAAATTATGTATGGAAAATATAAACTCAAAATTCTCACTATTTTAAGATTTGCAAGCGTTTTAGTGATTTTCAAAACGCACTAAGTTTTGACAGAAGAGTTTGTATGGGAGCTATGGTCAAATGTGGACCGATTTCAACGAAATTTGCTACAGTGATTTTGGTTTACATAAGCAGTATTTGTTATAAATTTCATGAAAAAATATTGATATTTGTGGGCAGAATATCAATTCCGGGAAGTGGGACCTATGGGAGTTACCATAAATAATGAACCGATTTTCAATAGAAATGGTCCCACTATCAAAAAAATGATTTGTGCCAAATTTCATTACATGATCTCTAGAATTGTGACCTGTACTTTGATAATATGGTTTACATGGGGGTCCGGCCAGTCAGTCAGCCGTCCAGCCAGACGGAAGGACTGACATACATCATACATACATCAGCACAAACTTATATTACCCTTTCCACCTATGGTGGTGAAGGGTATAAAAATATATAGATCTTAAAGATTTTGAGTCAAATATTAGTAGCATAGTTTTCCATATTTTCGGTCAAAGTCAGAGAGCAGACCAATTTGCAAGGCTTGGCACGTATCTAGCCACTTGCAAGTTCCTTATGAGAGAGAGAGTGAGATCAAGCATATTTGCATATAGGGTACATCTGATAATGTGGACTCAGTGGAGGTCTTGACGATCTGGCAGATGTAGATATGGCTTTTTAAAGAGATACGCATTGTTCAATATACTTTTTTTTAAGAGAAAAAACACTCAGGCAAATATTGCCTGTACAGTTGTATACAGTGTATATACGAATTGGGTGATGGTAAAGAGGTGGCGCATAATGAAAAGGAGAGACAGGGCTTTATATTATTCAACACCGTAATTGGATATAGAACATTTGTTGTTATATAAACGTTTATTGTTCTAAAGCCAGTTTTTTTTTTCTTTTACATCGACGGCGTGTTACTGCTGTAGACTTACCGCCCATGGAGGTTGCTGTCGCAATTATTAATTTTATTAGAAATTTAATATTACGGAAATGTTGGTGTTACCGTGACTGGAGATTGAACCCAGTCTGAATATGATATGTTATGCCTAGTAGTCGACGTGCTATCCAACTAAGCCACATCACCCTCAATTAGCTGGTACAGCTAATACTTTACTCTAATAGTTACCTGTTTCATGCTGCAAGTAATAAAATAAGTATTGTAAGAAGGGGGATTTGTAAAGATTTATTTTTGTTCGTTGAGTATTGATTCCCTACTCACCTACAAGGGACTTTGTTTCTCAAGTCCAAACTAGAATGAATTGGAAATTAACGAAAATTTATTTTTTGCTTAGTCTGTGAAGAATAAAAGCATTTCTTCCCGTGGGTCAAAACTTGAAAATTTTAAAATTTTTTACGGAAAAATTTCGATATATTTCTAGGATCATTGTGAAAGACACGATTGTTTCCGGAAATTGTAATAACTATTATAGGAGTTCTTCATAGCTAAACGGGGACTCAGGCAAGGTGATAGTTTATCACGCGATCTCTTTAACATTGCACAGTGGGATGATTAAAAAAAAAGTGTATGTGGATATAGCAGATGTTTTGGGGAGTTCAAGTTTTGAACCAGGAAAGACTAGATTGTACTGGGGCGGCACAATCGGCCCCCAAAGTAGGTCACCTCAGACTCATAAGTCACTTAAAAAAATTTGAAAAATAATATTTGAAATATATAGGTCAAGATCTACAAGAAACATTGCTACATGCCTATGCTATCTCTTACGGTTTAAAAGATATTCGACTTTAAAAAAATAATTTTTTAATTTTTGTCCCATGTTGTATCGATTTTTTACTAATATCTGATCTATATATAAACCGATTTTCCTGATTTGAAGTTTTCTAAAAGAAGAACAAAATTATATATATTTTACGAATAAGAAGTGTATTATAAGCTTTACTATGTAAAAAGTTATAAGTGCTTAAATTTAAAATCTAAAAAATAAACCATTTTCCCCGTTTTTTTTGGGTAAAAATTATTTTTAGTGATTTATAATTTTCTGAAAGAAAACTTCCAAAAGTTTATAATTAAATTAAAAGATAGCTTCTTGTTCGGCTTTAGTACCAGTGTCTCTCGAATTAGACCTATTGTTTACGGAAATTTCAATTTTGATCCATAATTTCTCCGAACTCACGCGAGCTGTAAAAAAATTTCACCAAATTTTTATGGGCCCATGTGTTTTTAATTTAATTTGTACTGCAATTAATGAATATGAAAAAAATAATGAACACGTATTTGGTACTTTTTCATATCGG
This sequence comes from Stomorhina lunata, assembly GCA_933228675.1. NCBI lineage: Eukaryota > Metazoa > Arthropoda > Insecta > Diptera > Rhiniidae > Stomorhina > Stomorhina lunata. Next base: position 29,702,810 of record OW121740.1, read on the forward strand.
GGGCCAAAATGGGTGAAAAAGGGATAAAACGATTACTTAAAACCGCATGAAGTAAAATGAATAGGAACAATATCTTAACTGCTTTTTTATAAAATGTACCGAGTTCAATTGGTCTGAAGAAGTATCAAATAAGCATATGGTACCTTTTTGAAATTAGGGTATAAAAAAGGGAGCAAAAGTACTAATGTTATAACTTTTAATCAAATGAATGTTTGTTTGTCTGTTTGTTCTTTATAGAGTAGTAAACTATGCATTCGATCATGTTATGCTCTTTACCGAAGATGTTGCGGATAAGGCGGCGAAGGTTTTTGAATTGGTAGGACTAATTTCCGACAGGTGGCGCCACTGAAAATATCTCAAAATTAATTAAATCGTAAACTGTGCATTTGATCATGCTATGATCTTTAGCAAAGTTGTTGCACATTAGCCGACGAAGGTTTCTTGATTGATATGAACAGTTGCCGATAGGTGGCGTAACTGACTCAAAGTGAATTAAATCGTAAGCTTTATCTTTAGAAAAGTTGTTGCGGATAAGCCTACGAAGGTTTTTTAGTTGGTATGTCCAAATTTCGACAGATAGCGCCACAAAAAATTACTCAAAGTGAATTAAATCGTAAACTGTGCATTTGATCATGCTATGATCTTTAGAAAAGTTATTGCACATGAGTCGGCGAAGATTTCTTAAGTGGTAAAAACAATTTCCGACAGGTGGCGTCACTGAAAAGTACTTAAAGTGACTTGAATCGTAAACTGTGCATTTGATCATGCTATGATCTTTAGCAAAGTTGTTGCGCATGAGTCGACGGAGGTTTCTTAGTTGGTATGAGCAATTTCTAAAATTATTAAAAATGAAATAAACTGTAAACCATGAAATAAATATTAAAGGAAGTGCCACTTTCTTTTTATTTTGTAAACATTAACCATTTGACAAGAAAGAATATCTGAAGTTTACTCAAAAAATGAGGCTACCTTACTTTTCAAAAAAATCCCATTTAAGTATCAAAATTGTTTGGTAATTTTTAATATTTTTTAACTTTCTTTTCCTGTTATCCTGGACTCCCAATGAGCATAGGGCTTTAACCATTCTTTTATATCGGAATGTTAAAGATTTTGTGTGGACTATAAGGTCTTTAATACAGGTAGCGACTGGTAATTGAGTGTTAAGTTATTTGCTATTAGGAGCCAGCGTCAAACTGTAGGTCTTTTTCAATTAGTCTAAAAATTTAATCTAGTACATGTCCTTGACTGAAAGAAGTCCCCTCTACTTTACTTGTAGAGTTTGGGAAAACTAAGTACGTAAACTGAGATCCACAAAATTGCACCTAGTGGGTGTTTTCATGTCATATTTTCAAAGTCCATCGAGTCCTTCCCTAAACTTTTAGGAGCACAAGCTGTAAATATTGTCTCGAAAGGCTCAGCAATTTGCCCGTAATTCGTTATTCAGTAACACACACGAAATATTTTTTTAATTTAATGATATTATTGAGATCTTATGTTTTTTAGCATCTACAAAGCTACAAACTACAAATTACAAAAAATTATTGAAAATATAAGTTATTTTAAGTTTTATTTTTTTATTTTTTTCAAACTACACATTTTAGTTTACAAATTTCCATAAAATAATCTACAAGTGTGGCAACGTTCTGTGTAATATTGACAAAATATACATACTTCAAAGATATTCTTTATAGTCAAAAATTTTGAAGTGGCACTTCCTTTAGTATTTATTTCATGCTGTAAACTATGCATTTGATCACGTTTTCATCGAACAAAATGAATAAATGATTCAAAATTAATTGGATATTTGTGTAAGGCTCTATAAGTCTATAAGTCGCTGCCCGTGTCATTATCTGGTGCTGAGTCATGGTTACTTGCACAGGTAGATGAAGGTATTCTTGTAGTTTTTGAGAAGAAGAATCTACCAGTCTGCATCAACAATGAATACCGACATCAAATGAACCATGAGCTCTATGAGTTATACGCATGTCCGAAACTTTGATTGAAAAACCAAGTAGAGGAAAATTTTTCAAAGCTTGGCCTACGAAATTTGAAATATGCTCGACCTTTGAGAACAGGTTTTAGATATAGTATATGTAAGTAAATAACTATATAAATCGTCAGAAAGTCTGGGCATACGTAGGGTCTTAACAAATATTATTAAACAAATTATGTACCTAACAAATATTTACTTATTAACTAGATAATACATGTTCTAAAAATTACAGTTTATAAACATTTATCTACTTTATTATAATGGGTGTTTTTTTTAGAGGTATAGAACTTCGAATTGAAATAAAACACAAGAAAATCGTTTTAATGTCCATCAATTTGGCTTTATTGGAAGGATAATTTTATGCCATTAATGTTTAAATATGATTTCGGGCATGTGGCCTCCGCGGCTGGCTCGAATAAAGCCAATTCTACAGGTCCAATTTTCAACTACTTTTTCGAGCATATGGGGTTGTTTGTTGGCAATAACGCCACGAATGTTGGCTTCCAAGTCCCCTAACGTTTCTGGTTTGTTGGCGTAGACGAGCGACTTCACATATCCCCAAAGAAAATAATCCAGTAGTGTCAAATCGCACGATCTTGGTGGCCAATTGACAGGTCCATTCCGCGAAATTATGCGCTCATCGAATGTTTCCTTCAATAAATCAATTGTGACGTGCGCTGTGTGGCATATAGCGTCGTCTTTTTGGAACCACAACTCATCCACATTCATGTCATCCAATTGGGGAACAAAATAGTCGGTTATCATGGCTCTATACCGGTCTCCATTTATGGTAACTGACTCTCCAGCATTATTTCGGAAGAAGTATGGCCCAATGACTCCACCAGCCCATAGAGCACACCAAACAGTCAGTTTTTGTGGATGTAATGGCGTCTCAAGGGTCTCATGTGGATTCTCTTCACTCCAAATGCGGCAATTTTACTTGTTGACGTAGCCATTCAACCAAAAATGAGCCTCATCACTGAACAAAATTTTGCGACGAAAATCAGCATCGAGATCAATCTCATTTTCGACCCATACACCAAAATCACGACGCATTGCATGGTCTCGCGGCTTTAATTCTTGCACAAGCTGGATCTTGTAAGGTCGCAAGCCAAGATCTTTGCGCAAAATCTTCCATAAAGTTGATGGACAAAGCTCCAATTGCTGTGCACGGTGGCGAATCGATTCATTTGGGTCCTCTTCAACACTTTGCTCTACAGCGGCAATTGTTTCTTCGGTGCGCACTGTTCGACGTCGCTGCGGATGCGTATTATCACATAGAGTAAACGTAGTGCGAAAACGATCCATGGTTAACGGAATTAATTGCTCTGATGGACGATTATGTCGACCATAAAATGGACGGAGCTTGCGGTAAACTTCGCGAACTGAACCATTATTTTCGAAATAAATTTGCACGATTTGCAAGCGTTGTTCTTTTGTCAACCTGTTCATGATGAAATGGCAAACCAAACTAAATATTAATCACTTGACAGCTGACAAAATGGCCGCAAGTTAAAAAAGTGATGCCAACTTAAAGTTCCATACCTCAATAAAAAACACCCGATATTATTTATATTAACTCTACTATCTTTATTATTAACAAATTTCCTCATGTATTTGCAATAATTAAGCATTTAATTATACACAACTCGATTATTTCGAATCTTCGGAAATAGATTTTTGATTAATAATAGACTATTAAATGATCGTATATTCAAAAACAGATTTATTTTGCATTAAGCCCTACAAAAATAAGTTTCTCCATGATCTCCATGATTTGTTTGTTTTGTTCGACATGAATAGTTAGTTCGTTCGAATCGTTCGACAAGTTCACTTAAGCCTTCCATAATAAGCTGCTCTCTCTCATCTAGACAGTTTTATAATTTTCGAATTTCTACTTGTATCTGTAGAAATTTAAGCAACTTTAGATACACTTGACATAACTAGAAGAATCGGACACGCGACAACACGGTTTTTTAGATCGTTTCGGATTTGGTTCGAATTAAATAAAAAAAGTTTTATTCGCAGTTTTTTTTTTGTTAAATATCATAATTTATCTAAATTGTTGTTTAAACAACAAGTGTTTTTTTTGTTTCTTTGTTAAATTTTAAACGCCAAAATTTTGTGATGTGAGTTAATAAAAAGAAAGATGTGAAATTAAATTTTGACATATTTATTAAAATATTTGCTTGAGATATTTTGTTGTCGTGTTGACATAATAACATATGATAATTTTAATAAATGTTTATACTTTTGTACAATGAACTTTGAACCGTAATTACTAATAAAACTGAAACTAGTTTTTCGTCATTTTATTATCATTAAAACTAATTATATATTACAAATTCCGCATTTTTGTAAAACAAATTACAATGAATTGTCTGTCACCTTAACAAATAACATTCTAAGGTTAATTGTTTCTAATGAAATGACTTTTGAAAAAATAGTAAAAGCGATTTTATTTATTAAAAAAAAACATGTAACAGTAAAAGTTCGTTTAATGACCAAATAAGAAAAATAGTCTCCGGGAATCCCAAACTCAACCAAAAGCTTAAACATTTTTTCATTGAGTGTTAATAACAAAATAACACAACTATCTTTAATAATTCAGATAAACGACTTTTGATCATTCATTAACTTCTCAGAAAAGCCAACTGATTAAATGATCTTTAAGGTTAACAAGTAAGAGGATTAGTTGTATTTCCATCTTAAATGTTTTTTAAGAAAAGTTGACAATAAGAAGACATTTCTTAAGAAAGGCTGACGATAGGAAGACATTTCTTTAAAAACGTTGACGATAGGAAGACATTTATTAAGAAAAGTTGACGATAGGAAGACATTTCTTAGGAAAAGTTAACGATAGGAAGACATATCTTAAGAAAAGTTGACGATATTAAGACATTTCTTAAGAAAAATTGACGATAGGAAGGCATTTTTTAAAAAAAGTTGACGACAGGAAGATACTTCTAAGGAAACTTTTACGATAGGCAAACATTTCTTAAGAAAAGTTGACGATAGGAAGACATTTCTTAAGAAAATTTAACGACAGGAAGACATTTCTTAAGAAAAGTTGACGACAGGAAGATATTTCTTAAGAAAAGTTGACGATACGAAGACATTTCTTAAGAAAAGTTGACGATATTAAAAGATTTCTTAAGAAAAGTTGACGATAGGCAAACACTTTTATAGAAAAGTTGACGATAAACAAACATTTTTATAGGAAAGTTAATGATAGACAAACATTTCTATAGAAAAGTTGATGATAGACAAACATTCTTATAGAAAAGTTGATGATAGACAAACATTTCTATAGAAAAGTTGACGACAGGAAGACATATCTAAAAAAAATTTGACGATAGGAAGAGATTTCTTAAAAAAAGTTGACGATAGGAAGACATTTCTTAAGAAAAGTTGACGCTTGGAAGAAATTTCTTAAGAAATGTTGACGATAGGAACACATTTCTTGAGAATAGGGAGACATTTTTATAGAAAAAGTGACGATAGGCAAAAATTTCTATAGAAAAGATAACGACAGGAGGACATTTCTTTAGAAATGTTATCGATAGGAGGACATTTTTTTCAAATGTTGATGATAGGAAGACATTACTTTAGAAATGTTGACGATAGAAGACATTTCTTAAGAAAAGTTGACGATAGGAAGACATTTCCTTAGAAAAGTTGAGGCAGGAAGACATTCCTTAAGAAAAGTTGACGATAGGATGACATTTCTATAGAAAAAATTACGATAGGCAAACATTTCTATAGAAAAAATGACGGCAGGAGGACATTTCTTTAGAAATGTTGACGATAGAAGACTTTTCTACAGAAATGTTTACCTATCGTCAACTTTTCTATAGAAATGTCTTCTTATCGTCAACTTTTCTATAGAAATGTCTTCCTATCGTCTACTTTTCTATAAAAATGTTTTCCTATCGTCAAATTTTCTATAGAAATGTCTTCATATCGTCAACTTTTCTATAGAAATGTCTTCCTATCATCAACTTTTCTATAGAAATGTATTCCTGTCGTCAACTTTTCTATAGAAATGTCTTCCTATCGTCAACTGTTCTACAGAAATGTCTTCCTATCGTCAACTTTTCTATAGAAATATCTCTTATCGGTAACTTATCTATAGAAATGTCTTCCTATCGTTAACTTTTCTATAGAAATGTCTTCCTATCGTCAACTTTTCTTAATAAATGTCTTTCTATCTTCAACTTTTCTATAGAAATGTCTTCCTATCGTCAACTTTTCTATAGAAATGTCTTCCTATCGTCAACTTTTCTGTAGAAATGTCTTCCTATCGTCAACTTTTCTATAGAAATGTCTTCCTATCGTCAACTTTTCTATAGAAATGCCTTCCTATCGTCAACTTTTCTATAGAAATGTCTTCCTATCGTCAACTTTTCTATAGAAATGCCTTCCTATCGTCAACTTTTCTATAGAAATGTATTCCTATCGTCAACTTTTCTATAGAAATGTCTTCCTATCGTCAACTTTTCTATAGAAATGTCTTCCTATCGTCAACTTTTCTATAGAAATGTCTTCCTATCGTCAACTTTTCTATAGAAATGTCTTCCTATCGTCAACTTTTCTATAGAAATGTCTTCCTATCGTCAACTTTTCTATAGAAATGTCTTCCTATCGTCAACTTTTCTATAGAAATGTCTTCCTATCGTCAACTTTTCTATAGAAATGTCTTCCTATCGTCAACTTTTCTATAGAAATGTCTTCCTATCGTCAACTTTTCTATAGAAATGTCTTCCTATCGTCAACTTTTCTATAGAAATGTCTTCCAATCGTCAACTTTTCTATAGAAATGTCTTCCTGTCGTTAACTTTTCCATAGAAATCTTTGCATATCGTTAACTTTTCTATAGAAATGTTTTCCTTTCGTCAACTTTTCTATAGAAATATCTTCCTATTGTCAACTTTTCTACAGAAATATCTCCTATCGTCAAATTTTCTATAGAAATTTCTTCCTATCGTTAACTTTTCTATAGAAATATCTCCTATCGGTAACTTTTCTATAGAAATGTCTTCCTATCGTTAACTTTTCTATAGAAATGTCTTCCTATCGTCAACTTTTATTAAGAAGTGTCTGCCTATCGTCAACTTTTCTTATAAATGTCTTTCTATCGTCAACTTTTCTATAGAAATGTCTTCCTATCGTCAACTTTTTTATAGAAATGTCTTCCTATCGTCAACTTTTCTGTGGAAATGTCTTCCTATCGTCAACTTTTATATAGAAATGTCTTCCTATCATCAACTTTTCTATAGAAATGTCTTCCTATTGTCAACCTTTCTATAGAAATGTTTGAATATTGTTAACTTTCTCGAGAGATGTCTTCCTAACGTCAACTTTCGTAAACTCTTTAACGTACATTTTTTGCAAACATTAGACTAAAAAAAATGCGTGTCATTTAGATTATGTTTCAAGCTAGAAACATACTCGTATTCTAATATTTTTCAAGTAAAATTATTATTTTAATTTAAATGTCATTTCGTTATTGTAGCACGTAATCAATTTTTTTAAGTACTCGTTCGTAGGAATGGGTTAACATACCCAAATAAAAGTTAAGATGGATCGTTTTTTTTTTTCAATTCAATATCAATTCTCATCTATTTTCTTATATTTTCAGTCGAATTTTTTTAATCGTATATTGGAAATAACGCGGCGAAAGTTGTTCTAAAAGTGGTCAATGGTTTTGGCTCTATAGGTGTAGCGTATCGGCATTAAATTACACTTGGAGGCCAGTTTTCGTAAAACTATGCGGTTATCAAAAGTCTTTAAATGGACAACTGTTACAATCAGACTTCCAGTTCAGACCATTTTTTTTGTTTCAAATCACACAGAAAACTTGTACTAGTACGACTTAAGTGGAATTTTGTTCTTAATTCATTAATGTATTTTTCAATCAAATTGGATTTGTCGTTTTCATTATATAGCAATACAACTAGGACAACGTCTTTAAAAATCACAAATTTTAGAAACAATTTTTTCTTTAAATAGAAAAAAATGCGATATACATATGTATATAACTCCAAAGTCATTTTTTACACATAAAATTTGTATAAGGACAACTTAAGGTTAATTCAGTTCTCAACCCACTGATATATTTTTCAATTAAATTGGTTAAGTAGTTTTCAATATATGGCAATATATATAGGACAACCTCTTTAAAAATCCCAAATTTTGAAGAAGACATTTTAAAAAAATATCGAAAAAAATTTCGGGTATTTTTGAGCTTAAGGGACCGTAAAGGAAAAGTTAAATAAAAGTTTCACTAAAATATAATTTTGGCTGTTGACCAGTGTAATTTCCCAGAATCGGAAAAAAGAAGATACAAATATTGCGTGCTAAAAACTCATTATTGATCTTCCTAATATCCTATATTTTGCTGCGATTTTGTTTCAAATAATAAACAAATCTAATTACGTAATGCATCTAATTAGCCTAATCTTAATTAGTATTCAAAAACACATAATAGTAGAACATACGAATACTTATTTAATTTAAATTATTTTATTCCACCTGTTTTCTTATTAAGCATGACCATATTTAAAAAAAATCTGATCATTTGTAGGTGTTCCATCATGAATATTGAAAATCTGAATTTAAATGCGAAATATTTTCTAAATGTTAACAAGCTTCAAAACAACAACAAAAAGTATTTTAAAAAGATGTGAGAGGCATTTTAATTAAAAAATTTGTAATTAATTTTTAAACTAAATTATTTCAATAAATGTTGGTTTTTGAAAATTGGTTCTAAGTAAAATTTTAATTTGGATTAAATTTCTTTCAGAATGTCACCCAATAAGAATGGAGAGTCGATTGTTAATCCCAATGAATATTTACAAATACCAAAATGGATAAATGAAGAGTATTTCCAACAAATTTTGGAAAAGGATGTCTCAAATTATAAAAGCATTACCAAGTTTACACCGATAGCCGCCACAGCACCGGGAGAGAATTATACCTCGATAATGGTGCGTGTTATAATTGAGGTGGAATTAAAAGGTAGGTCTAACATTATATACGATCCTAATCATAAACGAAAACAAAAGTTATGACAAGCTTTTAAATCTGGGTGCAAATCTCCGCATTAGATATAGATTGAAAACTCGGGCTTTTAAGCAAATATTGTGTAACATACCTAAAGGATTTTCAAAATAATTTATTTTGTAAAAAGTTTAATAATATTAAACTTCTGATTTGATATTCGTTTGTTTGTCAAAACAAAACCGGGAACTTTTAATAAATAAGTTACAATGTAGTGAACCTTATATGTTATATATTACTTAGATTATCCTAAAAGTATGCTACACAAATGTTTAAGAAATATCTTACTTCGGCGATTTGGCCCCAGATTTTCTAAACAATAACACTGTGCTCGATTTTGAAAACTTTCGGAAGACATTTCTACAGACAATATTAAGACATTTCTTAAGAATAGTTGACGATAAAAAGACATTTCTTTTGAAAAGTTGACGACAGGAAGACATTTCTATAGAAAAGTTGACGAAATGAAGACATTTCTTAATAAAAGTTGACGATAGAAAGACATTTATTAAGAAAAGTTAACGATAGGAACACATTTCTAAAGGAAAGTGGAAGATAGGAAGACATTTCTTAAGAAAAGTTGATGAGAGGAAGGCATTTTTTAAGAAAAGTTTACGAAAGGAAGACATTTCTGAAGAAAAGTTGACGATATTAAGACGTTTCTTAAGAAAAGTTGAAGATAGGAAGACATTTCTTAAGAAAAGTTGAAGATAGGAAGACATTTCTATAGAAAAGTTGACGATAGGAAGACATTTCTATAGAAAAGTTGACGATAGGAAGACATTTCTATAGAAAAGTTGACGATAGGAAGACATTTCTATAGAAAAGTTGACGATAGGAAGACATTTCTATAGAAAAGTTGACGATAGGAAGACATTTCTATAGAAAAGTTGACGATAGGAAGACATTTCTATAGAAAAGTTGACGATAGGAAGACATTTCTATAGAAAAGTTGACGATAGGAAGACATTTCTATAGAAAAGTTGACGATAGGAAGATATTTCTATAGAAAAGTTGACGATAGGAAGACATTTCTATAGAAAAGTTGACGATAGGAAGACATTTCTATAGAAAAGTTGACGATATTAAGATATTTCTATAGAAAAGTTGACGATAGGAAGACATTTCTATAGAAAAGTTGGCGATAGGAAGACATTTCTATAAAAAAGTTGACGATAGGAGACATTTCTATAGAAAAGTTGACGATAGGAAGCCATTTCTATAGAAAAGTTGACGATAGGAAGACATTTCTATAGAAAAGTTGACGATAGGAAGACATTTCTATAGAAAAGTTGACGATAGGAAGACATTTCTATAGAAAAGTTGACGATAGGAAGACATTTCTATAGAAAAGTTGACGATAGGAAGACATTTCTATAGAAAAGTTGACGATAGAAAGACATTTCTATAGAAAAGTTGACGATAGGAAGACATTTCTATAGAAAAGTTGACGATAGGAAGACATTTCTATAGAAAAGTTGACGATAGGAAGACATTTCTATAGAAAAGTTGACGATAGGAAGACATTTCTATAGAAAAGTTGACGATAGGAAGACATTTCTATAGAAAAGTTGACGATAGGAAGACATTTCTATAGAAAAGTTGACGATAGGAAGACATTTCTATAGAAAAGTTGACGATAGGAAGACATTTCTATAGAAAAGTTGACGATAGCAAGACATTTCTATAGAAAAGTTGACGATAGGAAGACATTTCTATAGAAAAGTTGACGATAGGAAGACATTTCTATAGAAAAGTTGACGATAGGAAGACATTTCTATAGAAAAGTTGACGATAGGAAGACATTTCTATAGAAAAGTTGACGATAGGAAGACATTTCTATAGAAAAGTTGACGATAGGAAGACATTTCTATAGAAAAGTTGACGATATTAAGATATTTCTATAGAAAAGTTGACGATAGGAAGACATTTCTATAGAAAAGTTGACGAAAGGAAGACATTTCTATAGAAAAGTTGACGATAGGAAGACATTTCTATAGAAAAGTTGACGATAGGAAGACATTTCTATAGAAAAGTTGACGATAGGAAGACATTTCTATAGAAAAGTTGACGATAGAAAGACATTTCTATAGAAAAGTTGACGATAGGAAGACATTTCTATAGAAAAGTTGACGATAGGAAGACATTTCTATAGAAAAGTTGACGATAGGAAGACATTTCTATAGAAAAGTTGACGATAGGAAGACATTTCTATAGAAAAGTTGACGATAGGAAGACATTTCTATAGAAAAGTTGACGATAGGAAGACATTTCTATAGAAAAGTTGACGATAGGAAGACATTTCTATAGAAAAGTTGACGATAGGAAGACATTTCTATAGAAAAGTTGACGATAGCAAGACATTTCTATAGAAAAGTTGACGATAGCAAGACATTTCTATAGAAAAGTTGACGATAGGAAGACATTTCTATAGAAAAGTTGACGATAGGAAGACATTTCTATAGAAAAGTTGACGATAGGAAGACATTTCTATAGAAAAGTTGACGATAGGAAGACATTTCTATAGAAAAGTTGACGATAGGAAGACATTTCTATAGAAAAGTTGACGATAGGAAGACATTTCTATAGAAAAGTTGACGATATTAAGATATTTCTATAGAAAAGTTGACGATAGGAAGACATTTCTATAGAAAAGTTGACGAAAGGAAGACATTTCTATAGAAAAGTTGACGATAGGAAGACATTTCTATAGAAAAGTTGACGATAGGAAGACATTTCTATAGAAAAGTTGACGATAGGAAGCCATTTCTATAGAAAAGTTGACGATAGGAAGACATTTCTATAGAAAAGTTGACGATAGGAAGACATTTCTATAGAAAAGTTGACGATAGGAAGACATTTCTATAGAAAAGTTGACGATAGGAAGACATTTCTATAGAAAAGTTGACGATAGGAAGACATTTGTATGGAAAAGTTGACGATAGGAAGGCATTTCTTAAGAAAAGTTGACGATAGGAGGACATTTCTTAAGAAAATTTGACGATAGGAAGATATTTCTTAAGAAAAGTAGACGATAGGAAGACATTTCTATAGAAAATTTGACGAGGGGAAGACATTTCTATAGAAAAGTTGACGATAGAAAGACATTTTAGTTGACGATAGGAAAACATTTTAGAAGAGTTGACGATAGGAAGCCATTTCTATAGAAAAGTTGACGATAGGAAGACATTAGTTAATATTTTAATGTAATTAACATAAAATCATTTCAGAAATTTTGATCCCTTAACTTTTATTTTCAGACGGCACTACCCAAGAAGTCTCCTACATCCTTAAAACAGTATTAGATCAAGGAAATCATGGTGCAGCCTTCGTTAGTGCCATGAATCTCTTTCCCAAAGAAAAACAAATGTATGCCAGTTATATACCAAAATTCGAACAACTCTACAAAAATGCTGGAGCCGATATTAAACTAGGACCCAAATGCCTACATGTCGATGAGACACCCGAAAAGATCACTTTAGTAATGGAGGATTTGAAACGCAAACAATTTGAAAATATTGATCGCTTAAAAGGTTTCGATATGGCTCACGCGAAAGTTGTTCTTAACAAAATAGCCGAATTTCATGCAGCTTCTGCCGTTTATGCGGAATTAAATGGTCCCTTTGAACCGTTGTATAACGCCAGTTTCTTTAACGAGGCCAATCGTCCTCTCATTCAAGCTTTGTATGCCCCGCGTGTCCAGTTATTTGAAAAGGCCATGAGACAATGGAACTTGAAAGATGTGGAAAAGTATATAGCAAAAACTCCCACCTTAGATGAGTATTTCAATGAAAATATATTCTTAAATACTGTGGACCCTAAGACCTTTAATGTTCTTAATCATGGTGATTGTTGGTCCAACAATATTATGTTTACCCATGATGTAAATGGCCAAGTTCAGGATACCTTGTTTGTAGATTTTCAAATTTGTAAATGGGGTTCACCGGCTCAAGATCTTTGGTATCTGATAACGACTTCTTTAAATTTGGATATCAAAATAAAGGAATATGATCATTTTATACAATTGTATCACCAGCGTTTAGTGGAATGCCTTAAAATGTTAAAGTATGGTAAGGCCTTGCCGAGTCTGAAAGATTTACATATTATGATGTTGAAATATGGCTATTGGGGTAAGTGAGAAAATTTTCAAATATGAAAGGTACTACTTATGTTTCGCAAATATCAATTATTAAAAAAATAACAATTTTAAACGAAAATAGCATTATTGTTTTTCAAAATATTCCCTTTTTGTTAAATTTGACATTATTATTGTCAGTTCCCGAAATGTATCTAGTATCCTTCGCCTGTAAATTTAACTATTGGAAAATTGCAATAATCTTATTTGAAACCTTTTTTCCAGGTGTTTTTACTGCCAATGCCATATGTCCCGCCATTTTATATCCCTCGGACAAAGATGCCAATATGGATAATTTTATGAAACCTGGTCCCGAGGGTGATGAATTCCGCTTTAAGGCCTTTACCAATCCCATCTATGTGCGTGCTATGCTTCAAATGTATCCATTTTTGTATAATAAGGGTTGTTTTGATCCTGTGAACAAAAAGTGAAAACAATTATATTTAATTCTGAATTTTTAGGTGAAATTTTATTATAATGAAGAAAAAATCGCAATGTACAAAATATTTAAATCAGGTCTATTTATATTAAATTAATAAAAATATTAACAAAAAAGACAAATTTCTATAAATTATATAGAGATATCATCGTAATTTTTTATTTGTTTGAAAGACCTAATAATACAATTTTATTAATAGAATCCCAAATTCCCAAACCAGCTTCTCTGAAGCGCATACTTTAAAAGAATTGGCCATCGCTGGCCACTACTTTTACCTATCTTTTCGGCAGCGTATTGATCCTGTGTTTAAAAAATTAGTCATCTTTTGAAGCGATCCACGAATCGACCTTATTTTTTACTTCTTTATAAAACCAGAAATGCTGATCATTCAGGCCGTGTGCCGTTGATCGCAATAAGTGATAGTGACTCGACCGTGTACTATATATGAGAAGATGCTACGTTTAACTGTTCTATCTTGTTCTTGAAACCTCTCGAAGGAATAAGTTCTTGGTTAGCCATAATCATCAGGAGGCAAATCCCTAATTATTGACAGATCGAAAATCGTGTATAATATCTATATCATTTCAAACACAAAATAAATACGAATTATGGTGCCTAAATTGAATTCTTATGAAAATCTGTGTAAAGGAAAATTTTTGATAGACAATTTTAAATATAAAATTTATATAAAATTTTCTATAATTGTCGTGATTTTTTTTTTTTAGGAAAACTCTTATTGAAATTATCGTTAAATAAAATTTTCATAAAAAACGTTTCGTTAAAATTTTTTTATAGAAAAATTTTCATTAAAATTTTTTTTAAAGAAATTTTCGTTAAAAAATTTATATAAAAAAAAATTTCGTAAAAAATTTTTTTATAGAAAATTTTTCGCTAAAAATTTTTATAGAAAAATTTTCGTTAAAAAATTTTTATAGAAAAATTTTCGTTAAAAAATTTTTATAGAAAAATTTTCGTTAAAAAATTTTTATAGAAAAATTTTCGTTAAAAAATTTTTATAGAAAAATTTTCGTTAAAAAATTTTTATAGAAAAATTTTCGTTAAAAATTTTTATAGGAAAATTTTATATAAATTTTGGTTCTAAAGTTTTAAAAAAAAAAAAATTATTATAAATTTATATTATTATTTTTGAAAATTTTACATAAAAATTTTTCTATAAAAATTTTTTAACGAAAATTTTTCTATAAAAATTTTTTAACGAAAATTTTTCTATAAAAAATTGTTAACGAAAATTTTGCTATAAAAATTTTTTAACGAAAATTTTTCTATAAAAATTTTTTAACGAAAATTTTTCTATAAAAATTTTTTAACGAAAATTTTTCTATAAAAATTTTTTAACGAAAATTTTTCTATAAAAATTTTGTAACGAAAATTTTTCTATAAAAATTTTTTAACGAACACATTTCTATAAAAATTTTTTAACAAAAATTTTTCTCTATAAATTTTTAAACCAAAATTTTTCTTAAAAAATTTTTTATGAAAATTTTTTAACGAAATTATCGTTAAAAAATTTTTATGAAAAACTTTTTTAATTTTAAAAAATTTTTATAAAAAAATTTTCGTTAAAAAATTGTTTTAAAAAAATTTTCGTTAAAAAATTTTTATAAAAGTTTTCGTTAAAAAATTTTTATAAAAAAATTTTTAAAGAAAAATTTTTATAAAAAAATTTTTCAAGAAAAATTTTCTTTAAAAAATTTTCATAAAAATATTTTTTTAAGAAAAATTTTGGTTTAAAAATTTATAAAGAAAAATTTTCGTTAAAAAATATTTAGATTAACAAAATTTTCGTTAAAAAATTTTTATGAAAAACTTTTTTAATTTTAAAAAAATTTTATAGAAAAATTTTCGTTAAAAAATTGTTATAAAGAAATTTTCGTTAAAAAATTTTCATAAAAATATTTTTTAAGAAAAATTTTGGTTTAAAAATTTATAAAGAAAAATTTTTGTTAAAAAATTTTCATAGAAAAAATTTTTGCCAAAAAAATTTTTATAGAAAAATTTTCGTTAAAAAAATTTTATAGATTTTTCTGTTCGTTAAAAAATTTTTATAGAAAAATTTTCTTCAAAGAATTTTTATAGAAAAATTTTTGTTATAATTTTTCGTTAAACAACTTTTAAAGAAAGATTTTCTTTAAAAAATTTTTATAGAATAATTTTTGTTATAAAATTTTTATTGAAAAATTTTCGTTAAAAACTTTTATAAAAAAATTTTCGTTAAAAGTTTTTATAGAAAATTGTTTACTAAACAATTTTATCGAAAATTTTTCGTTAAAAATTTTTTATTTTTTCTGTTAAAAAATGTTTCTAGAAAAATTTATGTTAAAATTTTCGATAAAAAATTTTTATAGAAAAATGTTCTTGAAAAGATGTTTTTAAAACTATTTTCGTTAAAAAATTTTAATAGAAAAATTTTTGTTTAAAAATAAAAAAAAATTATCGTTTTTATAAAAAAATTATCGTTAAAAAATGTTTATAAAAATTTTTAAAGCAAATAAAATAAAATTTGTATAGAAAAATTTTCGTAAAAAATTTTTTATAGAAAAATTTTCGTTAAAAAACTTTTGTAGACAATTTTTCGTTAAGAAATTTTTATAAAAAATTTTCGTTATAAAATTTTTATAGAAAAATTTTTGTAAAAAAATTTTTATAGAAAAATTTTCGTTAAAAAATTTTTATAGAAAATTTTTCGTTAAAAAATTTTTATAGAAAATTTTTCGTTAAAAAATTTTTATAGAAAATTTTTCGTTAAAAAATTTTTATAGAAAATTTTTCGCTAAAAAATTTTTATAGAAAATTTTTCGTTAAAAAATTTTTATAGAAAAATTTTCGTTAAAAAATTTTTATAGAAAAATTTTCGTTAAAAAAAGATTTTTTAGAGAAAAATTTTTATTAAAAATTTTTTATAGAAACATTTTTGTTCAAAAATTTTTATGGAAAAATGTTTGTTAAAAAATGTATATTGAAAAATTTCCGTTAACAAATTTTTTCAAAAAAATTTTAATTTTTTAAAGAAAAATTTTATATAAAAAATTTTTATAAAAAAAATTTCGTTGAAAAACTTTTATTGACAAATTTTTGGTAAGAAATTTTATAGCAAAATTTTCGTTAAAAAATCTTAATAGAAAAATTTTCGTTAAAAAATTTTTGTAGAAAATTTTCGTTAAAAAATTTTTGTAGAAAATGTTTGTTAAACAATTTAAAAAAAAAAAAATTTCGTTAAAAATTTTCTTGAAAAAAATTTTTTTTTATTTTTTAGGAAAAATTCCGATATAAAAATTTTATAGAAACATTTTCGTTAAACATTTTTTTAGAAAAATTTTCGTTGAAAATTTTTTAAAAAACTTAAATGTTTAAGAAACATTTTCGTTGAACATTTTTTTAGAAAAATTTTCGTTGAAAATTTTTTAAAAAACTTAAATGTTTAAGAAACATTTTCGTTGAACATTTTTTTAGAAAAATTTTCGTTGAAAATTTTTTGAAGAAAAATTTTCGTTCAACATTTTTTTAGAAAAATGTTCGTTAAAACTTTTTTTAGAAAAATGTTCGTTAAAAATTTTTTATATAAAAATTTTCGTTGAAAAATTTTTATAGAAAAATGTTTAAAGAAAAATTCTTGTTAAAAATGTTTAAAGAAAAATTTTAGTTAATTAATTTTTATGGAAAAAATTTTTTCAAACAAGAAAAATTTTCGTTAAACTATTTTTATAAAAAAATTTTCGTTAAAAAATTTTTATAGAAAAATTTTCGATTAAAATTTTTATAGAAAAATCATAGGCTAAAAGAAGCTGCGTTTTCATATTAAGACAGAAGACAACTAAAAGTTGACTCTTGACAGGAGCAATTTGAACTTCAGAATTAGAGCCTTGAAATTTAAAAACTTAAAGACTTATTGACACGCCCTCATAGTTGCAAGAATTTCTACTGTTTCTACTACTTGGGCAGATAAAAAGATTGCAAAATTACCAGTTTCGCGAATGTTATCTAGAAATTGTGAAGTGGTTTTGCAATAACCAATGGAACTTATTAAGGAAAAGTTTTCAAAATTTTGCTGCGTAACTGCTCAGAACTAAAATTTGAAATTAAACACCTAAAAGATTTTTGTTTAAATATTTTGATTATGCATTTTGTTTAGATTTGTTTTTAATTTAAATTTTTTATATTTGTTTATTTGTTTAAACTTCACTCACTGCCTTTGTTATACACGAAGACATTTAGTCTTTTAATCTAAATTAATACGAGGGGTGCTATTTAAGTTGACGAACAAGCAAATAAAAACAAACTTTCTAAAATGAAAATGGCTTTTTTGTTTCACTACATTAAAGGATGTCAACAAAGTTTCCCGGGCTTACCAAGTTAGGACTAATTAGAACCTTTGCTTGGTATCCAACATCTCTTATATCTTTGGGGGTTAGTTTTACGAATTTTCCCGAAGACTTTCTGTAAACAATTTGTCGCCTAGCACTCAGATTTAACAGTTCTACATTGATCTAGAGGATCAGTGGCCACATGACCCATTCGGCCGATTAAACAGGACCACAGCGATATACTGAGGATTTTGATTGTTCTTTATAGCGATACAAACAACTACGATCATCGACACATTCTTGTTAAGATCCTACTCTTGAAATTTAATTTTTTGTCAAATCGATTTTCTGAACTCACTCTGAACTTTGTAAATGCGTTTTTGCTAAAAATATCAAAATTTAATATGATTTTGCCGAATTTTATCTACCCTCGTACACATATATAAACATACATAACCTAAATATTAAGACTATTCTGAACTATATCGGGTGTTTTTATTGAGGTATAGAACTTTAAGTTGGCATCACTTTTTTAACTGGCGGCCATTTTGTCAGCTGTCAAGTGATTAATATTTAGTTTGGTTTGCCATTTCATCATGAACAGGTTGACAAAAGAACAACGCTTGCAAATCGTGCAAATTTATTTCGAAAATAATGGTTCAGTTCGCGAAGTTTACCGCAAGCTACGTCCATTTTATGGTCGACATAATCGTCCATCAGAGCAATTAATTCGGTTAACCATGGATCGTTTTCGCACTACGTTTACTCTATGTGATAATACGCATCCGCAGCGACGTCGAACAGTGCGCACCGAAGAAACAATTGCCGCTGTAGAGCAAAGTGTTGAAGAGGACCCGAATGAATCGATTCGCCACCGTGCACAGCAATTGGAGCTTTGTCCATCAACTTTATGGAAGATTTTGCGCAAAGATCTTGGCTTGCGACCTTACAAGATCCAGCTTGTGCAAGAATTAAAGCCGCGAGACCATGCAATGCGTCGTGATTTTGGTGTATGGGCCGAAAATGAGATTGATCTCGATGCTGATTTTCATTGCAAAATTTTGTTCAGTGATGAGGCTCATTTTTGGTTGAATGGCTACGTCAACAAGCAAAATTGCCGCATTTGGAGTGAAGAGAATCCACATGAGACCCTTGAGACGCCATTACATCCACAAAAACTGACTGTTTGGTGTGCTCTATGGGCTGGTGGAGTCATTGGGCCATACTTCTTCCGAAATAATGCTGGAGAGTCAGTTACCATAAATGGAGACCGGTATAGAGCCATGGTAACCGACTATTTTGTTCCCCAATTGGATGGCATGAATGTGGATGAGTTGTGGTTCCAACAAGACGGCGCTACATGCCACACAGCGCACGTCACAATTGATTTATTGAAGGAAACATTCGATGAGCGCATAATTTCGCGGAATGGACCTGTCAATTGGCCACCAAGATCGTGCGATTTGACACCACTGGATTATTTTCTTTGGGGATATTTGAAGTCGCTCGTCTACGCCAGCAAACCAGAAACGTTAGGGGACTTGGAAGCCAACATTCGTGGCGTTATTGCCAACATACGGCCCCATATGCTCGAAAAAGTAGTTGAAAATTGGACCTGTAGAATTGGCTTTATTCGAGCCAGCCGCGGCGGCCACATGCCCGAAATCATATTTAAACATTAATGGCATAAAATTATCCTTCCAATAAAGCCAAATTGATGGACATTAAAACGATTTGCTTGTGTTTTATTTCAATTCGAAGTTCTATACCTCTAAAAAAAACACCCATTATATGTATATTTTGATAATATTTGATTATTTAATGATTGAATTGATTAAAGATTTGTTTTGGGTTATGCCCTACGACAACAAATTTTTCTTTCCATGATTTGCTTATTTTTCCCCCAGATAGATTGTATCGATAGCTCAATACCACCGTGTTTAGTTAATCTATTTCATCTGAACACTTGCACACCTTCAATTCTATATGTACGAGTACTCGTAAATGCAGAAAGTTAAACAATTTAAGATACCTTGTTCATAACTGTATAACCCGGACTCGTAACAACACGTTATTTCAGATCGCTAATTTCATTTAAATTAATTAACATTTTATTCGCAGTTTTTTTTTTGTTAAATATAACAATTTACATGAATTTTTAATGATCAAACAAAAAGTGTTTTATTTTTGTTTATTTTAATTTTGTGAATTTCTAATTTTAAAAATTGTGTGATGTGAGTTTATAAAAAAAAATAATGAGAAATTAATTTAAATATTTGTTTTGTATAAATATTATTAAATGTTTATATTGTCAGCATAACGAATTTTGAATCGTAATTATTATTGTCGTTCAACTGTCATTATATAGAAACATTCTTCATAACTATAATTTAAGAATAAAATTAATTATAATAAAGTGCGATTTAAATACGAGGGCGGTTAATTAAGACCCTGATTTTTTGAATATCCAACTTCATAATTTTTAAATTCAACCTGTTTAAATTTTGAACAACCCGCTTCATTTATTTTCTATGTGGCTGCCGTTTTTAGCTAATGGGTGTTTTTTTTAGAGGTATAGAACTTCGAATTGAAATAAAACACAAGAAAATCGTTTTAATGTCCATCAATTTGGCCTTATTGGAAGGATAATTTTATGCCATTAATGTTTAAATATGATTTCGGGCATGTGGCCGCCGCGGCTGGCTCGAATAAAGCCAATTCTACAGGTCCAATTTGCAACTACTTTTTCGAGCATATGGGGCCGTATGTTGGCAATAACGCCACGAATGTTGGCTTCCAAGTCCCCTAACGTTTCTGGTTTGTTGGCGTAGACGAGCGACTTCACATATCCCCAAAGAAAATAATCCAGTGGTGTCAAATCGCACGATCTTGGTGGCCAATTGACAGGTCCATTCCGCGAAATTATGCGCTCATCGAATGTTTCCTTCAATAAATCAATTGTGACGTGCGCTGTGTGGCATGTAGCGCCGTCTTGTTGGAACCACAACTCATCCACATTCATGCCATTCATACCGGTCTCCATTTATGGTAACTGACTCTCCAGCATTATTTCGAAAGAAGTATGACCCAATGACTCCACCAGCCCATAGAGCACACCAAACAGTCAGTTTTTGTGGATGTAATGGCGTCTCAAGGGTCTCATGTGGATTCTCTTCACTCCAAATGCGGCAATTTTGCTTGTTGACGTAGCCATTCAACCAAAAATGAGCCTCATTACTGAACAAAATTTTGCGATGAAAATCAGCATCGAGATCAAACTCATTTTCGGCCCATACACCAAAATCACGACGCATTGCATGGTCTCGCGGCTTTAATTCTTGCACAA
Organism: Stomorhina lunata; assembly: GCA_933228675.1. Lineage (NCBI taxonomy): Eukaryota > Metazoa > Arthropoda > Insecta > Diptera > Rhiniidae > Stomorhina > Stomorhina lunata. The sequence continues at coordinate 29,724,107 of OW121740.1, forward strand.
GCTGGATCTTGTAAGGTCGCAAGCCAAGATCTTTGCGCAAAATCTTCCATAAAGTTGATGGACAAAGCTCCAATTGCTGTGCACGGTGGCGAATCGATTCATTCGGGTCCTCTTCAACACTTTGCTCTACAGCGGCAATTGTTTCTTCGGTGCGCACTGTTCGACGTCGCTGCGGATGCGTATTATCACATAGAGTAAACGTAGTGCGAAAACGATCCATGGTTAACCGAATTAATTGCTCTGATGGACGATTATGTCGACCATAAAATGGACGGAGCTTGCGGTAAACTTCGCGAACTGAACCATTATTTTCGAAATAAATTTGCACGATTTGCAAGCGTTGTTCTTTTGTCAACCTGTTCATGATGAAATGGCAAACCAAACTAAATATTAATCACTTGACAGCTGACAAAATGGCCGCCAGTTAAAAAAGTGATGCCAACTTAAAGTTCTATACCTCAATAAAAAACACCCGATACTTTTGCGTTTCGAAAAAAAAGTAAAATTTCAGTGTTTATACGGCATTATTTTTTGTGAAAACAAGTAAGAGTGGTATATTCGGCTTTGCCGAATCTTGGATACCCTTCACCAATGGTATTCCAAAAGTAAAGTACAAAATCGTAAGAATATATTGATAATTATATAGTTTCTGATTACTGACTTGAGCACCACACAAATGATTGATATCTATGTTATACTAGTATTATATGCAAAGAGCCTTTTAAATTAAGAGTCGGAAAACGAAAAGTTTTTTGGTGGCGTCATCATCTAGAATAGTTATGGACCCAAAGGTTAGGTTGAGCAGGTGGCTGATGTCTAGGGCAGCGTCACTTGGGTTCTAAAGTGGTCCCCTTGTGAAAGATAATGATTACTAGACTACAAGTAGAGAATGCTTATTTAAGCCAGTCAGTAGCTTAGATATATGTGTCTATTTTACGAACATTTAATAAAGTTCGATAGACCAGATAAACCATGCAAAAAAGATGCTTTAAAATGTAGATGCCCTTACATTTACAAAAGCACATCCATTTGATGAAGATTAAGTATTCTGGCATGCAACCCAAAAACACAGTGCCCAGTGAGGGTTGTGTACTTTAATTCGTATGTGTGGAAAGTTTTGCTCTAGTTCTTTGTGCAATTATAATGTGTCTAATTTATCAGCATTCAAGTGATTCCCGGTCGGGGTTATATGGGAGATTTTACAAAATGTGAACCGAGTTCGCCCATTTTCAATACCGAACTTTTCAAGAGATCAGAAATACTTTTGTCATATGTTGTCCCTCTAGAAAGTTTATTTTAGGCGCTATCGCCCTGAATAACGATATTGTACAATAGAGCGGTTCGCCTTCCACAAAAAAAAAAAAGTTATGTCAGTCACCCCCTAGGATTAAAGATAATGTTAAAACAATCCAAAAAAATATTTTTTTATTTTTTTACCACGCCTACAAATACCGCCCTTTTACTATTTTGTTCACTGTGTCGCTTTTTTAAGTCCGATCATAACATTTTATATATCGCTGTTCGCAGCTCTGCAAGGGCTACATTTCACTCTTTGATAGTTTTTTACTATCACGTCAATTTATAGTCATAACTTTTAAAAACTAGATTTTTACTCGATTTGATTAGGGTGGGTACGATTCGAATTTTAAAAAGTTATGACTATAAATTGACGAGGTTGTAAAAAACTATCAAAGAGAGAAATGTAGCCTTGGCAGAGCTCTAAAAATCGATGTATAATATGTTATGATTGGACTAAAGATGGCGACACAGTTAACAAAATACAAAAAGGGCGGTATTTGTAGGCGTGGTAAAAAAATAAAAAAAAATTTTTTTTGTATTATTTTTACATTATCATTAATCCTTGGGGGTGACTGACTCAACTTTTTTTTCGAACCACTCTATTGTACAACGTCTTTATACTAAATGTCATCATCGTATCTATTATAATTTGTTATTTATTAGCTAGGCTTATGCTCCACTGGGAATCAAGGATAACAGAAGAATTTATTGGCTGCTAAGAGATTGCCTTAGGCGAAGTTTTGAATTTTATCATTGTCGATCAAAACACCTTAAACACCTTAAAACGCTTAAACACTAAATTATATCTACCACAAATTACCGAATGCATCAGAATTTAGGTAATCCCCAGCGAAGTACGAGTTTAAATTTCATCAAAATAAACATCTGATATATCGACAAAAAAAGGACAGAAAGGTAGACGGACGGATAGACAAACAGACGGACGGACAGACAAACAGACAGACAGACGGACGTTGCGAAATCGATTCTCCTGTCGATTCTGAGTCAATCGGTTCAATTTGAATGGTATTCATAATCAGATTTGTGGAGTTTATATATCAGATTTTAGGAAATCCTCCCGCAAAGAACGATGTCAAATTTCATCACAATCGGTCCATAAACACCTCAGATATCGCTGAAACAATACTTACAAAATGTAAACAAAATTTCTTAGACACGTACTGTACGTACTTGCTGTACATCACAAGTAGTGTTTTGGCGATAAAATTTGGATAAAATTTAATAACGTGCTTATCGGGGAAATTTCCTAAAATCTGATATAATATTTATGTATGTCCGTGCTAAAGGAGGATGGTTTTTCCTATTTCTGCATTTCATTTTTTCAACAAACTTTCTCTAATGCGTACTTTGGGCAATTTGCGATACATCAAATTTAGTGTTTTGGCGATATCTCAGTTGTTTAAAGACCGATTTTGACAAAATTTTGCAGAGTGCTTTGGGAAACCATTGCATACAATCTGATATATAATATATTATCACATGTACACCAGGAGTATCTTTTTTCTCTTGTTATTTAAAAGTGTGTTTCAATCCAAAATTTTAAAATTTTCGTCTAATTTTTGGTATTTTTTTGATATTTTCGGTGTTTATAAACCGATTTTAATGAAATTTAATAGCGTTCATTGCGGGAGAATTTCCTAAAATGATATATAATTTATATAGGTCCATCCACCAGGGGCTTCAGAAACTTGATTTTAACAGACAGACGGACAGACGGGCAGACAGGCAGACAGACAGACAGACAGACAGACAGACATCGCTTAATATATTCTCCTCCCGATTCTGAGTCGATCGGTATAATTTTTATGGGGTCTAAGATCACTAATAAAAAAATTACAAACGGAATCACAAACTTATAATACCCCTTCACCTATTGGTGAAGGGTATAAAAACCATCACTTAAATTAAGCCTAAGATTACTCCTTTACCATTTTCATGGTAAAGAAGGGGCTCAGTGGTTTAAATTTTGAATGGTCACTTTTTTTATGAGAAAGCTTTCAGCAAGATGGCTACCGCTTTCCCTAACAATCAACCACAAATACTACTTTCGGCGGAAAGTTGGCTTGTTTAATTGCAATATGCACGAGTTTTTGACCGTTTTGTAATCGTTGACGAAATGTTTGGCTATGAATTACTTCTTTATCCCTTCTACTTCCCTTGGATTTGTGGATTCATATGACCCTTTGGGTCAATATGACCCAACAATGAAATATTAACAAAATTACATCTTAAATATAGGATTTTTTTTAATTTAGCACCAGCACTCAGGGGTTGACCCCTACTTATGCAATGCTTTGTGTTGGAAGCAGGAAAATAGGTTATGGGAGGGAGAATGGGATAGATTCAGTAGTGTTTATGGCTTTGAATTTACCTATATTGCAACTGACAGGGAAAACTTCTGTGGAAAGTGAACGAATTTAATGTAGCGTGTTGTTCGGTCTACCGGCCCATTGACCACAAAGCAATGAGCTCTAGCAGAATGACTTGTATTACGTAAAAAAGTCCGAGGTTCGGGAACTAGTTCTCTGATTTCGTTAAAGCACATTCCAAAGTATTAACAATAGAACAGTGTGACACAACTCAAATTGCGACGGTGCTCCTGTAAATCAATATAGTTGGATACCCCACTGCCCCGATGAGCACTTTCGCCATTTCCTGCACTCGGTCGAGAAGTTCCAAAATAGACTTTGAAACTTTGGCCCATACATGAGGTGGTGTAAATAGTAAGGAGATCAGATGAAGTGAAGTATCTCTTGCACTGTTTTAAAAAACCGAGGCACTAAATGCTTCTTTCGATACTTGAAATGTGTATTTTTTCGAACGGACATCACATTGAATTATCATGCCCAGAACATCAAGAGCATCTGATTCCTCAATATGTACACCACCCATCAATACAAATGAAGAAACATGGTTTGCCGTGCGGTTATTCGTAAGCATACAACATCTAAATATTCTCAAATTGTTTCTTAATCTCAGTTTAATGACCTCAAGAAGGCTTGGCCTACGATTGAATTAATATGAATGGCAAATATTACTATCAAAACAGTAGATAGAATTGGAAGTTTGACGTATAAGGTCATTTATAAAGATAGGAAATAGAGTAGGAGAAAGAACAGAGCTTGCGCTATCCCTGAATTAATCTTGAACTCTTTTGAAGAGAACCCGTCTATAACAACTCGATTCGATTATAATCAATAAGAAACAAACTATAAAGTGGAATTAAGTTTGAAATATCGCTTGTTGGATCATATTGACCCAAAGGGTATTAAATGTGTGCAAATCGTGTTTTGAAATTTTAATTTAATTATTTTCTTTTAAAAATATAATTTGGGTCCCTGTAATGGATAAATTAAAGTTTCACGTTCATATCTAATTATTTAAGGGAAAAATTTTGCGTTTGAAAAACAAGATTGGGTTAAATTGACCCAAAGAGTGTATAAGGGTTATTTGCCATATTTTCTAGATTTGACTATTTCTTGTTTTCAAACGTGAAAAAACGGTTCGACGGAAAGAGGTTTGTTTCTAACTATAAATTATCTTACAAACTAATCTATATTTTAAAGCCCTTAAGAAATTGACTTCTTGTATACTAATTTGGTTTTATTCAAAAAGTCACTGACATCTCACAACTACATTTTTTAAATATAAATATGTAAGTAGTATTTATAAAAAAATTTTTATATTTTTGGAATGCACATCAAAAGATATAATCAAAAGTGAACAAATTGTCACAAATTTAAGAATATTGTTCTATTTTCCTATGACAGTCTAATAGGAGCAGGGTTTTATGAAATTAAAAACAAATACTGCTTATGTAAACTTAAATCACTGTACCAAATTTCGGTTCACATTTGACCATAGCTCCCATACAAACTCTTCTTTAAAAACGCACTAAATGAGACAAAAATCACTAAAACGCTCGTAAGTCTAAAGATAATGGGAATTTTAAGTTTATTTTTTGTGTACATAATTTTTGACCCAACTGTAATCAATTTTCCGAATTTCGAGATAATCGGTCCATATTTGATCCTAGCTCTCATATAAGTCCAAATGACGGAAACAGCTTAAATATATAAGTTTTGAGAAAATGTTTGTATGATGGCAAAATTTAGCAAATATTTATCTTTATACAGGAAAAAAAACAATTTTGACCTAAGTGGTGAAGGGTATCGTATAGTCGGGCTTGACCGGCTATAGCACTTTCTTACTTGTTTTGACTTCAAATTTGCAATAACATACAATATATGTGTCAAAATATTAAGCTGAAATGTAAACTTACGCGAATTTCCGACATAGATTATTTTTGCAAATATTTACTTTTTAAAATCTCATATCATCCAGATAACGTTTAATAAGATCTGTGAGATAAAATACCAAATTGTAGCTCTGTTTTCAAATGTTATGTATCTAGTTTGGGTCCATTTTATAGTTTATAATATAGTTGCCACAATTCTAATGACGAGGAGGACATATATTTGCCAAGATCAGTTTTGTATTATTTATAATACAATATATACGATTTTGTTCAGGAGACCCATTTTAAAAATTTAAATATTATTTTTACCCTTAGGTCCCTTTCTCTATGTGCTTTTTTATTCAAAGTTAAAATTCGTGTTATGTGTTTGAATGTGTTGCTGTCTGCAATACTGCACGTCAGTGGCTAAGGGTTAAATCAAATCGGATCATTTGTGGACTCAGAAAACATGCTCGAGTTAATTACTTCTTTAAAAACTTTCACTTCTTTACAAATTTTTTAAGCTTATTCTTAATAAGAATTTAATTTCAATCGATTTTTAATTTAGATTAAATTTTACTAAGAATGCCACCAAATAAGAATGGGGAGTCAATTTTGAATCCTAATGAATATTTACAAATACCAAAATGGATAAATGAAGAGTATTTTCAAACAATTTTGGAAAAGGATGTATCCAACTATAACCGCATTACAAAATTTACACCGATAGCCGCCACAGCACCGGGTGAGAATTATACATCGATAATGGTGCGTGCCATAATTGAGGTCGAACTGAAAGGTTGGTCTAGCAAGTTTTTGTATATAAATGAATAAATCTTTAAAATATAACCTTTCTACTCCTATTTTTAGATGGCCAACATCAAGAAGTTTCCTATATCCTAAAAACAGTATTAGATCCAAGCAATCATGGAGCCGACTTCGTTAATGCCATGAATCTTTTTCCCAAAGAAAAACAAATGTATTCCAGATATATACCAAAATTCGAAGAACTCTACAAAAATGCTGGATTAGATATAAAACTAGGACCCAAATGTCTACATTTCGATGAAACACCTGAGAAAATCACTTTAGTTATGGAAGATTTGAAACGCAAACAATTTGAAAACATTGATCGCCTAAAAGGTTTCAATATAGAACATACAAAAGTGGTACTCAATAAAATAGCCGAATTTCATGCAGCTTCGGCTGTTTATGAGGAATTAAATGGCCCCTATGAATCTATGTATAACACTAGTTTTTTTAACGAGGCCAAACGTCCCCTCATCCAAGCAATGTATGCCACACGTACCAAAGTATTTCAAAAAGCCATGCTAGAATGGAACTTGAAGGATGTGCAAAAGTATTTGGAAAAGACTCTTACTTTAGATGAATATTTTGATGAGAATGTTTTCGTAAATACTGTTGACTCGAAAGCTTTTAATGTACTTAATCATGGTGATTGTTGGTCCAACAATATTATGTTTACCCATGATGAGAAGGGCCAAGTTAAGGATTCGTTATTTGTAGATTTTCAAATTAGCAAATGGGGTTCACCGGCTCAAGATCTCTGGTATGTGATCACCACTTCTATAAATTTGGATATCAAAATAAAAGAATTCGATTATTTCATACAAATATATCACAAACGTTTGGTGGAATGCTTAAAAATTTTAAAGTATGGCAAGGCCTTGCCTACACTGAAAGATTTACATATTATGATGTTGAAATATGGCTATTGGGGTGAGTTAAAAATTTAGGATTCTAGAAGTAGCATTATAACAAAATTTCAAAATTATTTTATTCTAAGGAGTTTTCACTGCCAACACTATATGTCCCGCTATTTTACTGCCCTCTGACAAAGATGCCAATATCGATAACTTCATGAAACCGGGTGCAGAGGGCGACCAATTTCGGTTTAAGGCCTATACTAGTCCGATTTATGTGCGAGCTATGCATCAAATCTATCCATTCTTGTATAATAAGGGCTGCTTTGATGCTGTTAACAAAAAGTAAATGAAGATACAAAAAATTGTGCGTCAACTGTTTTGTTCTAGTATCCGAATTTATTAGTATTGAAAAATTTATTGTAATTGAAAAATTTTTAACTTAGAATTTTTAGGTTATTTTTGTAAAATAATATTAACTCAATTTAAGTTACTTCTGTTAAATTAATAAAAAAATACGTAAAATTAAGTAAAAATTTCTGCAAAAATTATAAACTTTTGAAAATTTTCTATAAAAATTTTCTATCAAAATAAGTAATTTTGAAAACTTCCTATAAAAAGAGAAAGTTTTGAAAACTTCCTATAAAAATAAGAGATTTTAAAAATTTCCTATTAAAATAAGAGAATTTAAAAATTTCTTATTAAAATAAGAGATTTTAAAAATTTCCTATTAAAATAAGAGATTTTAAAAATTTCCTATTAAAATAAGAGATTTTAAAAATTTCCTATTAAAATAAGAGATTTTAAAAATTTCCTATTAAAATAAGAAATTTTGAAAATTTCCTATAAAAATAGGAAATTTTGAAAATTTCCTATAAAAATAGGAAATTTTAAAAATTTCCTATAAAAACAGTAAATTTTAAAAATTTCCTATAAAAACAGTAAATTTTAAAAATTTCCTATAAAAACAGTAAATTTTAAAAATTTCCTATAAAAACAGGAAATTTTGAAAATTTCCTCTAAAAATAAGAAATTTTGAAAATTTCCTCTAAAAATAAGAAATTTTGAAAATTTCCTCTAAAAATAAGAAATTTTGAAAATTTCCTTTAAAAATAGGAAATTTTGAAAATTTCCTATAAAAATAGGAAATTTTGAAAATTTCCTATAAAAATAGGAAATTTTGAAAATTTCCTATAAAAATAGGAAATTTTGAAAATTTCCTATAAAAATAGGAAATTTTGAAAATTTCCTATAAAAATAGGAAATTTTGAAAATTTCCTATAAAAATAGGAAATTTTGAAAATTTCCTATAAAAATAGGAAATTTTGAAAATTTCCTATAAAAATAGGAAATTTTAAAAATTTCCTATAAAAATAGGAAATTTTGAAAATTTCCTATAAAAATAGGAAATTTTGAAAATTTCCTATAAAAATAGGAAATTTTGAAAATTTCCTATAAAAATAGGAAATTTTGAAAATTTCCTATAAAAATAGGAAATTTTGAAAATTTCCTATAAAAATAGGAAATTTTGAAAATTTCCTATAAAAATAGGAAATTTTGAAAATTTCCTATAAAAATAGGAAATTTTGAAAATTTCCTATAAAAATAGGAAATTTTGAAAATTTCCTATAAAAATAGGAAATTTTGAAAATTTCCTATAAAAATAGGAAATTTTGAAAATTTCCTATAAAAATAGGAAATTTTGAAAATTTCCTATAAAAATAGGAAATTTTGAAAATTTCCTATAAAAATAGGAAATTTTGAAAATTTCCTATAAAAATAGGAAATTTTGAAAATTTCCTATAAAAATAGGAAATTTTGAAAATTTCCTATAAAAATAGGAAATTTTGAAAATTTCCTATAAAAATAGGAAATTTTGAAAATTTCCTATAAAAATAGGAAATTTTGAAAATTTCCTATAAAAATAGGAAATTTTGAAAATTTCCTATAAAAATAGGAAATTTTGAAAATTTCCTATAAAAATAGGAAATTTTGAAAATTTCCTATAAAAATAGGAAATTTTGAAAATTTCCTATAAAAATAGGAAATTTTGAAAATTTCCTATAAAAATAGGAAATTTTGAAAATTTCCTATAAAAATAGGAAATTTTGAAAATTTCCTATAAAAATAGGAAATTTTGAAAATTTCCTATAAAAATAGGAAATTTTGAAAATTTCCTATAAAAATAGGAAATTTTGAAAATTTCCTATAAAAATAGGAAATTTTGAAAATTTCCTATAAAAATAGGAAATTTTTGAAAAATTTCCTATAAAAATAGGAAATTTTTGAAAAATTTCCTATAAAAATAGGAAATTTTTGAAAAATTTCCTATAAAAATAGGAAATTTTTGAAAAATTTCCTATAAAAATAGGAAATTTTTGAAAAATTTCCTATAAAAATAGGAAATTTTTGAAAAATTTCCTATAAAAATAGGAAATTTTTGAAAAATTTCCTATAAAAATAGGAAATTTTTGAAAAATTTCCTATAAAAATAGGAAATTTTTGAAAAATTTCCTATAAAAATAGGAAATTTTTGAAAAATTTCCTATAAAAATAGGAAATTTTTGAAAAATTTCCTATAAAAATAGGAAATTTTTGAAAAATTTCCTATAAAAATAGGAAATTTTTGAAAAATTTCCTATAAAAATAGGAAATTTTTGAAAAATTTCCTATAAAAATAGGAAATTTTTGAAAAATTTCCTATAAAAATAGGAAATTTTTGAAAAATTTCCTATAAAAATAGGAAATTTTTGAAAAATTTCCTATAAAAATAGGAAATTTTGAAAATTTCCTATAAAAATGGGAAATTTTGAAAATTTCCTATAAAAATGGGAAATTTTGAAAATTTCCTATAAAAATAGGAAATTTTGAAAATTTCCTATAAAAATAGGAAATTTTGAAAATTTCCTATAAAAATAGGAAATTTTGAAAATTTCCTATAAAAATAGGAAATTTTGAAAATTTCCTATAAAAATAGGAAATTTTGAAAATTTCCTATAAAAATAGGAAATTTTGAAAATTTCCTATAAAAATAGGAAATTTTGAAAATTTCCTATAAAAATAGGAAATTTTGAAAATTTCCTATAAAAATAGGAAATTTTGAAAATTTCCTATAAAAATAGGAAATTTTGAAAATTTCCTATAAAAATAGGAAATTTTGAAAATTTCCTATAAAAATAGGAAATTTTGAAAATTTCCTATAAAAATAGGAAATTTTGAAAATTTCCTATAAAAATAGGAAATTTTGAAAATTTCCTATAAAAATAGGAAATTTTGAAAATTTCCTATAAAAATAGGAAATTTTGAAAATTTCCTATAAAAATAGGAAATTTTGAAAATTTCCTATAAAAATAGGAAATTTTGAAAATTTCCTATAAAAATAGGAAATTTTGAAAATTTCCTATAAAAATAGGAAATTTTGAAAATTTCCTATAAAAATAGGAAATTTTGAAAATTTCCTATAAAAATAGGAAATTTTGAAAATTTCCTATAAAAATAGGAAATTTTGAAAATTTCCTATAAAAATAGGAAATTTTGAAAATTTCCTATAAAAATAGGAAATTTTGAAAATTTCCTATAAAAATAGGAAATTTTGAAAATTTCCTATAAAAAAAATAGAACTCTCATGGGCATCTTCTATTTTAAATTATTTCATGATTTAGAAATTTATCAAATAAAATTGAATTTCCTGTTTTTGATGATTTTCAATTGCTTGAAAAATTGGTACTTTACTTTTTCGGTCTACAGTTTTTAAAGTGAATTTGTATTCTTGCTTTTACTATTTGCACAGGCGTTTTCTAAATAAATATGTATTAAAATCTAAAAAATATTGTATAAATATGTTAAAACATTTATTTTTTTTGCACGGATTTTGAGGTAAAAATTTTTTTCTAAATAAATGACGGTGATTTTCGATTACTGAAAAATCGGTACTTTACATTTTCTTAAATTTATTACACTTTAGATTACAAAAAAAAAAAAAAATTCAATGCACGAATAAAAATTATTTTTAAATCTGCGGTCACACGCAATAGTCGCCCAAGTCGACTTAATAACAAATTAAGTTTACCCTCATACAGTCAAGCTAAGGCAACATAAAAGCAAGAAAGAAAATGCTAGAGAAGGTCTATTGTAGCTTTGAAAGATTTTAAAACTGGTTTCACAAAGTTCAATTCAATTTTTGAGTAAGAAATTTTGTTTTTTTGGCTGTTTAAATGTCAATCTTCAACAAATGCTTCACAAACAGCCACGAAATGTTTAAATTTTTTTTAATGAAAAAGGTCGTTGAGCTAAACTCAACCTTTTCAGCTTCTTGTACCATGACGGTACATTTCTTAGGTGCTGGAAGTTTGCTAATGTTAAGCCAATCCCTAAAAAGAGTAAGGCTTACAACTGAGAAAATTACCGCCCAATTGAAATTTGTTCTGCACTCTCCAAAGTTATGGGTCCACTGAGATCACATGTTCAGTTGCAAAACTTACATTTAGATAATAAATATTGAAACGCTTTGGTATCTCTAACGCCACCTGGGTACTGTGTTTTGGATTGCATGCTTAATCTTTAGAGTAACGACTACTGTCGAAGTTGTCATAACATTGAGGAGGACAGAAAGACAGATACACACGTACTTGGTAACTGTCCCGCTCTAGTAAATCTAAGTGTTTCTTATCTGGTTTTATCTTTTCTGAACGATTTATCTGATTTATAGAGCACAACATTTTCCAATTCAACCTCATCGGTTAAAATAGGTAAGAGCTCGTCGGATTTCTTCATAACTTAACGAAGAATCAGGCAAGGCGATATTTTATCATGCGATCGCCAACTTTTCTATAGAAAACTAAGATGATCACTAAATTTTTTACAGAAAACTAAGGCTATCGCCAACTTTTCTATAGAAAACTATAGCGATCGCCAACTTTTCTATAGAAAACTATAGCGATCGCCAACTTTTCTATAGAAAACTATAGCGATCGCCAACTTTTCTATAGAAAACTATAGCGATCGCCAACTTTTCTATAGAAAACTATAGCGATCGCCAAATTTTCTATAGAAAACTATAGCGATCGCCAACTTTTCTATAGAAAACTAAAGCGATCGCCAACTTTTCTATAGAAAACTATAGCGATCGCCAACTTTTCTATAGAAAACTATAGCGATCGCCAACTTTTCCATAGAAAACTATAGCGATCACCAACTTTTCTGTAGAAAACTATAGCGATCGCCAACTTTTCTATAGAAAACTATAGCGATCGTCAACTTTTCTATAGAAAACTATAGCGATCGCCAACTTTTAACTATAGCGATCGCCAACTTTTCTATAGAAAACTATAGCGATCGCCAACTTTTCTATAGAAAACTATAGCGATCGCCAACTTTTCTATAGAAAACTATAGCGATCGCCAACTTTTCTATAGAAAACTATAACGATCGCCAACTTTTCTATAGAAAACTATAGCGATCGCCAACTTTTCTATAGAAAACTATAGCCATCGCCAACTTTTCTTTAACAACTTCTCTTTAACATTTTGATAGAGAAAATCAGAACTGCGTATTTTCAAGTGTCGAGATTAAATCAATGAAAAAGGGTATAGCTGTTAATGAATCAAAAACAGTCCCCTAGAATTGGATCACATCTGATCGTTGACAACTATTGCTTTGAATTTGCTAAATAATTGGTAACCTTGGTACCGCCACGGCGGTAACGGCTGACCGTCAACAGAAATAACTACATAAGATCCGAAATCAAACGAAGAATCATACTAGCCAACAGGTACTGAATCATGGGCACTTGCATTAGATAAAGCTATATTTGGAGTATGAACATACAAAAAAATTATGGACCAATCCGCGTTAGCGGTGAATATCGACAACAAATGGACCATTAGCGGTGTGAGCTGTACGATATGCGCACAAGATCGAAGTACATACAATTTTAAAATATGCTTGGCCTTTGACCTTTGATCGGTTGTAACTGTAGGACCTTTTAGGAAGTAAGTAAGTAAGCTCGTTAATCTATATCGAGAATAAGATTCCAAATCTTTTTCCTTTCTTATTTCTTTGACGTTCTTAAACCAATTTTATTTCTTCTGCAAAAATATTAAGTTGGTAGTGCTTTATCGGTCATCGATAAATAGGATCTCAGTTTCGAGTTTTTTACTTAAAATTGGAAATGTAAAAAACAATTCGTTAAAACACTTTAAACGAGCATAAAAATTCTAAATATAAAATCAAATATTTTATTATCTATTTGATGGGTGTACTCATGTTTGTACTTACGAAAGTACGTTATTAGTAATTAAATATTTTCGGAGAACTCGAAATGTTCAACTAAATTCTCACGAATAATTAGAACTCAAAAACAAAATTTAATCCCTAGCTCGCATAAGTATAATAATTTCAAAAATTTGTTAAATCATAAATAATTTACATTGTACATTTTATACACTTGTATTATATTAATCTATTGCTTGTTGGAACTAAGAGCAAACCGATCTCACAAGATCGGACAGAGCTTAAACTTAAAAGAGATTTATTCTCTTAATAAAACATAATTTTCATAAAATTCTATTATGAAAACTTATATTTTTGTTTGTTTGTGTATTCCCAGCCATTGATAAATATGACATCGGTGCACTAAGTTCCAAGTGGGCAGACTTATAACTATGACTTGCGAAAAAATTCTAATAGATCTTGCGATTGACAAACTAAATTTTAGATTTTGTTTTCGTTTATTTTTTTTAATTAATTTTTGTTTGCGTTTTTAAAGCTTTTTTTGTGGGCTCTTAAACTGTCTACAAAGTGTGTGGTTACCTAAGTCATATCTATTCAGTTTCACTTTGCTCGTAGAGAAGACAAGTTATATCTATAAAATTTTGTCAATTTTTATTGAAATTATTATAACTTATAGTTTGTTTATTAATTAACAAAAAAAAAACAAAAATGCAACCAAAAACAAATATTGTTAATCCAAATGAAAATATACTTGTTCCTTCATGGATCAATGTGGCCTACTTTAAAGATATTTTAGCTAAAGATGAACCAGAATCGGTGGGTGTTAAGAATTTTACACCAATTGCTGCCATACCACCAGGCGAGAATTTCACTTCGGTTATGCTGCGCATTCATATGGATTTAGAAATGAAGGGTAAGATAAGTTTTTTAAGACCTTAGTAGTGAAGGGTATCATATGGTCGGGCTTGGCAAACTATAGCTTTTCTTACTTGTTATTCAATAAGCATAAGAAATATTTGTACATGAAAATCTGTTTTGAACTTTTCTATAGAAAACTAAGGCGATCGCCAACTTTTCTACAGAAAACTAAGGCGATCGCCAACTTTTCTACAGAAAACTAAGGCGATCGCCAACTTTTCTATAGAAAACTAAGGCGATCGCCAACTTTTCTATAGAAAACTAAGGCGATCGCCAACTTTTCTACAGAAAACAAAGGCGATCGCCAACTTTTCTATAGAAAACTAAGGCGATCGCCAACTTTTCTACAGAAAACTAAGGCGATCGCCAACTTTTCTACAGAAAACTAAGGCGATCGCCAACTTTTCTATAGAAAACTAAGGCGATCGCCAACTTTTCTATAGAAAACTAAGGCGATCGTTAACTTTTCTACAGAAAACTAAGGCGATCGCCAACTTTTCTATAGAAAACTATAGCGATCGCCAACTTTTCTATAGAAAACTATAGCGATCGCCAACTTTTCTATAGAAAACTATAGCGATCGCCAACTTTTCTATAGAAAACTAAGGCGATCGCCAACTTTTCTATAGAAAACTAAGGCGATCGCCAACTTTTCTATAGAAAACTAAGGCGATCGCCAACTTTTCTATAGAAAACTAAGGCGATCGCCAACTTTTCTATAGAAAACTAAGGCGATCGCCAACTTTTCTATAGAAAACTAAGGCGATCGCCAACATTTCTATAGAAAACTAAGGCGATCGCCAACTTTTCTATAGAAAACTAAGGCGATCGCCAACTTTTCTATAGAAAACTATAGCGTTCGCCAACTTTTCTATAGAAAACTATAGCGATCGCCAACTTTTCTATAGAAAACTATAGCGATCGCCAACTTTTCTATAGAAAACTATAGCGATCGCCAACTTTTCTATAGAAAACTACAGCGATCGCCAACTTTTCTATAGAAAACTAAGGCGATCGCCAACTTTTCTATAGAAAACAAAGGCGATCGCCAACTTTTCTATAGAAAACTAAGGCGATCGCCAACTTTTCTATAGAAAACTAAGGCGATCGCCAACTTTTCTATAGAAAACTAAGGCGATCGCCAACTTTTCTATAGAAAACTAAGGCGATCGCCAACTTTTCTACAGAAAACTAAGGCGATCGCCAACTTTTCTACAGAAAACTAAGGCGATCGCCAACTTTTCTATAGAAAACTAAGGCGATCGCCAGCTTTTCTATAGAAAACTAAGGCGATCGCCAACTTTTCTACAGAAAACAAAGGCGATCGCCAACTTTTCTATAGAAAACTAAGGCGATCGCCAACTTTTCTACAGAAAACTAAGGCGATCGCCAACTTTTCTACAGAAAACTAAGGCGATCGCCAACTTTTCTATAGAAAACTAAGGCGATCGCCAACTTTTCTATAGAAAACTAAGGCGATCGCCAACTTTTCTACAGAAAACTAAGGCGATCGCCAACTTTTCTATAGAAAACTATAGCGATCGCCAACTTTTCTATAGAAAACTATAGCGATCGCCAACTTTTCTATAGAAAACTATAGCGATCGCCAACTTTTCTATAGAAAACTAAGGCGATCGCCAACTTTTCTATAGAAAACTAAGGCGATCGCCAACTTTTCTATAGAAAACTAAGGCGATCGCCAACTTTTCTATAGAAAACTAAGGCGATCGCCAACTTTTCTATAGAAAACTAAGGCGATCGCCAACTTTTCTATAGAAAACTAAGGCGATCGCCAACTTTTCTATAGAAAACTAAGGCGATCGCCAACATTTCTATAGAAAACTAAGGCGATCGCCAACTTTTCTATAGAAAACTAAGGCGATCGCCAACTTTTCTATAGAAAACTAAGGCGATCGCCAACTTTTCTATAGAAAACTATAGCGTTCGCCAACTTTTCTATAGAAAACTATAGCGATCGCCAACTTTTCTATAGAAAACTATAGCGATCGCCAACTTTTCTATAGAAAACTATAGCGATCGCCAACTTTTCTATAGAAAACTATAGCGATCGCCAACTTTTCTATAGAAAACTAAGGCGATCGCCAACTTTTCTATAGAAAACTAAGGCGATCGCCAACTTTTCTATAGAAAACTAAGGCTATCGCCAACTTTTCTATAGAAAACTAAGGCGATCGCCAACTTTTCTATAGAAAACTAAGGCGATCGCCAACTTTTCTATAGAAAACTAAGGCGATCGCCAACTTTTCTATAGAAAACTAAGGCGATTGCCAACTTTTCTATAGAAAACTAAGGCGATCGCCAACTTTTCTATGGAAAACTATAGCGATCGCCAACTTTTCTATAGAAAACTATAGCGTTCGCCAACTTTTCTATAGAAAACTATAGCGTTCGCCAACTTTTCTATAGAAAACTATAGCGATCGCCAACTTTTCCATAGAAAACTATAGCGATCGCCAACTTTTCTATAGAAAACTATAGCTATCGCCAACTTTTCTATAGAAAACTATAGCGATCGCCAACTTTTCTATAGAAAACTATAGCGATCGCCAACTTTTCTATAAAAAACTATAGCGATCGCCAACTTTTCTATAGAAAACTATAGCGATCACCAACTTTTCTATAGAAAACTATAGCGATCGCCAACTTTTCTATATTAAACTAACAACTTTTCTATAGAAAACTATAGCGATTGCCAACTTTTCTATAGAAAACTATAGCGATCGCCAACTTTTCTATAGAAAACTATAGCGATCGCCAACTTTTCTATAGAAAACTATAGCGATCGCCAACTTTTCTATAGAAAACTATAGCGATCGCCTACTTTTCTATAGAAAACTATAGCGATCGCCAACTTTTTTATAGAAAACTAAGGCGATCGCCAACTTTTCTATAGAAAACTATAGCGATCGCCAGCTTTTCTATAGAAAACTATAGCTATCGCCATTTTTTCTATAGAAAACTAAGGCGATCGCCAACTTTTCTATAGAAAACTATAGCGATCGCCAACTTTTCTATATTAAACTATAGCGATCGCCAACTTTTCTATAGAAAACTATAGCGATCGCCAACTTTTCTATAGAAAACTATAGCGATTGCCAACTTTTCTATAGAAAACTATAGCGATAGCCAACTTTTCTATAGAAAACTATAGCGTTCGCCAACTTTTCTATAGAAAACTATACCGATCGCCAACTTTTCTATAGAAAACTATAGCGATCGCCAACTTTTCTATAGAAAACTATAGCGATCGCCAACTTTTCTATAGAAAACTATAGCTATCGCCAATTTTTCTATAAAAAACTATGGCGATCGCCAACTTTTCTATAGTAAGGCAAGGTGATCTTGAACTTTTCTATAGTAAACTAAGGCGATCTTGAACACTTCTACTCAAAAAAACTGCTGTTTTATTTAATTTTTTTTAGCTGATTACAGATTTTGTTACATGAAAATCTAGTGCATCTAAAAGTGTTAAATTTCGTTTAAGATTTAGTGCGAATTTAAATTTTTTTTACTGACCACAAAATTTTTCTTACGTTGCTGAATCTCTTGTAGTTTCCAAAAAAAATCAAAATTAAAAAAATTGATCAAAATTTTATATTTTCATAAAAAATCAAGTTTTAGTGCGAATTTTGAAATTTTTTTAGTGATCTCAGATTTTATATTTAATGGCTTTTTATCTTGTAAGATTCAAGATCAATTTTTTACTTAACACATGGGCTGAAAAGTCCCGGCTCCACGCAATTATTCCAGCGCCGCTCTAACATTTAATTCCATTAACATTTAATTCCAGTTTTATAAAAAATATATCTTTTGCCTTATAAACTTTTCAGCCCTTATGTAATGATAAGAAAATTTATAAGGACCCTTGTTATAGATAAAATAAACAACATTTGACTAGTAATTGTAGTATCAAAAACTAAACATTTGGTCAATGAAATTGCACTTATACGGGCGGATATTTGTTTACTTTTTAATATTATTTTATTACATAAATTGCACTTTATTTTATTAAAATTGCATATTTCAGACAAGATAAGAATAAAGCAAACATGTAAAATTTTATTAAATATCTAACTGATTTATAATTATTTTATTTCGGAAACAATTTGTTATCTTTTTAAATGAGCAAATATATTTAAATCTGTAAAAATATGTACAATAGGGTGGGTTAAATTGTAAGGGGCCAAAAAATGTTACCGATTCTTGTTCTACGGGTCATTCCAAGAAACTTTGCCAAAGTAACCATAGGTCTGAAATGAATTTTGACACCCCGAAATTTGCGCCGAAGTTTTGTTTTAGTTTTGAAGCTTTTGAACGAAAAATTTTCTACATTTTCAATTGCAAATAAAAAACGAAAGAAAAGCTTTATTGTAAATATATAATACCCCTCCGATTGCGTGAAGTCTCTAGAATTTAAGTACATTCAATCTTTTTCCTTTCAATTGATCGTAATATTGATATTTTGAAAATTGTAAAAAGTGCCATTAAAAATTTTGGTAAATTTGCATTTTCAAATCTATTTATTTAAGCCGTTTTAAGTAACAAATAAAAGTCGGACCACATTTGATCTAATATCTTCATATATGTTTAATAATTTTACAATTCTTTGAGGACTTTATGCCATTATCAACGTTATATCGGGGTTTTCAACAGGGACGCTACAAAAGTACAGCCACAGGGAAAGCAGACGACGCCATATTTCCTGCTGCTCTTTTGATATTTCTCTTCAGTAAGGTTTTCCATTTTATGATGGAAAGATATACGAGTCATCAGCGAGTCGAAATTTTTAAAATTTACTACATAAATTCAGAGTCAGTGGCCCCAACATTAAGTGCTCGAATCATCTTCAGCGATGAGGCTCATTTCTGGCTGATTGGCTTCGTCAATAAACATAATATGCGTTATTGGTCAGGCAGCAATTCACACGTAATCCATGAGTCATCATTATATCCCGAAAAAATTACGGTTTGGTGCGGTTTATTTATTTATTTATTTATTCATTCATTCATTTTTTAAGCCCTTAGGGCCAATAAAACAGTACAAAAAATATGGCATATAATTTAAACTTATTTGCTAGTTATATACATGTAAATAATTTTGTAATACAAAAATTTATCTGTAATTAAAAGAAAAAATATTTGACTTTAAACTGTAAATTTAGTTTTTTTTTTCTTTTTTTTCTTGAAATTATGTTATTAATATGGACTCCAAAGTCTAATTTGTTGTCCAGGTATATACCGAGATATTTGAAGTAAGAAACAAATTCTATCAGGTTATCTCCCAAATAAACTGATATACCTGAATAGTTCGCTTGTGAAAAAAGCATGGCTCTTGTTTTAGATGGATTAATATTTAAAAAATTATTTGCGGACCATTCTAAAATACGCTGTAAATCTATATTAGTGTTCGACGTTAAGTAATTAACACGAAAGCCATTATCACAAGCATATACAGTTGATTGCTTGTGATAATGGTTCATCAGCATAAGCAAAAATTTTACAAAATTGTACCTGTTCAAAAATATCATTGATGTATAACATAAATAGCAATGGGCCCAATACAGAACCTTGGGGTATGCCTCTAAATGTGGATAATAAAGGTGATGACCTTTCACGTACCTCAGTATAGTGACTACTACAAGTAAGAAAAGATTTAATGAGTTTAATAGCAGTACGACAAAATTTAAATTGAACAGCTAGCTTATGAAACAATTTATTGTGACTTATGGATTCAAAAGCTCTTGAATAATCCAAAAAAACCGCCACAGAGTCAAATTTCATCTCCATATTATGTCTTAAAATTTCTACAACCTCTAACGCTACACCAGTCGTATTGTAATCCTTTCGATACCCTGGGCCGGCGGCGTCATTGGGCCGTACTTCTTCTGTGATGATCAAAACCGATGCGTCACTGTAAATGGGAATCGCTAGTTCAATGATAACCGAATATTTTCGAACCCAATTGGATGATGTGGACTTGGAGGGCATGTGGCTCCAACAGGACGGCACCACAAGCTACACAGCGAATGTCGCAATCAACCATATTTGGAGAACGTGTTATCTCACGAAATGGTCCATTCGATTGGCCGCCTCGGTCGTGCGATTTGACGCCGTTAGACAAATTCCTGTGGGACTACGTCAAGTCTTTGGTCTATGCCAACAAGGTGGCAACGATTAATGAACTTCGTCGTCTGTGAATTGCCTACAAAATATGTCGAGAAACTTATGTGTAATATTTTGTTTAAATTTATTTGTGTGTAACAATTTTTTCCATAGAGAAATTTATGTATAACAGTTTTTTCTATAGAAAAATTTCTGTGTAACAGTTTTTTTGTATATAAAAATCTCTCCATAATAGTTTTTTTTTATAAAAATCTTTGTATACAATTTTTTCTATACAAAAATCTCTGTATAGTAGTTTCTTCTATCGAAAAAACTCTGTATAACAGTTTCTTCTATAGAAAAATGTCTTTATAACAGTTTTTTAATTTAAGAATCTCTGCATAAAATTGTTTTCTCTAGAAAAATCTCTGTATAACAGTTTTTTTATAGTAAAATTTCTGTTTAACAGTTTTTTCTATAGAAAAATATCTGTATAACAGTTTTTTCTATATAAAAATCTTTGTATAAAATTTGTATCTATAGAAAAATTTCTTTATAATAGCTTTTTCTATAGGAAAATTTCTGTATAACAGTTTTTTCTATATTAGAATCTTTGCATAACAGTTTTTTCTATACAAAAATCTTTGTATAACAGTTTTTTTTTATAGAAATATCTATGTATAACAGTTTTTTCTATAGCAAAATCTCTGTATAACAGTTTTTCTATAGAAATGTCTGTATAACAATTTTTTCTATAGAAGAATCTCGGTATAACATTTTTTTCTATAGAAAAATCTCTGTATTGTATTTTTTTTTCTAAAGAAAAATCTTTGTATAACAGTTTTCTATAGAAAAATCTCTGTATAACAGTTTTTTCTATAGAAAAATCTCTGTATTACAGTTTCTTTTAGAAAAATCTCTGAATAACAGTTTTTTCTATAGAAAAATCTCTGCATAACAGTTTTTTTCTACAAAAAAATCTTTGTATAACAGTTGTTTCTATAGAAAAATATCTGTATAACAGTTTTTTCTACATAAGAATATCTGTGTAAAATAATTTTCTTTACAAAAATCTCTGTATAACAGTTTTTTCTATAGAAAAATCTCTGTATAACAGTTTTTTCTATGGCAAAATCTCTGTATAACAGTTTTTCTATAGAAAAAATTTTCTATAGAAAAATCTTTGTATAGCAGTTTATTCTATAAAAAAACTCTGTATAACAATATTTTCTGTAGAAAAATTTCTATAAGAGTTTCGGTATACAATTTTTTTCTATACAAAAATATCCGTATAACAGTTTTATCTATAGAAAATCGTTGTATAACAGTTATACACATTTCCGTATAACAGTTTTTGTACATAAGAGTCTCTGTTAAAATTTTTTCTATGGAAACATCCCTGTATAAAATTTTTTTCTACAGAAAATCTCTGTATAACAGTTTTTTTCTATAGAAAAATCTCTGTATAACAATTTTTTCTATACAAGAATCTCTGTATAAAATTTGTTTCTATACAAAAATCTCTGTATAACAGTTTTATCTTTAGAAACAGTTTTTTCTATAGAAAATTCTTTGTATAACATTTTTTTCTACAGGAAGATTTCTTTATAACATGTTTTTCTACATAAGAATCTCTGTATAACAGTTTTTTCTAAGGAAAAATCTTTGTATAACAGATTTTTCTAAAGAAAAATCTCTGTATGACAGTTTTCTCTATGCAAGAATCTCTGTATAAAATTTTCTTCTATACAAAAATATCTTTATGACAGTTTTTTGTATATAAGAATCTCTATATATATTTTTGTTCTATAGACTAATCTCTGTATTACAGTTTTTTTTTACAGAAAAATGTCTGTATAACAGTTTTGTTTGTAATATATATATATATATATATATATATATATATATATATATATATATATATATATATATATATATATATATATATAAAAGTTGTTTTTTAGAAAAAAAAAAACACTATAACGCATTTTTTTCTTTTCAGATGGCTCAATCAAACACAAAACCTACGTTCTCAAGACCATGTTAGATGACGACAAAGGTGGAGAAGTCATTAATAAATTGTCCTTATTTCCCAAAGAAATGGATATGTATCACAAATATCTGCCGGCATTTGAGAAGCTTTACGCCCAGGTAGGCTGGGATATACAATTTGCCCCCAAATGTCTGTTTACCGAGAAGAAGGCAGGGCGTATCAACTTTGTTTTTGAAGATTTAAGTGGAAAGAAATTTTCAAATCTGGATCGTTTACAAGGTTGCGATATGGAACATATGAAAAGAATTTTGCTGAAATTGGCCGAGTTTCATGCGGCTAGTGCTGTTTACGAACAGAAAAATGGGGAATATCCAAAAGATTTTCAAATTGGTTTTGTTGATCCTGAACATGGCTATGATTTCCATACGGGTATCTATAAAACAAAAGTGGAGACTTATAAGAAGGCCATGAGACAATGGGGTCTAGAGGATGTGGAGAAATATATAGATAAATTTGTAGGTGTTTATAACTAAAAGCGTTTTGAATATTCTTATTTGAATTTATTCCTTCCAGCCCACTGTTGAACAGTACTGGAAATGCTGTCTAGCCACTTTGGAACAGAAGACAAATAACTTCAATGTCTTAAATCATGGCGATTTTTGGTCCAGTAATATAATGTTCTCCTATTTGCCCAGTGGCTTGTTAAATGAAGTAATATTTTTGGATTTCCAAATCTGTAAATGGGGTAGTCCCATAGAAGATCTGTTATTTTTCATAACAATTTCAGCTGACAAAAATATAAAAATCAAAGAATTTGATAATTTTATTGCTATATACCATGAACGCTTGATCGAGTGCCTTAAAGTTTTGGGTTACAAAAAGCCTTTGCCTAAGTTAAGGGATTTACAAAAGGAAATATTCGATCAGAAGAACTCGTTTTATGGTAAGTTTTATATAAAATTTAGTTTCTTTTAAAAGAGGTAATAACATTTACTTTCTTTTAGCATTTTTCGCCTGCTTCAATCACTTGGTCGTTGTTCTGCTGCCTTCTGACAAAGATTCAAATATTGAGACCTTTAACAGTCCTGACGAAAATGGCGAAAAATTCCGTTTAAAGGCCTATACAAATCCTAAATATGTGGAAGTTATTAAAGATCTGTTTCCCTTCTTTCACAGAAGAGGTCTTTTCAATTTTAGCGATTATGATGATAATTAGGTGAAATGGTGTGTGAATTTCAAATAATTGTCAGTAATTTTAAGTAAATAAATAATTAAATAAATAATTAAATAAATATTAAAATATTTATAACATATTTTGATTCCTGAAGGTTGTTTTCATGTACATGTCAGTCTTTCTCTTCAGCGACTTTCCTGAGGGTTCCAACCGAAAGCAATAAGCCTAAGGTTGTCTGTTGGCTTCCATTTACAGATCATGTTTTGCATTTTCCTATAGGGTTTCGTTAGATATTTTGCTGGACCAATATAAGCGCACAATTCTTCTAAGGCATCAGTAAAGGGAAATAATACTTCTTCAAATACCGAGCAAGATACAAAGTCGAGTAATTTTTAACAGAATATCCGACGCAGTTTCCTCTACACTTCGCGAAAATCAGTTTGAGATCAGTTAGACCGCTTTTGTGTCGATGTAATCTGCACTGTAGGAATACTCGTATTAGAGCAATGTAATGAATTTCGCACCTCCACTTACTTTGAGTTTATCGGCTTTCTGAAGGCGTTCGACAGTGACAAGAGTAAATTGTCAAATCCGTTCGAAGTTACTGCAAGGATGTATCTTGTTACTTATACCTTTTATCCTCTCCATCGATAATATAATACGCTCGGCTCTAAATGATAAACGCGGTATCCAACTTGAGAATATGCCGATTATGTATGTCTTCCAAACCAAAGCTTAGGTCAGATCAGAAAATATTAACTCTATCACTGTTGAATCTCAGACGACTGGGCTGAAAATCCATATTTCCAATACAAAGACCACACATCAATGTAGACAACTGCGTTATTGGATGTGTCTTCTTCTGTTATCATTGACTCCCAGTGGAGCATAGGGCCTCAACCATCCTTTTATATCGAACTCTATTGCGAGATGTTAGACATACCACATTCCATTAATAGTTTGCTGCTTGTAACTCCACATCAATTGACCTTCTCCACGTTCTAGCAGGTGCACCAACACGACGGCCGCTTCCTTGTGGATTCCAACGAAGCGCTTGTAGAACAATGTTGGTATTTGACCTTCGAAGTGTGTGGCCTATCCATCGCCATTTCCGTTGACATACCTCTATAGAAGAAGGGATTTGTTTTGTAGCGTTTAGGATATCTTCATTTCTTATGCGATTTGGCCACCATATATTAAGGATTTGCCGCAAGCATTTGTTTGCAAAGGTTTATAGACGCTTATCGATGGCATTTGTACGTTTCCAAGTTTCGCTGTCGTAAACAAGATGGACTTGACATTCGAGTTATATATTCGTAACTTAGTTGTTGTTGATATTTGCCGAGATTTCCATATAGTTCGGAGAATGCCGAATGCAGATTTTGCCTTATTGATACGCGATTCAATATCCTCATCGGCGCCACCTTTTGTAGATACCAAACTACCAAGATAATTAAAGGTACCTACACATCCAATACACTCGTTATCCACATTGATGTGTGGCGACGGGTTTGCGCCATAGCCTCCAGGGCTATTGGATGTGTAGGTAGCTATAATTATCTGAAAAGCTTGGTATCTGCAAAAGGTAGCGCTGATGAGGACATTGAATCGCGTCATCATATCTTCATTCAAAATCTCCAGTTATGCCGAGATAGCTCAGATAATGCTGAAATTATCCGAGCTATCTCGGCATAACAGAGCAAGATACTAAGTCGAGTAATTTCAAATAGAATATCCCACGCAGTTTCCTCTCGACTCTGAATGATAGACGCTATATCCAATGGACTCTCTTTAAACAACTCGAGGACTTGGAATATGTCTTTTGAATCTAAAGCGGCTGAGCTGAAATTTAAGTTTTCTATGACAAGGATTATGCCTGGAGGCTATGGCGCAAACCCGTCACCACACATCAATATGAATAGCGAGGTTTTTGGATGTGTAGGTAAATACCTTGAGTTATCTGGAAAGTTTGATATCTACAAAGGATGGCGCCGACGAGGACATTGAATCGCGTATTAATAAGGCAAAATCTGTATTCGGCATTTTCCGAGCTATTTTGAAATCTTGGCAAACAACAACTATCAATCTTGGCAAACAATAACGTCAAGTCCATTCTGTAATATGGTATCGCAACTTAAAAACTCACAAATGCCTTCGATATGTGCCTGCAAATCTTTGCAAACAAATGCTTACGCTATATCTTTAATATATGGTGGCCGAATTGCATAAGAAATAAAGATATACCAAACGCGACGAACCAAAACTCTGCGGTTTGTCAGCGGTAATGGCGGTGAATAGGCCACACATTTCGTAGGCTAAATATCAGCTGGTGCACCAGTTAGAACGTGAAGAAGGTCAACTGATGCGTAATTTCAGGCAGCAAATTATTCATGGAATGACGTATATCTAACATCTAGCAACAGAGTTCGATATTAAAAGATGATTGAAGTATCTGGTACTACCGAGATATTTTATTGACTCCACAATGAAATGGTTGGTACTTGGAATACTTTCTCTACCCTTGTCCCATGTCTTATTATATAATGCTTTGATGTGGTAACGGAGAAAATAATCCGTCTATATTTTTTTTGAACTGTTGTATCTTATATACCGAGTTATGATTAACGGTGTCAAAGGTCATCTCGAAGTCTATGAAGCACGGGTAAAGTGGAGATCTTAATTAAACGGGATGTGATTTGTTCATGTTATCCACGGCATGATCGTTATAACTGAAATCCGGCTTGTTCATTGATCTTAGATTAGGTTAGGCAGGCAGGCAGGCAGGCAGGCAGACGATTTTAAGTCAGCGTCACTTGGGTCCTAAAAACGGTCCTGTGGTATCTGAACCATTTGACTGCTTTATATATAGCCGATATCTCGGATTGGAGAACTCTACATTGATCAGGGAGCCTAAAGCAAAACTTCCTTCCCTAGAAGTGGGATGAAGAAGCTTCCCCCTACGCCTTTGACTACGATCCGTCAGTGTATACCTCCAGACAGCCGTCATCTTGAGATGGGGGGTCTCCGGAGATAGACACAGTAAAGAATTTATCAAAGATTGGGGTCGATATGCAGTAATCTATGTGGTCAGGGATATTAGTAACTTTGTCTAGAATAGTGGAATGTCCGGTTTGTGAGTGGGGACCAGGTTCCAATAGTGGTAGTTGTTAAAGCACCGGTTATCATTAGAGCACACATTCTTAAAATTTTGTTAAAATAATCCCTCTCGTTTGCCTTGGTGAGTGCAGGCTACCAAGCCAGCGCACCATACATTAGTATTGGCTTGATGGTGGTCAAATAGCCAGGCAGTATTAATTGGATTTAGACCCTAGGTTTTACTAATGGCCCCTCTACATGAGTAGAGTGCAATAGACGCTTTGGACACCCTGAATTGGGTGTTAAGGCTCCAGGACAGTCAAGAATGACCCCCAGATATTTGGCATGGTCAGTGAGCATAAGTTAACAACATCAAATGTGGGTTCTGACCCGGAGTTAACTATCTCTAAGTTGTTACAAAGAATAAAATTAAAAATTGACTCAGCTCTTGTGTTTGTGTCAGAGCTCCCCCAAGTGAAGTGGTGTGATCATACCAAATGTTGTACGAGGAGACCAGTATGGAGCCTGTCTTATTCTCCTAAGCCGCTATGGTGGTATCTTTATTACTGTAGTCAGAAAGAATGAAGATAATAAGTGAGCCCTTTGCTAAAATACACGCTAATGGCCTACCTGTTCCATTGGTGTGTATTAGCTTATAGCCTTTATGCGATAATCCACAAATCTTTCTCACAATCTGCCATGCGGCAGCAGATGCCGCATTGGTGTGATGAAGATTAACTTGCGTTATCTTCATCATCATTTTCTGGAAAGGTTAGGGGAATGATCGTGACATTGAATTCATCTTGATCTTTGTCCTCAAGGTCGGGAACAGGTTCAGAAGGGCTTCCTCATCAGCCTCCAAGTGCATCACCTCTTCGGCAACACCGAGAGAGTCAAGACACTCCAGGGATTGCGTAAAATGCGATGAGCCGGAAACGTTATCATTCCTAGCGGGTTGATCCTATGAGCTGTTATTTTTGCCTCTGAGATTACTAGGTGTTAATTATAAGTATCCCCGATTACTTTATTTACCAGTCTAAATAACTTGATACCCCTTCAATTTTTGTACTGTGATATATTACCTTTTTTTTGGCAATAGGACAATCAGCTCTTCGACGGGTTCGGCTGCAGATTTTTATCAAATCAGAATTCTGAGATAAAGGGGTGTAACAGGCCAGCGCTTAGTATTCAATCTGCTCTCAGAAATTTTCGATATTTCAGACTTAATTTGGCCATATTGACTAATTTTTGGAGGAGAGGCATTACTTTATCAAGACTCGTGACAAACGCAACAAGAATTAGCAGGATGATCGGAAGTGATGCAGAAGACATTTCAAAACGTCTGAAAGCCATGGAAATGATTCACAAACAAGAGAATTGGGTGCCGTACGAGTTGAAGCCGATAGATATTGTTTGCTTGTAAACAGCTGCTTTGAAGGTAAAGACGGAAGGGATTCCTGCATTGCATTGTTGCTAGGGACGAAAAATGGTGATATCGCACCCATGCTTCCACGTCGAGTACTAAACCGTAAAATCACGGTTTCAGCGATATATTTTAAGTGTAAACAATGTTCCACCTATAGGAAAGCCTTGAATTAAGCACCATCCTGTGTAGAGTCCTTCATTTTCTTTTATTGAGACACATTGACTCATTATCGATGTCATGTTGCATTTATAGCTACCCACTTGATAATTAAGTGAACCGCTGTATTATAGTAGTTTAGTCAGGGACCCTATTTACCACCTGGACAAAAGAAGTAAGCATACAACTTGGCGTCGAGATCGATGGTGTACCAATTCCGACATTGAACCACCCGAAAATCATGGGTGTCACACTCGACAGCCTTTTTACTTCGTCAGCACATGCCACAACTGCCGCGCATAAATTGCGATGTAGAAACAAGGTCCTTAAAGCACTAGCCGACAGTACTTGGGGAATGGACAAAGAAACCTTGCTGTCTACCTATAAAGCGATTGTTCGGTCAGTGGCAAATTATGCTGCTCCAGTATGGTCAGCGTCGCTAAGTGATACCCAGTGGAGAAATATTCAATGCTGCCAAAATGCAGCCCTAAGAACTATTACAGGCTGCCTACAAATTACCTCAACACATCATCTTCACGAGGAAATAAAGATCCTTCCAGTAAAGGAATACAACATTATGCTACCTCAGCAGTTTCTTTTGGGATGTCATCGGAGAAATCATCTAAACTTTAACATCACACAGTTGGCATCTTCCCCGAGGCATGTCAGGAAATTTCTTCACATGAGGATAGCATACGAAGATATGTACTTGATCCATTAGATTATACCTCGTACATGGCAGCATTAAACAACCTTCATAACTCCGCGATTTCAGGTTATCGCGTATTAGGAGGTCGCCCATAGCAGAAGAAGAAAAGAACCTGCCGCGGAAAACAAGAGTCGTTCTGGCTCAACTGAGATCGGGATGGAGCAATAGATTAAATATCTTTTGGTCCCGCATAGAAAGTGCCGTCCCTAACATATGCCCAGCTTGTGGTCAGGGTCCTCATGATACCCCCCACATTTTCAACTGTACCGCCAACCCTACTTCACTTAGTCCTGAGGATTTGTGGAATCATCCAGTTGAAGCAGCACAATTTCTTGGCCTTGATCTCCAAACAGATCCCCCATAAAAACAAAATTATAAAATTGTAAATGTTAGAGCTGTTACAACAACGCCTAGCATCCTAGCCTAGGTCCTAAGTTCGATCTATGGTCAGATCCACTTGAAAAAATAAAATTAAAAAAAAATTTGGAAAGAGAGTAGCTTTTCCGATGCATAGATCCGATAAGAAGGGATTTTTTAGTACTTTTTCAAAAAGGAAAAATATTTTGAACCAATGAAATTTATACACTTGATTTAGGGGGTAAAAACGGAAAAATAATTTCGTATCTTTATATCTCATTTGAGATAAATCAGCTCTGGATTTCCTGAAGCTAGTTAACGACGAATGGAATTTGTAGACTGAACGAATTACGCAGGTTTATTAACCTTTGAACCGGACTTTCTGATTTTGTCTTTGCTGTAAATAAGACATTCCATATTAAACACATATGAAGTTACCAACAAAATTCGAACTGGACTGTTTTTACAGTGTCTATTAAACCGGAAATGACATATTTAGCTTTGTCAAAGACTCTATAATATAAAGATATTAAACTTCCATACATTCATTTGCCGTGTGGTCGTTTTGAAAAGTCCCATTGGAATATTGTGTGGGAACTATATAAATACTTGATAATTAAAGTTGCCAAGAACAATGATGATATCAACCCTGATCCCACGGCAGTAGGTTTTTTGTACCGGAACGATTTGAAAACTCAGATTTCCGATCTATAACTGTCACTTCTGCGATGTTACCAATAATATCGCAGTTACTATAACAACAACAACGATATCAATTATTTACTCCCTGAAGTACTGGGTAAGACTACTATAGAAATCATGCTTTCGACTAGGGTTTGCAGTTCGGTTTTAACCTAAACCGAAACCTCAGTTTTTTATGCCTCAAAACCGAAACCGAAAACCATGGAAAAAACCTCGGTTTTAGCTATTTATTTTTCATAATTTTTTGTTGGTATTATTCTGAAATAACATTAGCTTATCATAAAAGGTGCCTTACAATGGACGAATGGACAAGTACAAAGGGAAGACGGTGTATGACGGTATATTTTATATCCTGGGACTCAGCCGTATTTTCGAAACGTGTAATTCCAAACAAACGTAAAAACCATTAGACAAAAGCTAATGGAGTTTAATATTTCACTTGATTCAAACATAGTAGCATATACTATAGATGAAGCAGCAGTCAATATCAAATTTGGATCTGAAAATCAAACACTGCTTCAGTTATCGTTGTTGATGTTTTGTATGATAAAATTGTTATAAGTCCAAATGTGGAAGAATTTGAAACCGACGAAACGAAGACAATTTTGAAGAAGGCGACGATGAAACTTTGAATTATTTAAAACCGATTGCCTATATAAATTTGAACCTAGGCTGTTAGAAAAACTGTTCGGTATTTCGAAAACTCGTCAGTTCGTAATAATATTTTACAAACAAGCGTTAAAAAGCATCATAATCGTGAATTAAGTTTACTCTTAGATTTCAAATCATTCTATCGATTTTGAAATTGTAAATTCTTTTTAAGACTCGTTGCTGTTCGTAAAAATGATTGTTGAATCAATTTATCGCTCGGATGCAAACATTATACAAGCTAAAATAGTTTTATTTCAAAAACCGAGCCGAAACCCGACCGGTTTTGGGTGTTTTAAACCGAAACCGCGGTTTCTCATTTTCACGGTTTTTTGCAAACTCTACTTTCGACAATATTCGGTTACTTCAGTTAGTGAATAACATTGCGGAAGGGTGACGTTTTTTGCGCTCGTTCGGAGTCTTGCGGATATTATGAGATCAATGTGTGGCATTCAATAGCGGTAGGTGACTAATAGCCAGCTGTGACTTAGAAAAACTAGATCTATCTTAGAACGTCGAATTCTCGGTTGTATACAAACATTTCTTTGTCACCAAATCTTCGGTGAAATAGAAAAACAAAAAAGCCACAAAAATTAAAGATCTCACACATCGCTTTGTTGATTTAATGAGTCACCCTCAGGATGACTCTGTGCTCAAGTGGCTAGTGTGCTAGACTGCTTGTGCGGAGATTGTTGGTTCGATTCCCATCAGAAACTATGATCGGTTAAACTACACCGGACATATGGTCTTTGCCACTCCGTTCGGAAAAACTATTAGTAGATATATTAACTTTGTGTTGGAATTTAAATAAATAAATGAGTCATCCTTAAAAAGAACAAATATCGAGGCAAACTTTTTGAACACCTGATTAAGAGGTTGATGCGTTTAAGGTATTAGTTTCTTAATTGAAATTTTCAATTAAGAATTTAAATTTGAAATGGAAAAAGTATTTCAAAAATTGGTTTTCATGGAGAATATTTTAAAAAGCGATAAAGCCATTTCAATTATAAAAATTTGATTGTTTTTTCTAATCCTTAAACACAAACGGATAACAAGCCTTATTTTAGCACTATCTCTTCATAAGTGCGTATAGATGTCATAAAAGCACAGTTCGAAATCTAAAATCACATAATTATCTTTATAATTGATAAACAAATCTATATAACATTCATATAAGTAACATATGTCGTGCGACAGCTTTTTTCGCTTTATGCGGGAAAGGTTTAAGATAGCCCAAATATATAATAATTATAACCCTAAGATAAGATTAAATTTCTAAATCATATGCATAATTAAAATAATTTGTTACATCATAATTAATTTTGATGTGACTTGCAAAATTTTGAATATGTAGTTCTAACGTTTGTCAAATTATTCTTTGAATATAAAATATATTTTTGGCATTTGCGTGATCTTAAATAGTCACTAAGTGCTAAGCTAAAGCTTATTTTCCCACATTTACTTTGCTCGTAGACGAGTCAAGTTCTATTCAAAAATATTTTGTCAATTCAACTATCGGTATTATTTTGTTAAGTTTTTTCCGAATAAAATATGAAATCAAAAACGAAAATTATGAATCCAAATGAAAACATTTATATACCTTCATGGTTAAATGTGGACTACTTTAAAGATATTCTAGCCAAAGATGAGCCAGAATCGGTAGGTGTTAAAAATTTTACACCAATTGCTGCCATACCACCAGGCGAAAATTTCACTTCGGTTATGTTGCGCGTGCATATGGATTTGGAAATGAAAGGTATGTCAAATTTAATTTTTTTCTATAGAAAAAATTTCAATCTAAAATTTTTTCTATAGAAAAAATTTCATTAGAAAATTTTTTCTATAAAAAAAATTTCATTAGAAAATTTTTTCTATAGAAAAAATTTCATTAGAAAATTTTTTCTATAAAAAAAATTTCATTAGAAAATTTTTTCTATAGAAAAAATTTCAGTAGAAAATTTTTTCTATAGAAAAAATTTCATTAGGAAATTTTTTCTAAAGAAAAAATTTCATTAGAAAATTTTTTCTATAGAAAAAATTTCATTAGAAAATTTTTTCTATAGAAAAAATTTCATTAGAAAATTTTTTCTATAGAAAAAATTTCATTAGAAAATTTTTTCTATAGAAAAAATTTCATTAGAAAATTTTTTCTATAGAAAAAATTTCATTAGAAAATTTTTTCTATAGCAAAAATTTCATTAGAAAATTTTTTCTATAGAAAAAATGTCATTAGAAAATTTTTTCTATAGAAAAAATGTCATTAGAAAATTTTTTCTATAGAAAAAATGTCATTAGAAAATTTTTTCTATAGAAAAAATTTCATTAGAAAATTTTTTCTATAGAAAAAATTTCATTAGAAAATTTTTTCTATAGAAAAAATTTCATTAGAAAATTTTTTCTATAGAAAAAATTTCATTAGAAAAAATTTCTATAGAAAAAATTTCATTATAAAATTTTTTCTATAGAAAAAATTTCATTATAAAATTTTTTCTATAGAAAAAATTTCATTATAAAATTTTTTCTATAGAAAAAATTTCATTATAAAATTTTTTCTATAGAAAAAATTTCATTATAAAATTTTTTCTATAGAAAAAATTTCATTAGAAAATTTTTTCTATAGAAAAAATTTCATTAGAAAATTTTTTCTATAGAAAAAATTTCATTAGAAAATTTTTTTTTATAAAATTGTTTCTATAGAAAAATTTTCATTGCAAAATTTTTCTATAGAAAAATGTTCATTATAAAATTTTTTTGTAGAAAAATGTTTATTATAAAATTTTTTTGTAGAAAATTTTTATATGAAATTTTGACAAACATTTTTTTGTAAATTATAATTTCAGATGGCTCCACGAAACACAAAACCTACATTCTCAAAACCATGTTGGCTAACGACAAAGGTGCCGAATTCGTAAATGAATTGGCCTTATTCCCCAAAGAAATGGATATGTATCACAAATATCTGCCTGCATTTGAGAAGCTTTACGCCAATATTGGCTGGGATATACAACTTGGACCCAAATGCTTATTTACCGAGGAAAAGGGCGGAAGTATCAACTTTGTTTTTGAAGATTTAGGCGAAAAGAAATTCCAAAATTTGGATCGTTTACAAGGTTGCGATATGAAACATATGAAAAGAATTTTGCGCAAATTGGCTGAGTTCCATGCGGCAAGTGCTGTTTTTGAAGAGCAAAATGGAGAATATCCTAAAGAGTTTCAAATAGGTTTTGTTGATCGTGAACATGGTTACGATTTTCATACGGGTACCTTTAAAACAAAAGTGGAGTCTTATAAGAAGGCCATGAGACAATGGGGTCTAGAGGATGTGGAGAAATATATAGAGAAATTTGTAGGTGTTTATAACTAAAATCGTTTTGAATATTCTTATTTGAATTTATTCCTTCCAGCCCACTGTTGAACAGTACTGGAAATGCTGTCTAGCCTCTTTGGAACAGAAGACAAATAAGTTCAATGTCTTGAATCATGGTGACTTTTGGTCCAGTAATATTATGTTCACCTATTTACCCAGTGGCTTGATAAATGAACTCATATTTCTGGATTTCCAATTCTGTAAATGGGGTAGTCCCGTCGAAGATCTACTATTTTTGATAACTATATCCGCGGACAAAAATATAAAAATCAAAGAATTTGATAATTTTATTGCTATATACCATGAACGCTTGGTGGAGTGTCTTAAAGTTTTGGGTTACAAAAAAGCTTTGCCCAAGTTAAGGGATTTACACAAAGATATTTTTGATCAAAAGAACACTTTTCATGGTAAGTTTCTGAGAATATTGTAATATATTTTGAGATAGAACTAAATAAGCAGATTTTTTTTTTAGCCTTTTTCGCTTGCTTCAATCACTTATGCGTTTTACTGCTGCCCACAGACAAGGACTCAAATGTTGAAACTTTTTATAGTCCAGACGAAAATGGTGATATATTCCGTTTGAAGGCTTATACAAATCCTATATATGTGCAAGTAATGGTAGAGGTATTTCCCTTCTTTCATAGAAGAGGTCTTTTCGATTTCAGCGATTATGATGATAATTAGGGGATACAAAATGAGTTAATTTATTGCAAATAGATTTCAATATTAACCCCCTGAGGCCCTATGCTCTTCTGGGAGTCAAGGATGAGCCCCTGATTCCTAAACAAAAAATAATATTATGACAAACTTACAAATCAAATTTTCCATACAAAATTCCTATAATAAGCATTTGATTATTCGTTTAGGAATGAGGGGGTAAGTATTTAAAAATAAGCAAATTTTGAATTGACCCATAAGTTCAAAAATCTACTAATGTCAAACAATGTTAAAAAATAAAAAATTACATGGTATTTTTCTTATTTTTAAGTTAAATCTCTAGAGTTTTCAAGAAGTCTATATAAAATAGTTTTTTCCTAATAAAAAACGATCTAGATACCCCAGAGATTAAAATTTGCTTTTTACAGTCCAAATCCGTGAATAGATTTCAAAGTTATTTAGATCAAAATAGATTAAAATTTTATTAAGATTTCAAAAATTTTGTAAAAAATTAAAATTTATTGTTTGTTTTTTAAAATAAATTCAACTTCAAACTTTAAAAATATTTTTAAGAATAGGCTTTCCAGCTCAAATATAAAAGACATAATATCTCGAAAACTGGAAATGTAAATCTCGAAAACTGGAAATGTAAAATTTTGATAACGTTCCTAACACATGTATATGATATTACTGAATATACATATATGATTCTAACCTTTAAAAGTTAAATTGAGAGTTGTAAGGCCCTATGCTCCACTGGAAGTCAAGGATAATAGAAGAAGAAGGCAATTAGTTATGAGATATAGTATTTTAGGTGAATGAGCTTTTACTACTTTAAAAAAGTAACAATATTATTTAAAATATGCATCTGAAAAGTCAACCGTCGAGATGTGGCGAAGTATTTTTTTTTTTAATAATGTAATGCTGTAAACACAATGACGACAGCAGGCTACACGAAAACCGACTACAAAAGACGTTGGCTGCAACTGTCGCCTCGTAGTCAGCTACTTAATTACTTTTGAGATGTCAGTTATATTTTAGATTTAGATTTATAAGTGGAGCCAATATCGCGTTTATAAGTCGTACAAAATAAAAATTTATATTTTGATAGAATAAAATAGATAAATTTATTATCCGATATCAACGGTTTTCCTGTACCTGATAGTATGTCTAAATCAAAAAATTCTTATAGTAAATAAAGTTAAGTGGTTTTAATCGCTCATTAATTTCAATATTCTAAGGTGTTGAAAGCACTTAATCTGTTATTGTCGCCAACAAAAATAGTCGGCTACGCCTGTAGCTGCAGCCGAGAACCTGGCTACAGCTATAGGTGGTCGGTTGTCGCTAAATTATTCATTCCCATTTGAATGCGTATATTCTAAATTGACAGATTGTAGCTTGGAGACTGCAGTCGTGATTCTGTTTATAGCATAAAGTAGAAATATAGGACTTAACAATGGAAAATGACTTCGTTCTAATGTCCCCTCATCCCTTTTTTCTAATAACAAAAATAAGGTAATATAGCGGCGTTAAATCAAAAGAACGATATTATCCGGCGACGTCACAAGATCGAGGCTGTCAATTGACATCGCCAAACCATGAAATTATGTGACATTTCATATTTAATAACTGATTTTTTGGCCGGCTGTGCGGCGTCATCTTGCTGAAACCTAAGCCAATTATGGCCCTAAAAAATATTTTATTATGGTTTGGTAGTGCAGAGAGTTTAAGGTGACGGTGTTTTCTTGCTCGGATCGACTATGCCACCCGACTACAAACGGTAACATTTGGTCACTTTTCTTAAGGATTGCTTTGTGGATTTTGTGAGCCCTACATTTACTTCCTAACCTTGAATTTGCCCACTTGGGCGTCACGAATACCAAGTATTGCTTTGAGACAGTTTCGAAAAAAAAAAATGTCTCTATGCACATTGGGGTCGCTAAGATACATTTTTTTTATATCTTCGGCATTTACAGTTGGATCTTAAAGTGTGATATATATGTATGTACATGTTTTTGTCTCGAGGAGGCTAATATTGCTTTAATAGTCATTAGTCTCAAATATCCGGTTCTAGTATTTATCACTCAGATCTCAGTTCCTATCACTCTAATGTAACACCCTAATATCAGAAAATTAAAGCTTTTAAAAAATCGTTATACTTTTACTAAGGAAGTTTTTCGATAATTCCAACCGAACGATTAAAAACAAGGAATTTTGTTTTTGTCGCACATTGGGGTCACCAAAATACATTTTTCGTTATATCTTCGTCACTTACAATTGGATCTTTAAGTGTAAAATATCGATGTTTTTGTCTAAAGAAGGCCAATGTTTTGTGTTAATAATCATTGACCTTAAGTACACTCTTCTGGTACTTACCCATGATATCTCAACTCATACAATAAGAATTGAAACAATTTATGTAAAATTAAAAAAAATTGAATCAATCCTGTCTTGAAACTATCCAAGTTTGCTATATTTTTGACGACTCTCGAGTTAAAAAAAATGTGGCCCATAAGTTGCTTATCGGTGACAGCCACGGCAGATTTTTTTCGAAACTGCCTTACAACAATACTTTTTATTCGGTGGTGTACGGCGAACTTTTTTTTTCTTCCATATAAGTCGAGACGCTCTATTGCCCACACTATACAATTCAACCTCTGGTGTCGAAGGGCTTAAAATTAATCTAAAACAAGTAAGAAAGTGCTATAGTCGGTCAAGCCTGACCATACGATACCCTTCATCACTTAGGTCAAAGGTGTTCATTTTCCCAAATAAAGAAAAATATTTGCTAAATTTTGTCATCATTTTGTCATCATACAAAACTTATATATTTAAGCTATTTCCGTCATTTGGACTTATATGAGAGCTAGGGTCATGTGTGAACCGATTATTTCGAAATTTGACAAATTGATTACAGTTGTTAAAAAAATTGTTTGCAAAAACTAAACTCAAAATTCTTATTATCTTCAGATATACGAGCGTTTTAGCGATTTTTGTCTTATTTTGTGCGTTTTGACAGAAGAGTTTGTATGGGAGCTATGGTCAATTGTGGACCGATTTTAACGAAATTTGGTGCAGTGATTTTGGTTTACATAAGCAGTATTTTTTTTAAATTTCATGAAAAAATAATGATATTTGGGGCTAAAATATCAATTCCGGGAAGTGGGACCTATGGGAGGTACCATAAATAATGAACCGATTTTGACGAATTTTAATAGTCATGGTCCCACTATCAAAAAAAAAAATGATCATCAAATTATCTCTAGAATTGCGACCTGTACTTTGATTACATCGTTTATATGGGGGTCCAGATAGACGGACCGACGGACTGACATCGCTAAATCGACTCAGAAAGTGATTCTATTGCCTATTGGTATACTAAAAGATGGGTCTAAGACAAATATTTCTATGCGCTACATACATCAGCACAAACTTATAATACCCCTTACACCTATGGTGGTGAAGGGTATAAAAATTAAAAGAATTAAATTTTCAATGAGCCGTAGTTGCCCACCTTCGATATATATAATTCGGATTAGCAGAATCAAGCAGTCTTACACTTTGGTAAATCATCATCGTTTTAAGAAATTCAAAAGTAACAGTCATATTTCCCTCTATTTCAAATTTAAAGTTATACCAACGGTTTTTTTTCACTATATATCTACCACCTTTATACTCACCACTTTAGAAGATACTATAATTTTTGTTTCTCACTTTTGAGAGCTAATTTCAATTCTCAAATTGAATTTTGCATTTTATAATATTTCTCTACTTCTTATCTCTTATCAGACGAAAGATAATCGCTTAAAATTTATAGGTATAAGTGATTGATAAAAACAAAAACTAACTGCAGTATTTCAAATAAATAGGAAACTACTATAGTCGGCCCGCAACGGCTATATGATACCTTACTTATGATACCTATATGATACCTTACACCACTGATGCTTTAAGGTCGAAAATGGGCCCTTTGTAACAGAATTTGCCAAGTTATCTATGATTACAAAAAAGCTATTTATGGATATGTTTACAAAGAAACTAAAATGTTTTCAGATTTAATAAGGCTCAGATTTAATATCGGGTCAATTTAATTAATGACTTTTCAAAGAAGGTATGGGTCAAATAAAATTTCAAACAAATTTTGATACAGTTATTTCCATTTAGACTATGGTTTAGTTAGTGTCTTTTAGATTCAATATGTACTATATACCTTGAGGGTGGCTACCTGTCTAGACTAACGGATATAGTCAATTCAATTCAGGAAGTGATTCTTAATCTATTACTATACCCTTAGTACTAAGATTTTTAGTTTCGTACTAATATTTATTGGCGTTACTAACATCAGCACAAACCTATAATACCCTTTCCATTCAGGGTGATGTGGGTATTATATTATTTCAGATAAAATAAATGTGTCTGACAGCTATAGTTTGCTTGCTAAGCAATTAAGAACGAAAATAACAATTTACAAGTAGTAAAAGACTTAAAATTTTTGTAAACTAATACCAAATGATTGATTCTGATATTAGGGACTAATTTTGAAGAAGTTTTTGGCAGCTTCAAAGAATAACAATAGGCAACGTTAAAGTATATGGGCAAAAATCAAACAGTTTTGATTCCTTTGAAACCGACTTTCAGCTCGAATAATTTTTGTACCCTGAGAAGTTCGGAAAATCTAATTACAGATATTGAACTCGCAAAAACTTCTGTATACTGAACACAATATCTTATCTGCGCAAATTTGCGCTTCTAAGCGTAATTGGCATGCAAATTTTAAAAAACGTTAAAAAATCGATTGAACCATTCAAGTTTTTCTTCATATTTGGTCTTATTCTGCATTTGTTTTAACATTTGGACCCAAGTCGTTGTTCTACGAAATAGACACCACACATAGGGGGTAAATCCACTTCCCTCTAAATTTTAATTTTGTCACTCCTAATACTACTTAATGACTGCCAAAATTTGAAGCTCGTTTTCGCCACTTTTTAATTTTTTTCGCATATTTTTAGGCCGCCTTAAAGAATTTTAAAAAATATAATATAAATAGATAACGATTTGTAGATCTTTCAAATTTGCATCGTTTGATATATATCTCGTTAATGTGCTCTATATAGGTATAATATACGACAAGTGTAAATAAGGAGTTTTTGAGCGTAAATTTTTCAAAATACCGGTTTTTCGTGGAGCACACTCGCAAATATGAATGAAAATTTCCAAACTACCGCGTAAACCGAGTTTTTTGCCATTTAGCACCTAAAAGCAAAAGCGCACCAAAAAATCATTGTTTGCTAAGATTTTATGAAGATTTTGAAAATCGTTCAAAAAAGTGCATATTCCCAGTAAAACTTTTCATTACCAAATATTATTTTATTATTATTATTATATTCTTAAACGAGCAATAATTGTATATATATATATATATATATATATATATATATATATATATATATATATATATATATATATATATAGAATGGCTATCTCGAAAACGGCTCTAACGATTTTGATAAAATTTGGACAGGGTATCTTTTTTGATGTGTAGGTCGAAGAAGAAGGGACTTTTGGAACTTTTACCTCTAAGAGGGTAAAAACGGGTAAAAAGGGGAAAAAATCGAAAACGCTATGTCTCCTAAAGTAATAGGTATAGAAACAAAATTAAAATTACGTTTTAAACAGCTTTGAAAATAAGCGGACAGGGGTTTTGTACTTTTTTGAAACTATGTCCGATAGGGGGTAAAAAAGGGTGAAAATAGTTTTTTTGGCACCTTTTTAACCCACTCTTATATTTTAAACTAAAGAATGTAGAAAGAAACTTGGTACTGCAATCAATAGATGTAAAAAAAACATGAAACACGTATTTGGTACTTTTTTGATTTTGGAGCCAAAATGGGTAAAAAAGGGATAAAATGGTAACTTAACATCTCCAAAGTAATATGAATAGGAACATTATACATTATGTTAAATGCGTTTTAAAAAAATGTACCGAATTCAATTGCCACCAAAAAAGTACCAAATATACATATGAAACTTTTAGAAATTAGGGAATAAAAAGGGGGAAAAATTAGTATTATTTTAAACAAATGAATGTTTGTCTGTATGTATGTTCTTTATAGAATAGTAAACTGTGAATTTGATTGTGTTATGCTCTTTAGCGAAGATGTTGCGGATAAGCCGGCGAAGATTTTAAAGTTGATAAGACTAATTTCCGACAGATGGCGCCACTGAAAATTACTAAAAATTAATTAAATCGTAAACTGTACATTTGATCATGCTATGATCTTTAGCAGAGTTGTAGCGCATGAGCCGACGAAGGCTTTTTAGTTGGTATGAATAATTTCCGACAGGTGGCGCTACAGAAACTTACTCAAAGTCAATTTAATCGTAATCTGTACATTTAATCATGCTACAATCTTTAGCAAAGTTGTTGCACATGAGCCGACGAAGGTTTCTTAGTTGGTATGAAGAAATTTCGACAGGTGGCGCCACTGAAATTTACTTAAAGTCAATTTAATCGTAAACTGTACATTTAATCAGTTTATAATTTTCAGCAAAGTTATTGCTGATAATCCGACGAAGGTTTATTAATTGGAATGACCAAAGTCCGACACAGAAAACTACTCAAAATGAATTAAATCGTAAACTGTGCATTTGATCAGACTATAATCTTTAGCAAAGTTGTTGCGCATGAGTCGACAGAGGTTTCTGTTGATATGAATAATTTCCAAAATTATTCAAAATGAGTTAAACTGTAAACTATGCAGACTATGTGTTGGTCGGACAAAATAAATCAAATAATTCAAAATTAACTGAATATTTCTACAATGTCTTTCCTCTAAATTTATTTTAGCACTTTATAATATAAAATATATAAAAACTTTAAAATTTTCCTCAAAATGCTTATCATAAAGCTCCGAGCAAGGCTCGGTCTACCAGGTACTAATGAGTTAAACAGTTAAACTATTGAACACGAACTACTTACTCATTCGCTGTTTAAGTCATTACATTAACATGGGGATGTCATTGGAGGCAAGTACTTACCAATTGCACAAAAGTAATAACTTGGGTAAGCAATTTGAAAGCAACAACAACAACAGCAACAATTTTTTTGTTGTTGTTTTATTAAAAACATATATTTTTAAACGAAATACAAAATTTTTTTTATGATCCCATGGGGGCTCGAACCCAGACCCTCCGACTGCTAGGCTGAGACTCTTCCACTGAGCTACTTCATATGTTGAAAACTTAGCAGCTTATAATTAATATAAACAATTTTTATTTTTAGATCCAAAATCATGTGAAGATAACTTTGTTTTTCCCTGCTTTTTTTTGCTTTGTTGTAATTTTTGGAAAAATATTTTTATACTATTTTTTGTAATTATTTTAAAACTTTTTTAAAATTATTTTAAAACTTAAACAATTTAAATCTTCTTTTTTGTATAAGTTTTTACATAAGATTGACTCTTACTTACTTAAATGTTACAACATGTTAAGGTCAAAGTCCGAGCATATTTTAGAATTCCATGGATTTCGATCTTGTGCGAATATTCTCCAATTTTATAGGCCAAGCTTTGAAAAATGTTCCTCTACTTGGTCTTTCTATCGAAGTTTCGGACATCCTCCTCTAACATTAGGTAGTGGGACATTTCAATTCTAATTTTATCCTCTTCATTGTATTTTTTTTTTCAAGAGAGGGTTACTAGCCCGTAATCCTAACCCATTTCTATCGATCTTATGGGACAACTCTCGGAACATGTTAACTTACAATATTAATGGGTGTTAAACTAGCTCCCCGGGTGATACCATGAGGAGGTGTGTGTCCACAGTTGAGATGAAGGATGACCCAGATAAGTTGGGCTTACCAAGTTAAGACCAATTAGAATCGTGTTTGGTATTCAACATCCCCTACATAATCAAAATTGACTCATGATGGTATTTTTTCATTAACGTGAGTTAGTTTTACAATTTTTTTTTTATAGAAGATAATATTTAAGTTCTTAAAATTCAAAAATCATTTAAAAAGACTCTTTTAATAAAAAAAAAAACTAAAAAAAAATGGTTGCCCTTGGTGGGATTTGAACCGGGGCCATTCAGTTTAAATTACCATCTTAATTACAAATAAGTAGTTATGTAATAACTTATTATTTATTTGAATTGTATGTTGTAGTCGTTACAAGGTAACCAGTTATCAGAGTACTTGCCATTACCAAAGTTTTGCTGGGTTGGTTTAAATGGTTTTAATATGCAAACTGAGACAAAATCACATAAGGCATGAAAGCGATGTCATTTATAACCGATTTGCATCAAAAGTTTGTCAAAAATCTCTTTATTAACTGAGAACGCGAAGATTTTATCTTAAAACATTTCATTGAAGCACATCGCGAATTTTGTTCAAAATTGATCAGGAATGGTCTTAAAACTATTCTTTAATAAAGCTTTACCTTAGATCTGAAGCGCACCAAAATGTTATAAGGATTAATGATTTGACGGACCAAATAAGGATTTTATATTTTACAAAGATATGCACCTATTAAAACTTATATTTAAATAAAAAATTCTTTTAGATTATATTTGTCCATAAGTCAAGGCAGCAGAATTTCACAAAGACTCACATTTTGTAAAATTTCGCGAAAATCGCGGTTACAAAAATAAAAAAATCTTGTTAAAAAATATTTTTTTTCACTTGCATAATTGCACTATTTCTTCGTGTTAAGGCATATATAAATTACCATAATACCATGAAACGAAAGAATACCTGAAAATATCGGGTGTTTTTTGTTGAGGTACAGAACTTTAAGTTGGCATCACTTTTTTAACTGGCGGCCATTTTGTCAGCTGTCAAGTGATTAATATTTAGTTTGGTTTGCCATTTCATCATGAACAGGTTGACAAAAGAACAACGCTTGCAAATCGTGCAAATTTATTTCGAAAATAATGGTTCAGTTCGCGAAGTTTACCGCAAGCTCCGTCCATTTTATGGTCGACATAATCGTCCATCAGAGCAATTAATTCGGTTAACCATGGATCGTTTTCGCACTACGTTTACTCTATGTGATAATACGCATCCGCAGCGACATCGAACAGTGCGCACCGAAGAAACAATTGCCGTTGTAGAGCAAAGTGTTGAAGAGGACCCGAATGAATCGATTCGCCACCGTGCACAGCAATTGGAGCTTTGTCCATCAACTTTATGGAAGATTTTGAGCAAATATCTTGGCTTGCGACCTTACAAGATACAGCTTGTGCAAGAATTAAAGCCGCGAGACCATGCAATGCGTCGTGATTTTGGTGTATGGGCCGAAAATGAGATTGATCTCGATGCTGA
Source organism: Stomorhina lunata (assembly GCA_933228675.1). Taxonomy (NCBI): domain Eukaryota; kingdom Metazoa; phylum Arthropoda; class Insecta; order Diptera; family Rhiniidae; genus Stomorhina; species Stomorhina lunata. The sequence continues at coordinate 29,768,206 of OW121740.1, forward strand.
TTTTCATCGCAAAATTTTGTTCAGTGATGAGGCTCATTATTGGTTGAATGGCTACGTCAACAAGCAAAATTGCCGCATTTGGAGTGAAGAGAATTCACATGAGACCCTTGAGACGCCATTACATCCACAAAAACTGACTGTTTGGTGTGCTCTATGGGCTGGTGGAGTCATTGGGCCATACTTCTTCCGAAATAATGCTGGAGAGTCAGTTACCATAAATGGAGACCGGTATAGAGCCATGATAACCGACTATTTTGTTCCCCAATTGGATGGCATGAATGTGGATGAGTTGTGATTCCAACAAGACGGCGCTACATGCCACACAGCGCACGTCACAATTGATATATTGAAGGAAAAATTCGATGAGCGCATAATTTCGCGGAATGGACCTGTCAAATGGCCACCAAGATCGTGCGATTTGACACCACTGGATTATTTTCTTTGGGGATATGTGAAGTCGCTCGTCTACGCCAACAAATCGGAAACGTTAGGGGACTTGGAAGCCAACATTCGTGGCGTTATTGCCAACATACGGCCCCATATGCTCGAAAAAGTAGTTGAAAATTGGACCTGTAGAATTGGCTTTATTCGAGCCAGACGCGGCGGCCACATGCTCGAAATCATATTTAAACATTAATGGCATAAAATTATCCTTCTAATAAAGCCAAATTGATGGACATTAAAACGATTTTCTTGTGTTTTATTTCAATTCGAAGTTCTATACCTCTAAAAAAAATTATATAAGTTGTGTCAAATCAACAGAAACTAATAAAAATAAAATAGTTTTTAAGTTTTTTTTAGAAATTTTTGTCTTAACCGTCACAACTTCTGCGCGCATCGCGTAAAATCATTAAAGCGAACGGATTTTACATTCACTAAGCTTCCTTAATAGAACCCCAAAAAAATTTAGTGTGCGATCAAAAAATTTTTTGAATTTTTTCAATTCCGAAAATTAAAACTATTTGATTTTTGTCCATATATTAATATCTTAACATTTATAAATAATTTCGTCATTCCGCTGTGTTATTTTCCGTCATTTCCCTGGTTATCATTCAAGAGGAATGATGGCAGGAGATTGACGTATAACTACAAAATTCGACTTTTGTCAATTTTATTAAGTTATTTTTTACGTAAATCCTGAAAATACAACCCTCGTCAAAAATTTGTTACGTCGACTAAAGTTGTTATTGCTATATCTGTGGAAATACGGAAGAGTAGCTTAAGTCGATATAGTAGAGAATTGAGTAAATGCATTACAGAAGCAAAGGCGCTTAAATGTGTTTAGTCCGTTTTAAAAAATACAGGTTTTTGTCAATATTATGTACGTTTTCTTTTTAGCTTATGTTTTTTGAATCAATAATGCATTGGTCAAAACAACTTATGTGCACATATTTAGCTTAACTTTATGCTGTATAAATGTCATTATTTTCAAACAACTTATGTTTACATAAAACTACAAAATATATAATTTTTATTAAAACAGACCCGCTTGAAGTTACTTATGGTCCAGTTTAGTGCAAATTTCAGTTTTGAAAGTAGAAAAAACGTAAAATCTCCTAAATTTAACAATATTTTTTTTTAAATATTCATTCTTCTTCTCTAAAAAATATGTTATTTTAATTCATAAATTATTTGCAGAAATCAAGCAGATGAAAAATTTCACAAAATTGATGATATATCAAAACTTCAATTTTCGACTTAAGCTATTCTTCTATAATGCAACAGATATTATTATCTTTAATGACTCACTTGTACACCTGATATCGAATTATTTCCCATAACTATATAAATTTATTGACTTGTTTACTTAAATATATTATCGGATATCCCTAAAATATTCCAGATCGTCACCTTTCATTCAAAGCTAAAATTTTGGACCTAGAATATAAAACTAAAATAATAACGAGTTAGTTTGAAAAAATATACAATTCAGGTCAGACATGTGTTGCCCTACAATTAGAATAAGAAATTTGACTAAGTTTAAATGATTCCGGAAAATCTCTTTTGGTGTTTCGGAATCAAAATTTTTGAAAATTGGGGGTATTTTTAGTTCTAGCAAAATTTAATAAGTTCAGGTTTAATTTAAGTAAAATATATTTTAAATTCATAGAGAAGTTTTAGAGTTATTGTAATTTTGCCCTGAAAAACCCATTAGTTAACCTTTCCAGCACATTATACCTGGCCGCAGAATTTCCTCTGTGCTGGAAGGTTGCCCAAAAAGGTAGAGGGCAATAACCCTGAAAATGTCCAACCAATATGATATGCATTATTATCTGCACTTCTCAAAGTTATGGAGAGTATGGTCTAGTAAATTATCTGGAATCTAACAGCGTACTATGCGGCCTAAAGTAAGGATTTCGTATAGGCAGCCCTATGGCGAAACTAAAGTTATGTCTTTAGATACTTTTAAGGTGTTCAATAGATTTTTGACATATAACACTCCTATTAAAATTTAGTGCTTTTAGTTTAGGTAATCATTTCTCTCGATTTATATCGAGCATCCTCAGAGATCAGGTATCGGATGGAATATTATCAATCGAGTTCCAGTTTCTACCCCGTTTCTTATTTTTCTAAATGAACTTTTTCGTCAAACTTTCAACCTTTCTACTCTTTTGCAGATGACAGCAACATTTGACATTTTTTACAAAAAAAAAAAATTTCTATAAAAAAATTTTTTGATAAAAAAATTTTCTATACAAAAATTTTTGATAAAAAAATTTTCTATAGAAAAATTTGTGATAAAAAAATTTTCTATAGAAATTTTTTTTATCAAAATTTTCTATAGAAAAATTTTTGATAAAAAAATTTTCTATAGAAAAATTTTTAAAAAAAATTTTCTATAGAAAAATTTTTAAAAAAATTTTTCTATAGAAAAATTTTTATCAAAAAGAAAAATTTTTGATAAAAATTTTCCTATCGAGAAATTTTTTAATTAAAATTTTTTTATAGAAAAATTTTGATAAAAAAATTTTCTATAGAAAAATCAAAAAGAAAAATTTTTGATAAACATTTTTTTATAGAAAAATTTTTTATAAAAATTTTTTATAGAAAAATTTTTGATAAAATTTTTTTAATAGAAAAATTTTCATTAGAAAAGTTTTTATAAAAAAATTTTATATAGAAAAATTTTTCATAAGAAATTTTCTATAGAAAAATTTTTGATAAAAAAAATTTTCTATAGAAAAAATTTTTGATAAAAAAATCTTCTATAAAAAAATGTTTGATAAAAACAATTTTCTACAGAAAAATTTTTGATAAAAAAATTTTCTATAGAAAAATTTTTGATAAAAAAATTTTCTATAGAAAAATTTTTGATAAAACATTTTATAGAAAAATTTTTGATAAAAAAATTTTCTATAGAAAAATTTTTGATAAAAAAATTTTCTATAGAAAAATTTTTGATAAAAAAATTTTCTATAGAAAAATTTTTGATAAAACATTTTATAGAAAAATTTTTGATAAAAAATTTTCTATAGAAAAATTGTTGATAAAAAATTTTCTATAGAAAAATTTTTGATAAAAAATTTTCTATAGAAAAATTTTTGATAAAAAATTTTCTATAGAAAAATTTTTGATAAAAAAATTTTCTATAGAAAAATTTTTGATAAAAAAATTTTCTATAGAAAAATTTTTGATAAAAAAATTTTCTATAGAAAAATTTTTAATAAAAAAATTTTCTATAGAAAAATTTTTGATAAAAAAATTTTCTATAGAAAAATTTTTGATAAAAAATTTTCTATAGAAAAATTATTGATAAAACATTTTATAGAAAAATTTTTGATAAAACATTTTATAGAAAAATTTTTGATAAAAAATTTTCTATAGAAAAATTTTTGATAAAAAAATTTTCTATAGAAAAATTTTTGATACAAAAATTTTCTATAGAAAAATTTTTGATAAAAAAATTTTCTATAGAAAAATTTTTAATAAAAAAATTTTCTATAGAAAAATTTTTGATAAAAAAATTTTCTAGAGAAAAATTTTTCATAAAAAATTTTCTATAGAAAAATTTTTGATAAAAACAATATTCTATAGAAAAATTTTTGATAAAAAAATTTTCTATAGAAAAATTTTTGATAAAAAAATTTTCTAGAGAAAAATTTTTGATAAAAAAATTTTCTATAGAAAAATTTTTGATAAAAAAATTTTCTATAGAAAATTTTTTGATAAAAAAATTTTCTATAGAAAAATTTTTGATAAAAAAATTTTCTATAGAAAAATTTTTGATAAAAAAGTTTTCTATAGAAAAATTTTTGATAAAAAAATTTTCTATAGAAAAAATTTTTGAAAAATTAGGTTTAATTGAAAAATTATGTTTAATCAGGCTTGAGTTCATTTAATTTTCAAATTATTAATTTTGAAAATTTGTAAAGTAATGTGGAGAAAAACTGAAAAAATTATTTTTGAACGCGGCTCAGTGGATTGCAATTTTTGATAAAAAAAAAATTTGTGATAAAAAAATCTTCTATAAAAAAATTTTTGATATAAACAATTTTCTATAGAAAAATTTTTGATGAAATTATTTAAAAAAATGGAGCAGAAAAGTTTTTCTGTTTAAAACGTTAGAACTACACATCGAAAAAAAAATATTTTTATACCCCTTACCACCATAGGTGGAAAGGGTATTATAAGTTTGTGCTGATGTATGTAACTCAAAGAAATATTTGTCTTAGACCCACCTTTTAGTATACCAATAGGCTTAGAATCACTTTCTGAGTCGATTTAGCGATGTTAGTCCGTCCGTCTGTCCATCCGTCTGTCTGTCCGTCCGTGACTGGACCCCCATGTAAACCTTATAATCAAATTACAGGTCGCAGTTCTAAAGATAATTCGATTAAATTTATCACAAATAATTTGAATTCGTCAAAATCAGTCTATTATTTATGGTACCTCCCATAGGTTTCACTTTCCGGAATTGATATATTGGCCACAAATATCAATAGTTTTTCATGAAATTTAACACAAATACTGCTTATGTAAACCAAAAAAACTGTACCAAATTTCGTTGAAATCGGTCCACATTTGACCATAGCTCCCATACAAACTTTTCTGTCAAAACGCACTAAATGAGACAAAAATCACTAAAACGCTCTTAAATCTGAAGATAATAAGAATTTTAAGTTTTTTTTTTTGCAAAATTTTTGTAACAACTGTAATAAATTTGCCAAATTTCGAGATAATCGGTCAACATTTGATCCTAGCTCTTATATAAGTCCAAATGATGGAAACTGCTTAAATATATAAGTTTTGAGAAAATGTTTGTATGATGGCAAAATTGAGCAAATATTTGTTTTTATACAGGAAAAATAACACTTTTGACCTTAGTGATGAAGGGTATCGTATGATCGGGCTTGACCGACTATAGTACTTTCTTATTTGTTTTTTTGTATGGAAGGCGAACAGCTCTGTAGGACAATCATTATTACAATTTAGGAGATGTTTGAAAATCGATTGCTTTCTATTCAGAGGGTGTTGACTTACATTACAAATCCATTATAACCAACATATCGATAATAGGGTTAGAAGTTTTTTTATGATATCCGATATCGAAAACCCTACATATAAAATACTTTCTACTGCATAGCAATAATTTATAGATTAAAGGAGCGTAATCAGTATTTCGGTAAATACATGTACTTACTGATATCTCTCAACAAAATTCAAAATTGATAAAAAATTAAATCTAAAACAATTATTTCCTCATACTAAAGACTCAGGGAGGAGAACAGAATGGAAGTGTCTCTAAAACAATATAATATTTTCAACACAATTGGGAGAATAAGTGCATTTTTTTTTTTGTTTAAAACAATTCAAAACAGTTGATGGTTATAAAACGACGTTTCAAAAACAACGACGCGCATAAAATAATTTAATAAATTTTGTATGTAAAATTAAAAACCAAATAAAATACAAACAAACAAAAAAACAACCATAAAAAGTCAGACAAATTGTTCACACAATAAATAGAAAAAAACAAAAATTAAAATAAATTAAAATCTAAAACAAACAAAAACAGAAAAATTCATTGTCAACCATAAATTATTTGTCCATTTCGAAACTATAGTATAATAGATAAATTTGTATTTATAGAACAATTTCCACAAATGAACTCAAAACCCACCACTTCTGCTACCCCTGACAACCATAACTACTCAACACTTGTACTTAATTTAATTTAAAAGCTAGTGTAAACAATTGACAAGAATTAATTAAAAATTTAAATAAAATGCCTGATAATAGTACAAAATTTAATCCAAATCTTCACTTGGATATACCCAAATGGATAAATGAAAAGTTCTTTGAAAATATACTCAAAAATGATGTTGCCAACTTTAAGAAGATCTTAAACTTCACCCCGATACCGGCCACACCTCCAGGTGAAAATTATACCTCAATTATGCTGCGCATCAAAATGGATATTGAATTGGATGGTGAGTACGAGTATATAAATGAAAACTTTAGTGGAAAGTTTTTAAGGTGTGTTTCGAAATATTATCACTAGTATTTATACCCTACACCACCAGAGGTGGGAAAGGTATAATAAGTATGTGCCTATGTATGCAACGCATAGAAACATTGACATGAAACCCTCCTTTAGGTATACAGATCGATAGTAAATTTGTAATTAAAGTATAGCTCGAAATTATTAAGACAATTTGATGAAATTTATCATCGAAATTTGTTTTGGTAGCAGAACTACTGAAAATAGGTACCACTTAAAAATACCTCTCATACAATCTGACTTCCCGGAATTGAGATTTTCTCCACAAATTTCCATATATTTTATGTATTTGTATTAAATTTATGAGAAATATTGCTCATGTGCACGGGTCGACCAAAGAGAACGGAACAAAAAAATAGTCGGCAGAGTTGCCGTTTTTTATACTTTTAACTAAAATAGGTATTTTTTTTAATGTGTAGTTCTTAAGTTTTAAAATGAAAAACTTTTCTTATAAATTTTTTTTTAATATTTTTATCAAACATTTTTTTTATCAAAAATTTTTCTATAGAATATTTTTTATCAAAAATTTTTCTTTAAAAAATTTTTCTATAGAAAATTTTTTGGACAAAAATTTTTCTATAGAAAATTTTTTTATCAAAAATTTTTCTATAAGAAAATTTTTTTAACAAAAATTTTTTTATCAAAAAATTTTCTATAGAAAATTTTTTCAACAAAAATTTTTCTATAGAAAATTTTTTCAACAAAAATTTTTCTATAGAAAATTTTTTCAACAAAAATTTTTCTATAGAAAATTTTTTCAACAAAAATTTTTCTATAGAAAATTTGTTATAAAAAATAATTAATATAAAAATTTTCTATAGAAATATTTTTGATAAAAGAAATATTTTTTTTATTAAAAATTTTTTTTCAACGTGTAGTTCTTACGTTTTAAAATGAAAAACTTTTCTAATAAATATTTTTTAATATTTTTATCAAACATTTTTTTTATCAAAAATTTTTCTTTAGAAAATTTTTTATCAAAAATTTTTCTTTAAAAAATTTTTCTATAGAAAATTTTTTGGACAAAAATTTTTCTATAGAAAATTTTTTTATCAAAAATTTTTCGATTAGAAAATTTTTTTAACAAAAATTTTTTTATCAAAAAATTTTCTATAGAAAATTTTTTCTACAAAAATTTTTCTATATAAAATTTTTCCAACAAAAATTATTCTATAGAAAATTTTTTCAACAAAAATTTTTCTATAGAAAATTTTTTTATCAAAAATTTTTCTATAGAAAATTTGTTATAAAAAATAATTAATATAAAAATTTTCTATAGAAATATTTTTGATAAAAGAAATATTTTTTTTATTAAAAATTTCCTATAGAAAATTTTTTGTTAAAAAATTTCCTATATTAAAAAATTTTCTATGGAAAATTTTTGTATCAAAAATTTTTCTATAGAAATTTTTTGTCAAAATTTTTCTACAGAAAATTTTTTTTATCAAAAATTTTTTTATAAAAAATTTTATTATCAAAAATCTTCCTATAGAAAATTTTTTTATCAAAAATTTTTCTATAGAAAATTTTTTTTATCAAAAATTTTTCTATAGAAATTTTTTTTATCAAAAGTTTTTTCTGTAGAAAATTTGTTTATCAACAATTATCTATAGTTTTCTATAGAAAATTAGTTTATCAAAAATTTTTCTATAGAAAATTTTTTTATCAAAAATTTTTCTATGTAAAATTTGTTGTCAAAAGTTTTCTACAGAATGATAGATGATCTTAACTACTGGCATCTAACAGTTGGTGACACATTGTGCTGTGGGACAGAAAATGCAGCGTAGCGGGACAGAAAATGCAGCATTCCACACTGTTTTTTCAGTATTCCTAAATATTATTAATCTAATTTAAAAATCATACAAATTATAAAAAATAAAAATTTATGATATGAACCTGAGCCCGGATTCGAACCCACAACCTCTTAGAAAATTTTTTTATCAAAAATTTTTCTGTAGAAAATTTTTTTATCAAAAATTTTTCTATAGAAAATTTTTTTATCAAAAATTTTTTTATAGAAAATTTTCTTCTCTTAGAAAAGTTTTTTATTAAAAATTTTTCTATAGAAAACTTTTTTATCAAAAATTTTTCTGTAGAAAATTTTTTTATCAAAAATTTTTCTATAGAAAATTTTTTTATCAAAAATTTTTCTATAGAAAATTTTTTTATCAAAAATTTTTCTGTAGAAAATTTTTTTATCAAAAATTTTTCTGTAGAAAATTTTTTTATCAAAAATTTTTCTATGGAAAATTTTTTTATCGAAAATTTTTCTATGGAAAATTTTTTTATCAAAAATTTTTCTATAGAAAATTTTTTTTATTAACAATTTTTCTATAGAAAATTTGTTTATCAAAAATTTTTCTATAGAAAATTTTTTTAATCAAAAATTTTTCTATATAAAATTTTTTTATCAAAAATTTTTCTAAACAAAATTTTTTTATCAAAAATTTTTCTATAGAAATTTTTTTTATCAAAAATTTTTCTATAGAAAATTTTTTAATCAAAAATTTTTCTATAGAAAATTTTTTTATCAAAAATTTTTCTATAGAAAATTTTTTTATCAAAAATTTTTCCAAGAAGATTTGAAAATTTTTTGACATAAAAATATTTTTATCAAAAATTTTTACAGAAAAATATTTTTATCGAAAAATTTTCAAAAGAAAAATATTTTTATTTAAAATTTTTTTATAAAAAAATGTTGGGATCGAAAATTTCTAAAAAATATTATAATTTATTTCTCTTTTGAAAGATATTCCCAATATTTACAAAAATAATAGTATAGTGGCAACAATGTTCGAGATTATATTTCTTGTTTTTAGGAATAAAATCAAGATGGGAATGCAGTAAATGTGTTTTGGGAGACAATTGGGCTTTATCTAATTTTAATTTTGCAAAAAAACTGCCGATTATCTGCTTGAAATTCGAGAATATGTGATTACCGGGAAAGTTGTGAACAACATCTTGAAATGATCCATTCTGCTGTTTCATAGAAAATGTTTCTAGCGACGCCAACAGCTGATTGATATTATGATAGCGCAGTGCTGCCAACATGCGCTGACTCATAAACTAGTAAAAATTTTGAAAACCAAAACCCCGATTTGAATTCAACACCTCAAATCATATCAAGATCGTTCTTATCTGCTCTGATCCAACATATCGTTACTTGTAAACTTGCGTATTTAACCATAGTTTCTATACAAGACGGATTACGGAAATGTTCTTAAAATCCCCATAAGTCACTATAAAACTTTTGATGACGATATTTAACAAATAGATTTACATATATCTTTATGCATTGAAAACTTTACTTACTTACTTAAATGGCCTATTGTAACAACCTGTTTAGGTCAAAGGCCGAGCATATTTTAGAATTCCATGCGCTTCTATCTTGTGCGCATATTCTCCAATTTCTTATGCCAAGTTTTGAAAGATTTTCTTCTACTTGGTCTTTCCATCGAAGTTTTGGGCGCCCTCTTCTACGAGTTCCCTCAGGATCATTATCAAACACTTTTCTTGCCGGAGTATTTTCATCCATTCGCACAACATGTCCTAGCCAGCGCAGCCGTTGTTGCTTAATGCGTTTTACTATGTCTATGTCAGCGTATAACTCATACAGCTCATGATTCATTCGATGTCGATACTCATTGTTGACTCAGACTGGTCCAAATATTTTTCGTAGGATTTTCCTCTCAAACACTCCAAGGATAGCTTCATCTGCCTGTGCAAGTACCCATGATTCTGCACCATACAGTAGCACGGGTAGTATAAGCGTTTTATAGAGCGTAATTTTAGTTCTTACGGAGAGGACTTTATTTCTTAGCTGTTTGCTTAGGCCAAAATAGCGTCTATTGGCAAGTATTATTCTACGTTTAATTTCAAAGCTTATATCGTTGTTGATGTTCACAGCGGTACCAAGGTATACAAATTCTTTTACAACTTCGAAACTATAGTTTTCTACGGGCACATGTGATCCAATTCTAGTGGTCTGTCTGCCTGAAGAAACCATCAGTTTTGTTTTTGATTCATTTACAGCTAAACCCATTTTGTTTGATTCCTTCTCGATATTGGAAAAGGCGGCAGTTACCTCGCGTAAAGTGCGCCCCATAATATCAATGTCATCGGCATACGCGAGTAGCATATGTTTTCTATTGAAGATTGTACCACTTGTATTAACTGCTGCATCACGTAAGATTTTCTCTAGCACAATATTGAAGAGATCACATGATAGACTATCACCTTGTCTGAAACCCCGTTTAGTTATGAAAGACTCTGATAGGTTCTTACCTATCTTAACAGATGCTATTGTATTAGTTAGTGTCATCCTGCATAACTTTATTAGCTTCGTGGGGATGCCGAACTCAGACATTGCTTCAAACACCTTCTTCCGTATCGAGCTGTCAAAAGATGCTTTGTAGTCAACAAAGAGATGATACGTGTCAATTTGTTTCTCTTGGGTCTTCTTCAGGATCTGACGTAGAGTAAAGATCTGGTCAGTGGTTGATTTACCTGGTCTAAAGCCACATTGGTACGTCCCAATTATTTCGTTAATTTTGGGCTTAAGCCTTTCGCACAGTATGGTCGATAGAATCTTATATGCAATTGAGAGGAGACTTATCCCTCTGTAATTTGCACACATAGTTTTATCTCCTTTTTTGTGCACAGGACAAAGGACACTAAGATTCCAATCGTCTGGCATGTATTCTTCTGACCATATTGCTTCTATAAGTTGGGACATTAGCCTTATCAACTCATCTCCTCCGGCCTTAAAAAGCTCAGCAGGAAGACCATCGGCACCCGCAGCTTTGTTATTTTTTAGTCGATTTATAGCGACTGAAATTGAAAAGAATCTTTTAAATTCATTAAACCACATTTCACCTTAGTGCTGTAGGTTATCTTATAGTCGGGCTTGATCAACTTTTCGTAGTCGATCCACATACTTACTTGTTTTATATAATGTTTTTATTCTAGTGCGATTCTTATCTTCTATCATTAATTTTATTTATCAGTCTAAATTTATATATAATTTTTTATTGTTTAAAAAAATAATTTGGCTTAAACAAAGAACTGTAGAAAGAACAAGTTTTAACCCTCTAAAGCCCATTGTTGTTTATATGCAACATTTTACAAATTCCTTTTTAACATTTTTTTTAAATATACCCACTAATTGGTAAACGAAAAATAATGTTATAACAATCATATAATTCAAGTGTTCCATACAAAATTCCTACAATAAGCCTTAAAAAAAATATACGTGTGCGTCTCGACTTATATGGGGGAAAAATAAAGTTCACCGTACACCATCGAATATAAAGCATTGCTATGAGGCAGTCACGAAAATTTTTTTTTAAATTTTTTTCGTCGCACATTGGGGTCGCTAAAATACATTTTTCGTTCATTATTATCAGGTATCCGGGTCTAGTATTTATCTGTCAGACCTCTGTTCCTACCACCCTAATGTACCACCCTAATATCAGAAAATTAAAGCTCTTAAGAAATCGTTAAACTTTTACTAAGGAAGTTTTTCGATTTTTCAAAACGATCTATTAAAAACAAGGAATTTCTTATTTTGCCGCACACAGGGATCGCCAAAGTACATTTTTCGTTATATCTTCGCCATTTACAGTCGGATCTTAAAGTGTAATACATCGATGTTTTTGTCTAACGAAGGTCAATGTTTTGGGTTAATAATCATTAACCTCAAGTACATTCTTTTAGTACTTTTTTTGAGGTGGCCAATATTTTGCTTTAATAATCATTGGTCTCAGATACCGTTTTAGTATTTATTTAAAATTATGAAAAAAATTCAAAATGTAAATACATACTCAAATAGTCTTTTAGTTTGTCTTGCTATTCGTTTTATCCACGAAATAATTGTTTGAATTTCGTCTGTATCTGTAACATTTAATCGTATTGTGTTTATTTTAGTCATAAACTATCAAACATTAATTTATATAAACAACAGCCTCCCGAACTCTACGCTTTTATTTTTTCCGCCATTCTGATTCTTGTGAATACCCAACCTCAAGCAATTCCAATAGATGATATATCTTGGGTTGTCATTTACCGGACGACGTTCAACAAATGCTTTTTCCACCCGGTCTACAATTTCAGAATTTTATAAGCTTCGATAGAAACTCATATTTCGATATGATCATTTGGAAAAAAATTGAATTGACTGAGCCGCCACGCTTGCAATTCTTGATGCAAGAACTGCTGGAAGCCTTACAGTTTTCCAAAGAAGTAATCGAAATACTGTTCCCTGGTATTTCGATTACTTCTTTGGAAAAAGGAAAATACTTTCTGTTGATAGTTTTATTTGCTAAACATAATTATTTTCACAGTTTATCTATGCCTTTAATAAAACACTGAACGTTTTGTTCATGTAGTACATTAATCTGCCATGGCTGTCACTGCTGAGCAACGCATGGGCCACATTTTTCCTGAACTTGAGAGCCGTCAAAAATATAGCAAACTTGGATTGTTTCAAAACATAATTGATTAAAAGATTGGGTAGGTACTAGAAGAATGTTATTAAGGTCAATGATTAATATCTGGCCTTAGTTAGACAAAAACATCTATATATTACACTTTAAGATCCGACTGAAAATGGTGAAGATATAACGAAAAATGTATTTTGGCGATCCCTAAAATAAGAAATTCCTTGTTTTTAATAGATCGGTTTGAAAAATCGAAAAACTTCCTTAGTAAAGGTTTAACGATTTTTTAAGAGCTTTAATTTTCTGATATTGGGGTGGTACATTAGGGTGGTAGGAACAGGGATCTGATAGATAAATACTAGAACCGGATACCTGAGAATAATGTCGGTTAAAGAAGAATATTGGCCTCCTCGAAACTTCAAGATCCGACTGTAAATGCCGAAGATATAACGAAAAATTTATTTTGGCGACCCCAGTGTGCGACGAAAAAAACTAAAAAAAAAAATTTTCGAAACCGCCTCATAGCAATGCTTTATATTCGATGGTGTACGGCGAACTTTATTTTTTCGAGCCGCCCTAGTGTGCAGGCTAATAAGGTCTTGTGACTTTTGGTTGAAGCACATGTTTTATATTTTAAATTGATATAATTTTTTATCAATTTAATTTAAGAAAAATATGATTTGTGGATATTTATAAAATAGGAATTTTTTGTGAGATTTCGTTGTTAGAGTCAAATTTCTTTACACCGAACTATTTCTTCAAATTTGGGAATAGGAAATAGTCACTTGGAGTTAAATCTAGAGAATATGACGGATGAGGTTTCAATTCGTAGCCCAATTTATGCATTTTTGCCAGTGCTGTGGTTAGTACGACGACGGCTAAGCATACTAGTATATACTAGTACCTGGTAGACCGAGCCTTGCTCGGAGCTTTATGATAAGCATTTTGAGGAAAATTTTAAAGTTTTTATATATTTTATATTATAAAGTGCTAAAATAAATTTAGAGGAAAGACATTGTAGAAATATTCAGTTAATTTTGAATTATTTGATTTATTTTGTCCGACCAACACATAGTTTGCAGTTAGTTTACAGTTTAACTCATTTTGAATAATTTTGGAAATTATTCATATCAACAGAAACCTCTGTCGACTCATGCGCAACAACTTTTCTAAAGATTATAGTCTGATCAAATGCACAGTTTACGATTTAATTCATTTTGAGTAGTTTTCTGTGGCGCCACCTGTCGGACTTTGCTTATTCCAATTCATAAACCTTCTTCGGCTTATCCGTAACAACTTTGCTGAAGATTATAGCATGATTAAATGTACAGCATACGATTAAATTGACTTTGAGTAAATTTCAGTAGCGCCACCTGTCGAAATTTCTTCATACCAACTAAGAAACCTTCGTCGGCTCATGTGCAACAACTTTGCTAAAGATTGTAGCATGATTAAATGTACAGATTACGATTAAATTGACTTTGAGTAAGTTTCTGTAGCGCCACCTGTCGGACATTATTCATATCAACTAAAAAGCCTTCGTCGGCTCATGCGCTACAACTTTGCTAAAGATCATAGCATGATCAAATGTACAGTTTACGATTTAATTAATTTTTAGTAATTTTCAGTGGCGCCATCTGTCGGAAATTAGTCTTATCAACTTTAAAACCTTCGCTGGCTTATCTGCAACATCTTCGCTAAAGAGCATAACACAATCAAATTCACAGTTTACTATTCTATAAAGAACATACATACAGACAAACATTCATTTGTTTAAAATAATACTAATTTTTCCCCCTTTTTATTCCCTAATTTCTAAAAGTTCCATATGTATATTTGGTACTTTTTTGGTGCCAATTGAATTCGGTACATTTTTTTAAAACGCATTTAACATAATGTATAATGTTCCTATTCATATTACTTTGGAGATGTTAAGTTATCATTTTATCCCTTTTTTACCCATTTTGGCTCCAAAATCAAAAAAGTACCAAATACGTGTTTCATGTTTTTTTTACATCTATTGATTGCAGAAACTTGGTATTCTTTCTATATTCTTTAGTTTAAAATATAAGAGTGGGTTAAAAAGGTACCAAAAAAACTATTTTCACCCTTTTTTACCCCCTATCGGACATAGTTTCAAAAAAGTACCAAACACCTGTCCGCTTATTTTCATAGCTGTTTAAAACGTAATTTTAATTTTGTTTCTATACCTATTACTTTAGGAGACATAGCGTTTTCGATTTTTCCCCCTTTTTACCCGTTTTTAGGTAAAAGTTCCAAAAGTCCCTTCTTCTTCGACCTATACATCAAAAAAGATACCCACTGTCCAAATTTTATCAAAATCGTTAGAGCCGTTTTCGAGATAGCCATTCTATATATATATATATATATATATATATACAATTATTGCTCGTTTAAGAATATAAGATATTTTGCCTGAGTTCGAGCCCTAGTCACGGTAACATCAATTGAAACTATTGAGCCATGTGTGATGCTTATGGTGTTTATAGTCTTTCACATTTTGTATCACAGATCATTTGCAACCATATCGATTTTTTTCAATTATTTCGGATGTGGGGTCTGCATCTGAAAACCTTTTTATCCGGACATCTCTTATCAGTACCATTTTATAATTTCATGCTCTACATACATATAAGGTAAATATATCGAGCCATAACCGCAGAAAAAGCTTAACTAACATGAATTTCTTATTTGTGTTTGCACCTTGTCCTAAAATTTTAACAGTGTACCTACAAGGTACCCTTACGAACTTATAGCTTAAGTGCTTATTGCTTATTTGTTAATATTTTTTGGGGTTATGTTCGATATATTTGCAGTGTATGCCTATGGGAACTAAAGTACTTTATTATCTATTATTTAGCATAAGAAATTCATGACTCTTTGGTTTTTATTTTGAATAACATAATGGCTCGATTGTGTGTTGCAACTCAACTTTAATTGTGTTGCCATTTGCCTTGACAACTTTTCTTTTACCGACAAAAGGGACCCCTAGTGGGTAAAGATAAATCGGGTACGATTAATTCAATAGTGCTAATGGTTTTTTTAGGTTAGTTTTAGTTATCAAGATATAGCGTTATAAAAAAAATCCAAATTTTACAAAGATTTGGCTCTCAGAAGAAAGTTTTAAAAATTGTTTGATTTTTGGTTTTAAATAAAATTTCTTGATCTAAAAGCTACAGCTTATAACTCCTAATCTCGAATATAAAGGACTTTTTATATAGAATGTTTTTTAGAAATAAATTTTTTAGAAATTAAATTCTTAAAAAATTGGCCTTGAATGGGTTAAATGTGAAAAGAAAGTATGAGTATTTACTTATTATTATAATCTAATTTTTTCATATAATTAAATTTAATGATTTTATAATTAGATTTATTAAAAACTGCATGATATCATATAACAAAATGTTAGTGTTTTTGCAAATTCGTTAAAGCAATTATTGCAGCAATTTTCTTTTCCATAAACCCTTTAAGAGGGAATACGGTTGTGTAGAGTTGAAAGTATCTATTAACAAGTAAGAAAGTGCTATAGTCGGTTAAGACCGACCATACGATACCCTTCAAACCCCTTTTCTCAAAACTTATATATTTAAGATGTTTTCGTCATTTGGACTTATATGAGAGCAAGGGAAAAATGTGGACCGATTATCTCGAAATTTGGCAAGTTGATTACAGTTGTTACAAAAATTATGTATGCAAAAAATAAACATAAAATTCTCATTATTTTCAGAGCGTTATCACGAGCGTTTTAGTGATTTTTGTCTCATTTAGTGCGTTCTGACAGAAGAGTTTGTATGGGAGCTATGGTCAAATGTGAACCGATTTCAACAAAATTTTGTACAGTGATTTATGTTTACATAAACAGTATTTGTTTCAAATTTGTATTTGTTTTCAATTTTCAAAAATATTGGTATTTGTGGCCAAAATATCAATTCCCGGAAGTTTGACCCATTGGAGGTACCATAAAAAATGAATCGATTTTAATGAATTTCAATAGCCATGGTCTGTGCCAAATTTCATCAAATTATCTTTAGAATTGCGACCTGTAGTTTGATTACAAGGTTTACATTAGACGGACGTACTGACACCGCTAAATCAACTCAGAAAGTGATTCCAAGCCTATTGGTATACTAAAAAGTGGGTCTAAGACAAATATTTCTATGCGTTACATACATCAGCACAAACTTATAATTCCACCTATGGTGGTGAAGGGCATAATAAACATTGCACACCCTACATAAACACTAGTCAAGCCAAGCTGAGGATGATAAATAATGGTTAATAATGCGAGATGTAATAACATGGACTTGTTTTCGGATTACTCAGATATAATATAGTTATGGATTGCACCATCTAATTCTACGACCTAGTGATATCAAATGGATCATGTCTTTTTTTAATTTTTGGATTAATTTTGGACTAGACCTTATGAAGTACTCCTTATACACGTACAAGGTTAGACCCACTTTTTTTTAGAATCGATTATTTAAATTTCGTATTATCATTTATAAAATATTTTTTAAGTGTATGTTTCTGATTGAATGACGGACAAACCACTGAACAAATTGCTGGCAAAGATTCAAAGCAATTTTATATTTATTTAAACTCTAGATGGCGCTGTTGTGAAAATGTAGACATTTGTATTAACCATATACAAATGGTCAAAAAAAGTGGTTATTATAATTAGAATATAACAAGAAAATGAATGAATGAATGACACTGGATATCAATAATAAATGGTAATAGACTTTTACGATTTATTACTTGTTTTTATTTTGAGTTAAAGTTGTATCACATTTTATCGGTTACTCTGCAGTTGCCGAAGTCGCCGTTATCTTTTCAGGTATAAACGAGAGTTCAATGATTTCGAATAAAAATGGGTTTTGCGTCATTTGTTTATGCCAAAACATTAAAAAGTCAATAAAACAAAAATATACATACTTACTATATTTATATTAAATATTTAAGCCTTCAAGAATTCTCGCAGCACTTGGCACAGTGTCGTCAGTTTATATAAAATGTGGTCAGAAATTGAATAAGTTATTGTAAATCAATAAATTTTGGTATATGTAATAGTTCGTCTGAAACATTTGTGGGCTTACATAGAAAAACTAAATTCTTTTAATACTCAATATTCATAATTAGTTTTAGTTTAGAAAATTTCCGGTAAAAATAGAAAATTTTCAAAATTTCCTTTAAAAATCGGAAACTTTGGAAATTTCTTACAAAAATAGGAAATTTTAGAAAAGCTCCCTATAAAAATAGGACATTTTTGAAAAAATTTCCTATACAAAGATAGGAAATTTTGAATATTTTAAAGTTTTAAAATTTCCTATAAAATAAGGTAATTTTTGAAAAAATTTCTATAAAAATAGGAAATTTTTGAAAAATTTCGTATAAAAATAGGAACTTTTTGAAAAATTTCCTATAAAAATAGGAAATTTTTGAAAAATTTCCTATAAAAATAGGAAATTTTTGAAAAATTTCCTATAAAAATAGGAAATTTTTGAAAAATTTCCTATAAAAATAGGAAATTTTTGAAAAATTTCCTATAAAAATAGGAAATTTTTGAAAAATTTCCTATAAAAATAGGAAATTTTTGAAAAATTTCCTATAAAAATAGGAAATTTTTGAAAAATTTCCTATAAAAATAGGAAATTTTTGAAAAATTTCCTATAAAAATAGGAAATTTTTGAAAAATTTCCTATAAAAATAGGAAATTTTTGAAAAATTTCCTATAAAAATAGGAAATTTTTGAAAAATTTCCTATAAAAATAGGAAATTTTTGACAAATTTCCTATAAAAATAGGAAATTTTTGAAAAATTTCCTATAAAAATAGGAAATTTTTGAAAAATTTCCTATAAAAATAGGAAATTTTTGAAAAATTTCATATAAAAATAGGAAATTTTTAAAAAATTTCCTATAAAAATAGGAAATTTTTGAAAAATTTCCTATAAAAATAGGAGTTTTTGAAAAATTTCCTATAAAAATAGGAAATTTTTGACAAAATTTCCTATAAAAATAGGAAATTTTTGACAAAATTTCCTATAAAAATGGGAAATTTTTGACAAAATTTCCTATAAAAATAGGAAATTTTTGACAAAATTTCCTATAAAAATATTAAATTTTTGACAAAATTTCCTATAAAAATAGGAAATTTTTGACAAAATTTCCTATAAAAATAGGAAATTTTTAAAAAATTTCCTATAAAAATAGGAAATTTTTGAAAATTTTCCTATAAAAATAGGAAATTTTTGAAAAATTTCCTTTAAAAAAAGGAAATTTTTGAAAAATTTCCTATAAAAATAGGAAATTTTTGAAAAATTTCCTATAAAAATAGGAAAATTTTGAAAAATTTCCTATAAAAAAAGGAAAATTTTGAAAAATTTCCTATAAAAAAAGGAAATTTTTGAAAAATTTCCTATAAAAATAGGAAATTTTTGAAAAATTTCCTATAAAAATAGGAAATTTTTGAAAAATTTCTATAAAAATAGGAAATTTTTGAAAAATTTTTATAAAAATAGGAAATTTTTGAAAAATTTCCTATAAAAATATGAAATTTTTGAAAAATTTCCTATAAAAATATGAAATTTTTGAAAAATTTCCTATAAAAATAGGAAATTTTTGAAAAATTTCCTATAAAAATAGGAAATTTTTGAAAAATTTCCTATAAAAAAAGGAAATTTTTGACAAAATTTCCTATAAAAATAGAAAATTTTTGACAAAATTTCCTATAAAAATAGGAAATTTTTGACAAAATTTCCTATAAAAATAGGAAATTTTTGACAAAATTTCCTATAAAAATAGGAAATTTTTGACAAAATTTCCTATAAAAATAGGAAATTTTTGACAAAATTTCCTATAAAAATAGGAAATTTTTGACAAAATTTCCTATAAAAATAGGAAATTTTTGACAAAATTTCCTATAAAAATAGGAAATTTTTGACAAAATTTCCTATAAAAATAGGAAATTTTTGACAAAATTTCCTATAAAAATAGGAAATTTTTGACAAAATTTCCTATAAAAATAGGAAATTTTTGACAAAATTTCCTATAAAAATAGGAAATTTTTGACAAAATTTCCTATAAAAATAGGAAATTTTTGACAAAATTTCCTATAAAAATAGGAAATTTTTGACAAAATTTCCTATAAAATAGGAAATTTTTGACAAAATTTCCTATAAAAATAGGAAATTTTTACAAAATTTCCTATAAAAATAGAAAATTTTTGACAAAATTTCCTATAAAAATAGGAAATTTTTGACAAAATTTCCTATAAAAATAGGAAATTTTTGACAAAATTTCCTATAAAAATAGGAAATTTTTGACAAAATTTCCTATAAAAATAGGAAATTTTTGACAAAATTTCCTATAAAAATAGGAAATTTTTGACAAAATTTCCTATAAAAATAGGAAATTTTTGACAAAATTTCCTATAAAAATAGGAAATTTTTGAAAAATTTCCTATAAAAGTAGAAAATTTTTAAAATTTTTGGATTTATAAAAATTATGTATTTCTTATATTGGTCCTCTATTTAAATCCATAATTTCTTCTCTTGCAGATGGATTTACCGAACAAAAATCCTATATCATGAAAACGATGTTGGACAATGACAAAGGTGGCACATTTATAAACACCCTCAATCTTTTTCCAAAAGAAAAACTCATGTATGAAACAATTTTACCGCAATTGGAAGCTTTATATGAAGAATGTAATAGTAAGGTAAAATTTGCTCCAAAATGTCAATGGATAGAAGATAAATCGGGCAGGATAACTTTGGTATTGGAGGATCTGTTAACCAAGAAATTTCGTAATATTAATCGTTTGAAGGGTTTCGATATGACGCATATGAAGAGAGTTCTAGAGAAATTGGCAGAATTTCATGCTGCCTCTGTGGTGCTGCAGGATCGTATAGGGCCATATGCAAAAGAGTTCACGAATACCTATTTACCAGCAAACTATCAAAAATCAAAATCCTATCAAGTAAGAGTGCAAAGCTATAAGGCAGCTATGGCCCAGTGGGGCTTAGAAGATTATGAAAAATATGCCAAGAGAATAGTAAGTTAAAGGGAAAATATATATTTATTTATGCATAAGTAATTTGAAATCTATTTACTTCCAGCCCAACGCCGAACAATATGTCCATGCCACCTTACAATGCTTTAGCCAAGAAACCAATGAATTTAAAGTACTTAATCATGGCGACTTTTGGTCCAGTAATATAATGCTCAACTACACCAATAAGGCTGCCGCTACCAATGATATAAATCAAATTCGTTTTGTGGACTTTCAAATGTGCAAATGGGCCAGTCCGGCCATGGATTTGTGGGAGTTAATTATTTGCTCAGTGGAAAGTAATTTGCGTATACGCAATTTTGATTCCTTTATACGTATTTATCATACGCACCTGCTGAAAAGTCTGAAATTTTTAAAATATGAAAAACCTATGCCACTTTTAAGTGATCTTCACATTAGCATGTTGAGACATGGCTTCTGGGGTTATTTTACTTCCTTTACCCATTTAGTCATGATACTATTGCCCTCGGATAAGGAAGCAAGTCTTTTGAAACTTATGCAGCCGGGGGAAGATGGTGACAGATTTCGGATGAAAGCTTTTACGAATCCTCTGTATGTGAGAGCTATTTTGGATATTCTACCATTTTTGTATAGAAGAGGGATACTGGAGTTTGATTAGGCTGATTATATATGTTTTAGAATAGTTCAAGAAAATCTCAAGAATAAAAAAAGTTAAAACTGATTATAAAGTCTTAAGCTTTAAGCATCTTTATAGAAAGCTTGATTTTGAAAGTTTCTTTTTGTGGTTAAGTGTTTGGTAAGTAATTTCGTGGTCCATAACTTTTACGATGTAATAGAATAATTTTTACAAATCCTTACTCAAAATTCTTTTAAAGGTATTTTCATATCTTCATGATGTGAATAATTTTATATGAAAGCATTTACAAATCACAAATATTCATATCTTAGTATCGAAATCCCAAAAATGCAAAATCATCCTAAGACTGCTGACTCATTTTGAATTATCTTAAAAATGCTAAGTCATCCTAAACCTGCTTGCTGAGTAATCCTAAAATTAATGAGTCATCCTAAAATTTCTGAATCATCCTAAAACTGCTGATTCATCCAAAAACTGGCGATTCATCCTAAAACTGAAAATTCATCCTACAACTAAAACTTGTTGAGTCATCTTAAACTGCTGAGTCATCCTAAAAATTGCAATAAAGATAACATAACTTTGATACTCTTTAGAAAATTTTTTATAATTTTTTTTTCTATAGAAAAAAGTTTATTATAAAATTTTTTCTATATAAAATGTTCATTATAAAATATTTTCTTTAGAAAAATTTTCATTCTAAAATTTTTTATTTTAAGAAAAATTTTCATTATAAAAATTTTTTTAGAAAAATTTTCATCAAAACCTTTTTCTTTAAAAAAAATTTTAAATAAAATATTTTTTTTTAGAAAAATGTTCATTACAAAATTTGTGCTTCAGAAAAATAAAATTGTTACAAAAAAATTTCTATAGAAAAGTTTTCATGTGGAAAATTTTTCTATAGAAAAATTATATAGAAACATTTGTCTATAGAAAAATTTTCTATAGAAAAATTTTTCTATAGAAAAATTTTCTATAGAAAAATTTTTCTATAAAAAAATTTTTATTAGAAAAATTTTTCTATAGATAAATTTTCATTAGAAAAATTTTTCTATAGAAAAATTTTCATTAGAAAAATTTTTCTATAGAAAAAATTTCTATAAAAATTTTTCTATGGAAAAATTTTCATTATAAAAATTTTTCTATGGAAAAATTTTCATTATAAAAATTTTTCAATGGAAAAATTTTCATTATAAAAATTTTTCAATGGAAAAATTTTCATTATAAAAATTTTTCTATGGAAAAATTTTCATTATAAAAATTTTTCTATAGAAAAATTTTCATTATAAAAATTTTTCTATAGAAAAATTTTTATAATAAAATTTTTTCTATAGAAAAATTTTTATCATAAATTTTTCATTATAAAAAATTTTCTAAAGAAAATTTTTTATAAAGAAAAATTTGTATTTTAAATTATTTGCTATTGAAAAATTTTCAATAAAAAAATTTTCATTACAAATTTTTTCTACAAGAAAATTTTCATTAAAATTTTTTTATATAGAAAATTATAATTCATTTAAAATTTTTTTATGTAGAAAAAATGTCTTTTTAAATTTTTTCTATAGAAAAATTTTCGTTATAATTTTTTTTTCTATAGAAACATTTTTATTATGAAAATTTTCATTATACATTTTTTCAATAGAAAAATTTTGCTGTAAACTTTTATGTTTTTCATTATAAAATTTTTTTCATTATAAAATTTTTTCTATAGAAAAATTTTCGTTATAAATTTTTTTCTATAGAAAAGTTTTCATTATAAAATTTTTTCAATAGAAAAATGTTGATTATAATTTTATTTATCGAAAAATTTTTATTTTAATTTATTTTTTAGAAAAATTTTTATTATAAAATTTTTTCTATAGACAATTTTTCATTATAAATTTTTTTCTAAAAAATTTTGATTTTTTCTTTAGAGACATTTGCATTATAAATATTTTTCTATAGAAACATTTTCATTACTACATTTTTTCTATAGAATTTTTTTTTAAATTTTCATTATAAAATTTTTTCTATATACAAATTTCCATTATTAAATTTTTTCATTATAAGAAAAATTTTTTTTATTAATCATTTTTTTCAATAGAAGGTCTTTGGATATAGATTTTTTTACAGAAACATTTTCATTATAAATTTTTTTCAGTAGAAAAATTTTCTTTATAAAATTTTTTCTATAGAAAAATTTTTATTAAAAAATGTTTTCGTTAGAAAATTTTGATTTTTATTTTTTTTTTCTATAGAAAAAATTTCATTATAACATTTTTTCTATAGAAGATTATTACATGAATTTCAATATCAAAATGTCGTTTTTATAAAAATTGAATTGAAAAATCTTGTGACATTTTAATCGCCATATCATAAGAACCAAGAAAACCTCTTTGAGTTTCATTAAGTTTTCAAAAGTTTCGTTTCAGTAACTGGAATCGAATGCTTACGCTTTTAACCTATTCAAAATGTGCACACACACTTAATTTTCTTCATTTAAAATTGTTTTAAATTAACGTTTTTTTAAGAATTATTACGCTGGCAACTTGAAGTGTTATCTCCCCAAAAAATGTCTACTAAAAGCTCTCTCTGTTGATTCATTTTAAAAGCACTTGAGTTTATGTGTTCAATACGGGGCTAAGAGAGATAAGCTTTTTAAATAAACTTTACTCGTACACTTAAATTCATAAAAAATAAATACGAAATTCCTCCCGTTTGCTTTACTTTAACACTCACTCTTTCTTCATATTTATCAAAATTTTAAATTGTACAGAAGTTTCATCATTCGTTTAAAATAATTTCGAAGTATTAATTGTAATCAGGTGACCCGGGTGAAGTTAAGAAAAAAAACAAAAATGGGTACCGGTGCCAAAAACTATACACCTCCAGAATGGATAACAGCTGAATTTTTACAGGATGTTCTCAAGGAATATTTCAAAGATGACACTTTGGAAGTGCATGATATAATTGTTAAAGGAATAACAGCCTCGGAGGAAGAGGGCAGTGGATTTGCCAGTGAAATGCATCGGGCAATATTCAATTTAAAACGTAACGATGTTACCGGCAAATTTTCTGTTATTATTAAGGTATGAAATTGAAAACGTATTATTTTGTATTTTTCCAAATTCTTGTTTGTTATTAATCAATAATTTTTTTTTATTGTTGTTATGGTCATTAAGTCACATGCTTTTTGCCTAAATTATAAGAATACACTTGTTGTGCCTATTTCTATTAGAATATTTCTATTAAAATCAAGGTTAGAGCTTTTGAAATGTGTGAGATTTAGAAATGAGTGAATGCCTTTTAGAGAAAAGGGCCGGTTGCTTTTAAAAAGCTCTATTTTGTGGTGTTGAATAATTTCTTTTGAAAATTTTTAAAGAATTCAAATTGTGTCAATGCACTTTATTAAGAATTGTTTATAAAGAATTGAATAATATTTAGTTTGGTTTGCCATTTCATCATGAACAGGTTGACAAAAGAACAACGCTTGCAAATCGTGCAAATTTATTTCGAAAATAATGGTTCAGTTCGCGAAGTTTACCGCAAGCTCCGTCCATTTTATGGTCGACATAATCGTCCATCACAGCAATTAATTCGGTTAACCATGGATCGTTTTCGCACTACGTTTACTCTATGTGATAATACGCATCCGCAGCGACGTCGAACAGTGCGCACCGAAGAAACAATTGCCGCTGTAGAGCAAAGTGTTGAAGAGGACCCGAATGAATCGATTCGCCACCGTGCACAGCAATTGGAGCTTTGTCCATCAACTTTATGGAAGATTTTGCGCAAAGATCTTGGCTTGCGACCTTACAAGATCCAGCTTGTGCAAGAATTAAAGCCGCGAGACCATGCAATGTGTCGTGATTTTGGTGTATGGGCCGAAAATGAGATTGATCTCGATGCTGATTTTCATCGCAAAATTTTGTTCAGTGATGAGGCTCATTTTTGGTTGAATGGCTACGTCAACAAGCAAAATTGTCGCATTTGGAGTGAAGAGAATCCACATGAGACCCTTGAGACGCCATTACATCCACAAAAACTGACTGTTTGGTGTGCTCTATGGGCTGGTGGAGTCATTGGGCCATACTTCTTCCGAAATAATGCTGGAGAGTCAGTTACCATAAATGGAGACCGGAATAGAGCCATGATAACCGACTATTTTGTTGCCCAATTGGGTGGCATGAATGTGGATGAGTTGTGGTTCCAACAAGACGGCGCTATATGCCACACAGCGCACTTCACAATTAATTTATTGAAGGAAACATTCGATGAGCGCATAATTTCGCGGAATGAACCTGTCAATTGGCCACCAAGATCGTGCAATTTGACACCACTGGATTATTTTCTTTGGGGATATGTGAAGTCGCTCGTCTACGCCAACAAACCAGAAACGTTAGGGGACTTGGAAGCCAACATTCGTGGCGTTATTGCCAACATACGGCCCCATATGCTCGAAAAAGAAGTTGAAAATTGGACCTGTAGAATTGGCTTTATTCGAGCTAGCCGCGGCGGCCACCATAAATGGAGACCGGAATAGAGCCATGATAACCGACTATTTTGTTCCCCAATTGGGTGGCATGAATGTGGATGAGTTGTGGTTCCAACAAGACGGCGCTACATGCCACACAGCGCACTTCACAATTGATTTATTGAAGGAAACATTCGATGAGCGCATAATTTCGCGGAATGGACCTGTCAATTGGCCACCAAGATCGTGCGATTTGACACCACTGGATTATTTTCTTTGGGGATATGTGAAGTCGCTCGTCTACGCCAACAAACCAGAAACGTTAGGGGACTTGGAAGCCAACATTCGTGGCGTTATTGCCAACATACGGCCCCATATGCTCGAAAAAGAAGTTGAAAATTGGACCTGTAGAATTGGCTTTATTCGAGCTAGCCGCGGCGGCCACATGCTCGAAATCATATTTAAACATTAATGGCATAAAATTATCCTTCCAATAAAGCCAAATTGATGGACATAAAAACGATTTTCTTGTGTTTTATTTCAATTCGAAGTTCTATACCTCTAAAAAAACACCCATTAAAAACATATGAATTCAATTCCACTTTGAAAATAGAAAGTGGTTTCATTCCGAAAAATTTTTTCGTTTTACTTTTTCAATAGAAGCAAAGTGCGGAATTCATTCCACTTCCGAACGGAATTGTGTTCTGTGACATGGCTGTATATTTAGAAAATTTTAGCCACATTAAAGCTAAACAACTTTTGTGAACACACCAATATAATCTGAACGTGTCTAGATAGCAAAAATAGGTCATAAAGACTATCTGGTGCCAACATATTAAAATTTTTAACTCAAATTGAAGCACGAAAAAATGTTTCAAATTGTTGTCTGATGAAATAGTTAGTCGGTTACAATGTTCCAAGTGGTGTAAGAGATAACTTTTTTATCAGATATGAACTCCAATTGCTTCAAATGCACTTAATATATTAAAATTTGAATGAAATCGTATAAAAATGTGTCAGATTCGGTGCACTGTTAACTACTTTTGCTTCTAGATTCCTTATACTTTGTCGAAATTTCCTCACAGATATCTCTTTTGAGAGGTCTTGAAAATATCTAGTTTTGAGTTTCTAAAAATGTTACAAAAAATTGCCGAAAGATGGCGGTGCTGACATGTTTCTAACAAATGTATCAAATACATTTAATTCGGATCTTTTTCGATGTTGGTATATTCAGAAAAAAATTAGACCAAATACTCCTGAACAAAATTGTCGAACATTGTCAAACCATATTTTAAAGTTTTAATTATTAATAATGCGATTTCCGTATGTAACCTAAAAATAGCGAAATCTTTTAAAAGAAATCAGAAACAAAGAAGTCGTAGAACAAACATTATTTTTATATCCCCAGAAAATTATTTTATACAATATAAAAGTTATTTTTTGCAAAAAGCCGTTTTTGAGATATTACAAATTATAAAATTAGACTTTTTACACTGTTGTGCAGTGTAATTAGACTAAATTCGTTTGCAATAGCTTTATAGTTCAACATTTAAATGTTAAGTGGTTTCCCTATTTTGCACAAAATTTTGTCCCATAACCGGGTATAATTTAATATTAATAAGCTGTAAAATACTTTTGGTTGTGCTTAGTATGTAATGGGTATTTTTTTTAGAGGTATAGAACTTCGAATTGAAATAAAACACAAGAAAGTCGTTTTAATGTCCATCAATTTGGCTTTATTGGAAGGATAATTTTATGCCATTAATGTTTAAATATGATTTAGGGCATGTGGCCGCCGCGGCTGGCTCGAATAAAGCCAATTCTACAGGTCCAATTTTCAACTACTTTTTCGAGCATATGGGGCCGTATGTTGGCAATAACGCCACGAATATTGGCTTCCAAGTCCCCTAACGTTTCTGGTTTGTTGGCGTAGACGAGCGACTTCACATATCCCTAAAGAAAATAATCCAGTGGTGTCAAATCGCACGATCTTGGTGGCAAATTGACAGGTCCATTCCGCGAAATTATGCGCTCATCGAATGTTTCCTTCAATAAATCAATTGTGACGTGCGCTGTGTGGCATGTAGCGCCGTCTTGTTGGAACCACAACTCATCCACATTCATGCCATCCAATTGGGGAACAAAATAGTCGGTTATCATGGCTCTATACCGGTCTCCATTTATGGTAACTGACTCTCCAGCATTATTTCGGAAGAAATATGGCCCAATGACTCCACCAGCCCATAGAGCACACCAAACAGTCAGTTTTTGTGGATGTAATGGCGTCTCAAGGGTCTCATGTGGATTCTCTTCACTCCAAATGCGGCAATTTTGCTTGTTGACGTAGCCATTCAACCAAAAATGAGCCCCATCACTGAACAAAATTTTGCGATGAAAATCAGCATCGAGATCAATCTCATGTTTGGCCCATACACCAAAATCACGACGCATTGCATGGTCTCGCGGCTTTAATTCTTGCACAAGCTGGATCTTGTAAGGTCGCAAGCCAAGATCTTTGCGCAAAATCTTCCATAAAGTTGACGGACAAAGCTCCAATTGCTGTGCACGGTGGCGAATCGATTCATTCGGGTCCTCTTCAACACTTTGCTCTACAGCGGCAATTGTTTCTTCGGTGCGCACTGTTCGACGTCGCTGCGGATGCGTATTATCAAATAGAGTAAACGTAGTGCGAAAACGATCCATGGTTATCCGAATTAATTGCTCTGATGGACGATTATGTCGACCATAAAATGGACGGAGCTTGCGGTAAACTTCGCGAACTGAACCATTATTTTCGAAATAAATTTGCACGATTTGCAAGAGTTGTTCTTTTATCAACCTGTTCATGATGAAATGGCAAACCAAACTAAATATTAATCACTTGACAGCTGACAAAATGGCCGCCAGTTAAAAAAGTGATGCCAACTTAAAGTTCTATACCTCAATAAAAAACACCCGATAGTTAAGATAAACATGTTGATAGTTACACGGCAGTTTCATATATTTTGTTAGGAGTTCCTAATGCATATACCGTATATAAAGTCTGGATATTGATTCATAGCTATCTAATTTCGTAGGTGCAATCATAATATACTGAATATATCTTTACCTCAAAATCTTTTTGATTGTAGATCTAACAAGTAAGAGTATTATATTCGGCTGTGCCGAATCTTATATACCCACCATCAAGTTGTGTTAAATTTAGAAACATATCTCATATATCTACAAAAACATCTCATATATCTACAAAAACATATCTCATATATATTCAAAATCTGGACCACAACTGAAAAAATCGCTAAGCTAATTGGTATTGTTGGTAAAACCTATGGACTAAATTCGGTGGCCGTAGCTTTATAGTTCAACATTTAAAAATATTTTAGTGGTTTCCCCAGTATTTACTTTGATCAAAATTCGGTCTCATAACCGGGTATAGTTTTACATTAATAAGTTGTTAAATACTTTTCGTTGTGCTTAATATGTAGTTAGGCTAAACACATTAATAGTAATACGGCAGGTCCATATATTTCGTTATGAGTTCCTAATGCATTCATCATATATAAAGTCTGGGCTGAACATTGATTGATGCCTATCTAATTTCATAAGTGCAATCTTAATATAATGAATGTACCTCCAAATCTTTTTGAATGTAGATATAAAAAGGGGATGTTATATCGGGTGGTTAAATTTCAAGGGCCGATGTTGATTTTGAATAAAACAGTTTTATTTTATTATAATATATTCCCAGCAAAACTTTTCATTACCAAATAATGAGTTAAACAGTTAAACTATTGAACACGAACTACTTACTCATTCACTGTTTAAGTCATTACATTAACATGGGGATGTCATTGGAGGCAAGTACTTACCAATTGCAGAAATGTAATGACTTGGGTAAGTAATTGGAAGACAACAACAACAACAACTTTTTTGTTGTTGTTTTACTTAAAAAACATATTTTTAAACGAAATACAAATTTTTTCTTATGACCCCATGGGGGCTCGAACCCAGACCCTCCGACTGCTAGGCGGAGACTCTTCCACCGAGCTACTTCATATGTTGAAAAATTAGCAGCTTATAATTAATATAAACAATTTTTATTTTTAGATCCAAAATCATGTGACAATAACTTTGTTTTTCTCTGCTTTTTTGCTTTGTTGTAATTTTTGGAAACATATTTCTATACGATTTTTTGTAAATGTTTAATGCATTTAATAAACAAAAAAGAAGTGTTTTTTAATTATTTTAAAACTTAAACAATTTAAATCTTCCATTTTGTATAAGTTTTTATATAATATTGGCTCTTACTTACTTAAATGGCCTATAGATACAACCTATTTTCTTCGATCTTGTGCGAATATTCTTCAATTTTGTAGGCCAAGTTGTGAAAATTTTTCCTCTACTTGGTCTTTCCATCCCATTTTTTATCGTTCTTATTTTACAACTCGCGGTACATGTTAGCTCACTACGTAACGTAGCTCTTTTGGTGATGTCACTAGGAGGTCAGTGTCCACAGTTGAAATAAAGGATAACCAAGATAAGTCTATGCTTACCAAGTTAAGACCAAGCAGAACCGTTGCTTGGTATCCAATAGGTATGTAGCCTACATAATCAAAATTGACTCATGATAGTATTTTTTCATTACCGTGAGTTAGTTTTCCAAATTTTTTTTTACAGAAGGTAATATTTATGTTTTTAAAATTCAAAAATCATTTAAAAATACATTTTTAATAAAAAAAAAATAAAAAAAATTGTTGCTCTTGGTGGGATTTGAACCCGGGCCATTCAGTTCAACTTACCATTTTAATTACAAATAAGTACTTATGTAATAACTTATTAGTTATTCGGAGGGTATGCTGTAGTCATTACAAGGTAACCAGATACCAGAGTACTTGCCGTTACCAAAGTTTTGCTGGGTTAGTATTACTCAATTATGTATGGAACAAAATATCGGCCAAATGGGCGCCGCGACAACGGCGGCACACCTCCATCCGATGGTCCAAATTTTCGATGGTCCTGAGGCATAATGGAGGTTCTATGCCGTTAATGTGCCGAATTATCTCATCCTTTAGCTCTTGAATTGTTGCTGGCTTATCAACGTACACCTTTTCTTTCAAATAACCCTAAAGAAAAAAGTCCAACGGTGTCAAATAACATGATCTTGGCGGCCAATTGACTTCGCCATTACGTGAGATAACACGGCCATTGAATTTGTTGCACAAAAGAGTCATTGTTTCGTTAGCTGTGTGGCAAGTAGCACCGTCCTGCTGAAACCACATATAGTCCACATCCATATCTTCCAATTCGGGCCATAAAAAGTTCGTTATCACCTCACGATAGCGAACACCATTCACAGTAACTGCCTGACCGGTCTCATTTTGAAAAAAAAATACGATCCAATGATGCCACCAGCCCATAAACCGCACCAAACAGTCACTCTTTGTGGGTTCATTGGTTTTTCGACAATCACTCTTGGATTCTCATTCGCTCAAATGCGGCAATTCTGTTTATTGACGAATCCACTGAGGTAAAAATGTGCCTCATCACTGAAGATGATTTTCTTCGAAAATTGATCATCCACTGTTGCCATTTCTTGCCACCATTCTGCCCATTCACGACGCACTTTGGGGCGAAAGCCTTCAATAATGGCGATTAATTCAAAAGATGAACTTTAACTTTCACAACCATATTTGATACCATATGAAAGTAGATAAAATTCTACATCACCAACTACAAAAATAAAGTTCTTGGTAGTTTATTTTATTTACAGTGTGTGTTCAAAGTTCAATAATTTTTGTTATTTTTGCGCGAATTGATTAAAAGAAAAAATTTTGATATTTCAAGTGATTATAGTTGTTATTAAAACTTTTATAAGTAAAAGTTTTTTAATGGAACCGTTAACTTCAGGTATATGAGCATTTAAAAAGATATTTTTTATTTAAATAAATGTTTTAAAAATATTTATAAAATAAAAAAAATAAATTGCTCTAAAAATTTGATAATTTTAATATATACATTGAGTTTTAACAACTTTGCGGATGAGTGCAGGAAAAAATGATTATATGGTCTTAAAATATAATATCTTAGCTAATAAATCCCAAAATATTTTGTTGCGCGTTAGTGCGATTTTTGAGTTATGGAAGTTTTTGTGAATGAATTCTAGTTGCCGGCAGGTCGGTTTCAAAACTCATTTTTTTATATTTTCGAAAATTTTACTTAGAAAATATAAGAATATTAAAATTATTTCACCGGTAATTAAAAATATACAACTAGGAAAATAAAATTAATGAAAAACGGAGGTCAATTCTTTAACAGTTTCGCCGTACCAACGATTTTAATTCGCCAATTTTCGGCGAAAAATTTAATTTTTTGGTCTTTATTTTACAAGTGCTTATTAAATTTATTTCTGTTCAATTTTGATAAAACTGTTAATCAATATTATTGCTCAGTATATACAAAATTTATAGTGAGTCTTTTTTTTTCAAATTGGATAATTTTAACCCTTTCTTTCCCGGGGCAAAGCTCAAATTTTTAATTTTTTATTTTTCATGGTAATATAACAATAATCAAATAATTATTTTTATGAAATTAATGATACAAATAATTATTTTTATATGATTTTCCGAAATTCACTAATAAATTTCTAAATTTCCCTAATTTTGTCATAAAAAACTAAAAAATCCAAATTTTTACTTTTGAGCCCGGGAAAGAAAGGGTTAATGTCATACAATTTCGAAAAAACATCCAGCATACATTCTCTATATACTGGACAATAATATGCATTAAGATATTGTTAAATTTGAACATAAGTGAAATTTACCAAACACCTCCTCAAATTATGACCAAAAAATTACATTTCCGCGAAATTTTAAAAGTATGATGATTTTGTAGTAAATATTGCTTTTATAAATAACTAAATGAAGAAAATAAAGAAGCTTTATATTTTTTTAATGTTTATTTTCTGAAATGTTTGTTTTGTGTTTACAAATATTTATAAATAAAAAATAATACTATTTTCTAATGTGACTTTTTTGAGTAAAATCTTTGGAGTTATGAATTTTGAAAAAAACGTATTTTTTGTTAAAACTAAACATAAACAAATATTTAATATTTATTTTATTTATTTAAACAAAACAAAATATTTTTTCTAAAGACACATAAAATATGCTCTAATTTACAATTTAATTTATTAATTTATCATTTTTAATTCCAAAGTTACAGCAAAAATAGTCAAATAAGACCATTTTATCTAAAATAGAAAAAAGCCCATAAAAGGTTAACAATTTATGTTTTTTCAAAATTTGTTCTTTTAAATATTGGGCTTTTATGTATTTATTAATATTTATCATTAAAAAATAACAATATTTTAAAATTACGACTTTTATGAATTAATCGCCACTTTCTGTACCATTCACCCCACTGTGCGACGTTTGGAATGGTCAAGAGGCTTTAGTTCTTGAGCCAATTGTAAGCGTGTAAATGCAAGTCTTTATGCATAATGTTCATCAACGACGAGCGTGAAAGGTGCAATTGTTGGGCACGACGACGAATTGAGATGGACGGCTCTTCAGCCACACGATCGCGTACAGCAGCAATATTTTCTGCAGTACGAGCTGTAGAGCATGCACTGGTGTTCTCACATCTTCTACAGACCCGATTTGCTCCATTTTTTCCACGATTTTTGCAATTGTACGCACATTTGGGCGATCAAATTGACCAAAAAAATCACGAAGTGAACGATATGCATTTTGATTTGAACGCCCATTTTCATAATAAGTCTGGATAACATTAACACGTTGTTGGATTGTGTATCTCTCCATGGTTCAAATTGAGTAAGTCTGAAATAGAGAAATGTCAAATAAAATTTAAAAAAAAACTTGGCGTGGTTCACATTCAACATCGGCCCTTACAATTTAACCCCCTTTATATACAAGAATTATAGCCAAATGATGACCGATTGTAACAAAATTTTACACACTGGCTGGTATATATATAGAGCTTATTCTTGAAAAATTTAGTGGCGATAGCTATCTAGTTTCTAATTTAATAGCTTTTAACTGGCCTTTGCTAAAATTTTTGGTTTCCGTGAGTGTTTTTTATATGAAAGCTGAAGTCAAATATGGACTGATTCCTATAAAATTTGATAAACTGATCAAAAATTGCATAAAACTTCCCTATTTTAAATTTAATCGTCATAGCTATAACAATTGTATTCAATTTATCAGCATTAATGTGTTTCCCGGGGCGGGGTTATATGGGAGCTCTAACTAAATTTGAACCGATTTTGTTCATTTTCAAAATACATCTTTTTCAAGATATCCAAAATACTTTTGTAAAATTTGGTCCCTCTAGCTCTTTTCGTTAAGGCGCTATCGTGCTTTTATCTGACGGACAGACGGACATAAACCATTTTCTTTATGTATTTTTGTGTTTCCATAAGTTTTTTATATGGTAGCTATGGTCAAATGGTGGCCGATTGTGACAAAATTTTGCACACTGGCTGGCATTGACATAAGACTTTCTTTAGTGGTTATATCTGTTATACTTTTGGATTTATTGGCATTTAAGTGTATTTTAGGTGAAATTTAGGCTGTTTTCGTAAGTTTTTTGTATGGGAGCTATGACTAAATGTGTACCGATTTCGATGAAATTTTATATGCTGCCTAAAACTTATGTACAACTTCTATATACCGGATTTGATCATCAAAACTATTATAGTTTGTTATTTATTAGCAAATAAGCGATTAGCCTAGGCGAGGTTATATGGGAGCTTTGATCAAATGTTAACCGATTTCGCCCAATATCAATACCAAACTTTTCTCAAAAATGAAGAATATTTTTGCACGAAAGAAGCTATCATTTAGGCGTTATCGTGATTTTAACAGACAGGCGGACGTCGCTCAATCGTCTTAGAATTGAAGGATTCAGAATATATATCGTTTTTGGTTTTTGAGCCAATATTAAGGAAATTACAAACGGAATGACATTTTCAATATACCAATGGTGGGTATAAAAACAAATTTCAAATATTCGCATTTACTTAAAAAAAAAAATTGTAAGAGAGAACGGTTATACCTTACTAATTTGTTGTATCATGGTCTGAACATAATGCGTACAGTGGGGTAAAAAAATAATAAATATTTACTATTCAAATTTAATGTTATATTCTTAAACGAGCAATAATTGTATATATATATATATATATATATATATATATATATATATATATATATATATATATATATATATATATATATATATATATATATATATATATATATATATATATATATATATATATATAGAATGGCTATCTCGAAAACGGCTCTAACGATTTTGATAAAATTTGGACAGTGGGTATCTATTTTGATGTATAGGTCGAAGAAGAAGGGACTTTTGGAACTTTTACCTCTAAGAGGGTAAAAAGGGGAAAAAATCGAAAACGCTATGTCTCCTAAAGTAATAGGTATAGAAACAAAATTAAAATTACGTTTTAAACAGCTTTGAAAATAAGCGGACAGGTGTTTGGTACTTTTTTGAAACTATGTCCGATAGGGGGTAAAAAAGGGTGAAAATAGTTTTTTTGGCACCTTTTTAACCCACTCTTATATTTTAAACTAAAGAATATAGAAAGAAACTTGGTACTGCAATCAATAGATGTTAAAAAAACATGAAACACGTATTTGGTACTTTTTTGATTTTGAAGCCAAAATGGGTAAAAAAGGGATAAAATGATAACTTAACATCTCCAAAGTAATATGAATAGGAACATTATACATTATGTTAAATGCGTTTTAAAAAAATGTACCGAAGTCAATTGGCACCAAAAAAGTATCAAATATACATATGGAACTTTTAGAAATTAGGGAATAAAAAGGGGGAAAAATTAGTATTATTTTAAACAAATGAATGTTTGTCTGTATGTATGTTCTTTATAGAATAGTAAACTGTGAATTTGATCGTGTTATGCTCTTTAGCGAAGATGTTGCCGATAAGCCGGCGAAGGTTTTAAAGTTGATAAGACTAATTTCCGACAGATGGCGCCACTGAAAATTACTAAAAATTAATTAAATCGTAAACTGTACATTTGATCATGCTATGATCTTTAGCAAAGTTGTAGCGCATGAGCCGACGAAGGCTTTTTAGTTGGTATGAATAATTTCCGACAGATGGCGCTACAGAAACTTACTCAAAGTCAATTTAATCGTAATCTGTACATTTAATCATGCTACAATCTTTAGCAAAGTTGTTGCACATGAGCCGACGAAGGTTTCTTAGTTAGTATGAAGAAATTTCGACAGGTGGCGCTACTGAAATTTACTCAAAGTCAATTTAATCGTATGCTGTACATTTAATCATGCTATAATCTTCAGCAAAGTTGTTACGGATAAGCCGAAGAAGGTTTATGAATTGGAATAAGCAAAGTCCGACAGGTGGCGCCACAGAAAACTACTCAAAATGAATTAAATCGTAAACTGTGCATTTGATCAGACTATAATCTTTAGCAAAGCTGTTGCGCATGAGTCGACAGAGGTTTCTGTTGATATGAATAATTTCCAAAATTATTCAAAATGAGTTAAACTGTAAACTATGCAGACTATGTGTTGGTCGGACAAAATAAATCAAATAATTCAAAATTAACTGAATATTTCTACAATGTCTTTCCTCTAAATTTATTTTAGCACTTTATAATATAAAATATATAAAAACTTTAAAATTTTCCTCAAAATGCTTATCATAAAGCTCCGAGCAAGGCTCGGTCTACCAGGTACTGGAGAAATTTATAAAAACGAATATTACATGAAATGCACCAGGTCTGTTGAAAAAATTAGGTAAATTTAATTTTTCTCAAAAAATATTTATTTATTCATCAATTTGTATTTTGTCTTCACTTCAAAATAGTCCCCCTCAGATAAAATACACTTGCGCCAGCGTTTTAAATGCAAACGTGGATGTTGAGGTGTTTAGTAAAACATACCATGACCTATCCAACAGAATAAAAAGGTCTGCAAGGAGGGACAAAAGAATGTGGGTAGATGAACAAGCGAGCCAAGATGAGTCGGCTGCAAGTAAAGGTAAGAAAAGGGCGTTGTGTGGCAATGGCAAACCTACCTACACCAACAGTCAAATCCTAAGTAGTAGCGATCCACTTCTATCAACCCCGGATGAACAATTAATACGATGGATGGAAAACTTCCAGTCAATATTAAACAATCCTATTAGGTTAGAAGCACTGACGGAAGTGCAAAATGAAGCCAACCATGACAGTTTATTCAATGGAATTCCTGACAGCCCACCAATAATACAAGAAGTGAAGAAAGAAAGTCAAAATACCAAAAAAGGGTGACTCCAAAGACTGCAATAACTACTACACTTCATCCAATATCGAGTTAAATACTAAGTCGAGTAATTTTAAATAGAACGTCTGGCGCGGTTTCTGAATTTTAGAAAACCATAACATGCCAATCGAAAAGTCTGAACTTAATTCGGGCAATGTACGTGGACTTTAAATGTCGTGTTCTATATAAAGGTAAATTCGTTTGAAGTTACTACTGGAGTAAGACAAGGATGTATCTTGTCACCTACACTTAAAATCCTTGTCATCGACAATATAATGCGCATGGCACTGAATGGTAGACGTGGTATCTAATGGACACCCTTTAAACAACTCGAGGACTTGGAATACGCTGATGACGTATGTCTTCTTAGCCAAAGCTCAGGTAATCTTCAAGAAAACACTAGCGCTATTACTGTCGAATCTCGGGCATCTGGGCTGGAAATCAATATATCCAAGATAAATTCTCCGATCTATTTGAAAATCTCGGCAAATATCAACAACAATTAAGTCACGAATATATAACTCGAATATCAAGTCTATCTTGTGTTACGGCTGCGAAACTTGGAAACACAAAAATGTTATCAAACCTTTCCTTAATATATCGTGGCCAAATTGCATTAGAAATGAAGATCTACTAAAGGCTACAAACCAAATCCCTTATTCTATAGAGGTATGCCAATGGAAATGGCGGACAAATACCAACATTTTCTCGCCATGCGCTTCGTTGGAATCCGCAGGGAAGCGGCCGTCGTGTTGATCTACTTGCTAGAACGTGGATAAGGTCAATTAATGTACTGGAAGACAAGGATAACAGAAGTAGAACACATACTGAAGTTGTGGCATCTCGAACTGTAGAGTCATCTGGAAATGCAGCGTCCTCCTCAACAGCCGATAATCGCCTTTAAGCCTTTGCAAAGAAATGGCCGAATCGCAAAAGAAATGAAGATTTACTAAACGCAACAAACCAAATTCCCGTTTCTTTAGAAGACTGTCAACGGAAATGGCGGTGGATAGGCCACTTACATCAAAGGCCAAATACCTACATTTCTCGTCATGCTCTTTGTTGGAATCCACAGGGAAGCGGCCGTCGTGCTGGTCTACCTGCAAGAACGTGGATATGTTAAATTGATGCACTGCGAGTCAAGGAATTCTAAAGTCACCTCAACCTGCTGAGTCTTCTCAAAGCAACTCTTTATATTTGAAATAAATTTCTATTGATAAATTTAAATAACAATTTGTAAGCATCCAAAATTGTGATAAAAGGTTGTGCCAGATAAAATATAGGGACAATGGAGATATGTAGACTATCCCCCCAATTCATAAACAAATTCTAAAATTATCAAATTCTTATTATTTGAAATTTGTATGGAAAATTTGAATTATAAGCTTGCTATAGCTTAATTTCTTAATTATGAATTAGGGGGTATGTTTATATGATGATTCGTCCGAATCTGTAAAACACATAATGGGTTTCTGTCCTATGCTCCAAAGCCGGAGACCTAAATTTCTAGGCAGAAGATTCCATAAAAGGTTCTATGACATCCAGAGGTGTAAGCTGAACGATGTTGTAAACTTAATTGTAGGACTAAGTTGGTTAAGGTAACAGTTTCAATACACCATATAAAAAATTTTTAAAGAGAAGCAAACGTCCCCTTTTTCCTGACGAACGACTTCATCTTCATATGGTCAGCCGCTATTGAGCATTTAACACTTATATATAAACTAGATAAGAATTATTTATTACAAATTTATAATAATGTATAACTTATATCTTGTAGGACCACCCCAAAGGCTTTACTGGTGTCATCGCTCACAAAAACAAACTCTTCAAGCGTGAAATTATGGCTTACAAAGAAATAATACCTCGTGTCGAAGAGCTTCTAGCCTCCATAGGAGATACAACGAAAATTGCACCCGCCTGTTATTATACCACAGAATCACCTGAACCCTTTCTCATACTCGAAGACATGAATTTGAATGGCTTTGAAAATTTCGAAAAAGGACGTTTACTTAATTTGGACTATATATTGCCTACAATTGAAAAACTTGCCAAACTACATGCATGTTCGGCGGTCATTGCTGCAGAAAATGTGAAAATCATGGAAATCTTTGAAGAGGCGCCCATATCACGTAACCCCGATCGCAAAGATTTCTTAGGTTTCTTCCCGGTCAATATACGCTGTGTAGCCGAGGAGATTTCCCATTGGAAGGGCTATGAAGAAATTACAGAGAAAATGTTTAAATTAGCCGAAAATGTTTTGCAGAGGGCAGTGGATATGTATGAATCGCATGAAAATGGTTTCCGGGTTTTTAATACAGCAGACCTATGGATTGATAACCTAATGTTTCATCTAAATAATGAAACCAAAGAACCTGATGATGTAGTATTGGTAAGAAATCTTTACAAATTTGGCAAATGCTACAAGATTAAATAATATATTTTCTTTAATAAAACAGCTCGATTTCCAATTATCTTATTATGGGTCTCCTGCCATGGACCTAAATTACATCCTTTATGGTTCACTAAATGAAAATGTGCGCAAAGTTCATTTAAAATATATTATTCGAGAATATCATCGCACTTTGAAAGAAACTCTGGAGAAACTACATTATGATGGCGAAATTCCCAGCCTTAAGGAACTAACTATTGATCTTATAAGAAATAGCTTACAAGGTAATTAGATACTTTCTCCGTTCAAAATTTTAGTATATAAATCTCTTCTTTATTACAGGAGTAATTGTTGCCACTTGCCTCACACCCATCATTTTTATGGAAAAGAATGGTTTTGAGAACCTAGAACATCTTACCTCACGTTCGGAAGAGGGCGATGCAATTCGCCGCAAAAATGTTGAGAATCCTAAATATAGAGCTTTTCTTCAAAGGACTATTAAAGAGTTTGAGTTAAGTGGATTTTTAGATCTTTAAAATTTAGAGACAATGTTAAAAATGTTGTTGCTTTAAATAAAGTATTTTTGTAAATGTTTAAAAATATCCAAATTTTTCCTCTATTTTCTACAGACAATTTTTCAATAAATTCCTATTTTTATAAAAATTTTTTCTAAAATTTCCTATTTTTATAAGAATTTTGTTTTTTCAAACATTTCCTATTCATTCAAAAATTTCCTATTTTTATAGGAAATTTTTCAAAAATTTCCTATTTTTATAGGAAATTTTTCAAAAATTTCCTATTTTTATAGGAAATTTTTCAAAAATTTCCTATTTTTATAGGAAATTTTTCAAAAATTTCCTATTTTTATAGGAAATTTTTCAAAAATTTCCTATTTTTATAGGAAATTTTTCAAAAATTTCCTATTTTTATAGGAAATTTTTCAAAAATTTCCTATTTTTATAGGAAATTTTTCAAAAATTTCCTATTTTTATAGGAAATTTTTCAAAAATTTCCTATTTTTATAGGAAATTTTTCAAAAATTTCCTATTTTTATAGGAAATTTTTCAAAAATTTCCTATTTTTATAGGAAATTTTTCAAAAATTTCCTATTTTTATAGGAAATTTTTTTAAAAATTTCCTATTTTTATAGGAAATTTTTCAAAAATTTCTTTTTTTTATAGGAAATTTTTCAAAAATTTCTTTTTTTTATAGGAAATTTTTCAAAAATTTCCTATTTTTATAGGAAATTTTTCAAAAATTTCCTATTTTTATAGGAAATTTTTCAAAAATTTCCTATTTTTATAGGAAATTTTTCAAAAATTTCCTATTTTTATAGGTAATTTTTCAAAAATTTCCTATTTTTATAGGAAATTTTTCAAAAATTTCCTATTTTTATAGGAAATTTTTCAAAAATTTCCTATTTTTATAGGAAATTTTTCAAAAATTTCCTATTTTTATAGGAAATTTTTCAAAAATTTCCTATTTTTATAGGAAATTTTTCAAAAATTTCCTATTTTTATAGGAAATTTTTCAAAAATTTCCTATTTTTATAGGAAATTTTTCAAAAATTTCCTATTTTTATAGGAAATTTTTCAAAAATTTCCTATTTTTATAGGAAATTTTTCAAAAATTTCCTATTTTTATAGGAAATTTTTCAAAAATTTCCTATTTTTATAGGAAATTTTTCAAAAATTTCCTATTTTTATAGGAAATTTTTCAAAAATTTCCTATTTTTATAGGAAATTTTTCAAAAATTTCCTATTTTTATAGGAAATTTTTCAAAAATTTCCTATTTTTATAGGAAATTTTTCAAAAATTTCCTATTTTTATAGGAAATTTTTCAAAAATTTCCTATTTTTATAGGAAATTTTTCAAAAATTTCCTATTTTTATAGGAAATTTTTCAAAAATTTCCTATTTTTATAGGAAATTTTTCAAAAATTTCTTATTTTTATAGGAAATTTTTCAAAAATTTCCTATTTTTATAGGAAATTTTTCAAAAATTTCCTATTTTTATAGGAAATTTTTCAAAAATTTTCTATTTTTATAGGAAATTTTTCAAAAATTTCCTATTTTTATAGGAAATATTTCAAAAATTTCCTATTTTTATAGGAAATTTTTCAAAAATTTCCTAGTTTTATAGGAAATTTTTCAAAAATTTCCTATTTTTATAGGAAATTTTTCAAAAATTTCCTATTTTTATAGGAAATTTTTCAAAAATTTCCTATTTTTA
Organism: Stomorhina lunata; assembly: GCA_933228675.1. NCBI lineage: Eukaryota > Metazoa > Arthropoda > Insecta > Diptera > Rhiniidae > Stomorhina > Stomorhina lunata. Next base: position 29,810,249 of record OW121740.1, read on the forward strand.
TAGGAAATTTTTCGAAAATTTCCTATTTTTATAGGAAATTTTTCAAAAATTTCCTATTTTTATAGGAAATTTTTCAAAAATTTCCTATTTTTATAGGAAATTTTTCAAAAATTTCCTATTTTTATAGGAAATTTTTCAAAAATTTCCTATTTTTATAGGAAATTTTTCAAAAATTTCCTATTTTTATAGGAAATTTTTCAAAAATTTCCTATTTTTATAGGAAATTTTTCAAAAATTTCCTATTTTTATAGGAAATTTTTCAAAAATTTCCTATTTTTATAGGAAATTTTTCAAAAATTTCCTATTTTTATAGGAAATTTTTCAAAAATTTCCTATTTTTATAGGAAATTTTTCAAAAATTTCCTATTTTTATAGGAAATTTTTCAAAAATTTCCTATTTTTATAGGAAATTTTTCAAAAATTTTCTATTTTTATAGAAAATTTTTAAAAAATTTTCTATTTTTATAGGAAATTTTTTAAAAATTTCCTTTTTTATAGGAAATTTTTTAAAAATTTCCTTTTTTATAGGAAATTTCCAGATCTTGAGAATAAATCAGATGTATGGTAATTACAGCAGATGAACTCATGAACTTTACGTCAGCAGTAGTTCATTCTTTTTTATCATTAAGCGATTTTAGATAAGATTTTAAAAAATTAAAATTTTTTGCAATTCTTTATTTTATCACACTTCCAGCATTTTATACAATATTTGTATATATACTTATTTTTTTACTAACTAGTCAAAATTTACAATTTATTTATCTAAGATACATCTAAATCTCACACCATTAATTATTTGCAGTAATTAAACAATTTAAAAGATAATTTTTATAAATTTACAAGCACAATTACTAACTATTTACTTTAGACTACCTTAACCAAGAGAGATAATTAAATTAAATAGATGCATGTCTAACTTTCTTTATATGTATAACCCTGTTATCTTTATTGATTTGGATCTAAGAGTCCTCTGCGCTCGTAGACGGGCAACATTTTCCGAAGAATCTTATGTATGTAGGGATTAGTGTAGCAGGTATCTTTAAAGCGTATGGAACGTTCATCCGTTTGCATGAGGGCATTAAAGTCGGCGTCATCATTGACTACATTTCTTTGTATGGCCTGTACGCAACAGGTGCAATGAAAGGCTGAAAAGATAAAATTTGATATTATTAAATTGTTGGGATTATGATATAAAAAATAATTATAATGTGTAACAAGCACGATATAAGAACGTGCTTGATGAATCCGGTGTTTTCGGATCAAATGATCTCTCTACCTATTTTACCTATCTTGTGCGCTAACAACGGCTTAATACTACTAAACTTATGATATTAGCCCAAACATTTGTTAAGTTAAATCGCCTTATGCCCTCATTTTCTCAAAGATCAATTTTTTGGGTTTTACAAAATTTTCCTATATAAATAGGAATTTTTGAAAATTTTCCTATATAAATAGGAAAATTTTGAAAATTTTCCTATATAAATAGGAAATTTTTGAAAAATTTCCTATATAAATAGGAAATTTCCTATAAAAATAGGAAATTTTTGAAAAATTTCCTATAAAAATAGGAAATTTTTGAAAAATTTCCTATAAAAATAGGAAATTTTTGAAAAATTTCCTATAAAAATAGGAAATTTTTGAAAAATTTCCTATAAAAATAGGAAATTTTTGAAAAATTTCCTATAAAAATAGGAAATTTTTGAAAAATTTCCTATAAAAATAGGAAATTTTTGAAAAATTTCCTATAAAAATAGGAAATTTTTGAAAAAATTCCTATAAAAATAGGAAATTTTTGAAAAATTTCCTATAAAAATAGGAAATTTTTGACAAAATTTCCTATAAAAATAGGAAATTTTTGACAAAATTTCCTATAAAAATAGGAAATTTTTGACAAAATTTCCTATAAAAATAGGAAATTTTTGACAAAATTTCCTATAAAAATAGGAAATTTTTGACAAAATTTCCTATAAAAATAGGAAATTTTTGACAAAATTTCCTATAAAAATAGGAAATTTTTGACAAAATTTCCTATAAAAATAGGAAATTTTTGACAAAATTTCCTATAAAAATAGGAAATTTTTGACAAAATTTCCTATAAAAATAGGAAATTTTTGAAAAATTTCCTATAAAAATAGGAAATTTTTGAAAAAATTCCTATAAAAATAGGAAATTTTTGACAAAATTTCCTATAAAAATAGGAAATTTTTGACAAAATTTCCTATAAAAATAGGAAATTTTTGACAAAATTTCCTATAAAAATAGGAAATTTTTGACAAAATTTCCTATAAAAATAGGAAATTTTTGACAAAATTTCCTATAAAAATAGGAAATTTTTGACAAAATTTCCTATAAAAATAGGAAATTTTTGACAAAATTTCCTATAAAAATAGGAAATTTTTGACAAAATTTCCTATAAAAATAGGAAATTTTTGACAAAATTTCCTATAAAAATAGGAAATTTTTGACAAAATTTCCTATAAAAATAGGAAATTTTTGACAAAATTTCCTATAAAAATAGGAAATTTTTGACAAAATTTCCTATAAAAATAGGAAATTTTTGACAAAATTTCCTATAAAAATAGGAAATTTTTGACAAAATTTCCTATAAAAATAGGAAATTTTTGACAAAATTTCCTATCAAAATAGGAAATTTTTGACAAAATTTCCTATAAAAATAGGAAATTTTTGACAAAATTTCCTATAAAAATAGGAAATTTTTGACAAAATTTCCTATAAAAATAGGAAATTTTTGACAAAATTTCCTATAAAAATAGGAAATTTTTGACAAAATTTCCTATAAAAATAGGAAATTTTTGACAAAATTTCCTATAAAAATAGGAAATTTTTGACAAAATTTCCTATAAAAATAGGAAATTTTTGACAAAATTTCCTATAAAAATAGGAAATTTTTGACAAAATTTCCTATAAAAATAGGAAATTTTTGAAAAATTTCCTATAAAAATAGGAAATTTTTGACAAATTTCCTATAAAAATAGGAAATTTTTGACAAATTTCCTATAAAAATAGGAAATTTTTGAAAAATTTCCTATAAAAATAGGAAATTTTTGAAAAATTTCCTATAAAAATAGGAAATTTTTGAAAAATTTCCTATAAAAATAGGAAATTTTTGAAAAATTTCCTATAAAAATAGGAAATTTTTGAAAAATTTCCTATAAAAATAGGAAATTTTTGACAAATTTCCTATAAAAATAGGAAATTTTTGACAAATTTCCTATAAAAATAGGAAATTTTTGAAAAATTTCCTATAAAAATAGGAAATTTTTGACAAATTTCCTATAAAAATAGGAAATTTTTGAAAAATTTCCTATAAAAATAGGAAATTTTTGAAAAATTTCCTATAAAAATAGGAAATTTTTGAAAAATTTCCTATAAAAATAGGAAATTTTTGAAAAATTTCCTATAAAAATAGGAAATTTTTGAAAAATTTCCTATAAAAATAGGAAATTTTTGAAAAATTTCTAATAAAAATATGAAATTTTTGAAAAATTTCTAATAAAAATAGGAAATTTTTGAAAAATTTCCTATAAAAATAGGAAATTTTTGAAAAATTTCCTATAAAAATAGGAAATTTTTGAAAAATTTCCTATAAAAATAGGAAATTTTTGAAAAATTTCCTATAAAAATAGGAAATTTTTTTATTTGACAAAATTTCCTATAAAAATAGGAAATTTTTGACAAAATTTCCTGTAAAAATAGGAAATTTTTGACAAAATTTCCTGTAAAAATAGGAAATTTTTGACAAAATTTCCTATAAAAATAGGAAATTTTTGACAAAATTTCCTATAAAAATAGGAAATTTTTGACAAAATTTCCTATAAAAATAGGAAATTTTTGAAAAAATTTCCTATAAGAATAGGAAATTTTTGTAATATTTCCTATAAAAATAGGAAATTATGGAAAAATTTCCTATAAAAGTAGGAAATTTTTGAAAAATTTCCTAGTAAGTCTAGTCTTAGTGATTCCCACCTCATCTCTCTTTCTATGCTTTGTGAGGAGATCTCTAATAAGAATTTTATTATTGATAAAGATAAAGTATTAGATATTCTTAACTCAGTTCTAGAAATCTTCAGACTTACCATAAAACGATTTCTCTTCCAGCTGCATTAAGAACTTGTGTAGACTCGGTATATTTCCTTGATACTTCAGCTTCTTCAAGGTATCGGCTAAATAACCATAATAAAATTGTATCAATTCTGCTTGTCTATTTAAGGCCAAATCCTCTTCCAAAGAAGTATTCATGAAGTAAAACAAATCAATAGCTGGTGAACCCCAGGCCGCATATTGCATATCAATTATAATAACATCTGAAGGTTTTTTTGTTTTCTTATCATATTTCACTAAAACATTATTGGTCCACAAATCGCCATGACAGAAAACATTCAGATGATTGGGTGAAGGATCAAATACTTGTTTACCCAATTCCATAAACTGAGGATTGAGAAGCTTTAACTTTTCGGTGATTTGCTCAAATCCAGGCCATTGAGCCACACGTCTGGTGCAGGCCTCCAAGCAGCCCACAAAACACGGAGCATAATTTTCGGTATGACGATTAAACATGCCACAATCGTAGGACTCCAAAGATTTGTTTTCACGCTCATTGAGCACCGCTGAGGTGGCATGCATTTTAGCCAGTTTACGTAAAACTATTTTGGTAGTATCCATATCTAGGCCCACTAAACGATCGGGCATTAAGAAGTCTCGTTCATTAAGATCTTCAAAGATCAAGAGAGATTTTTGCTTATCCACTGCCATGGTCTCGGCAAAAATCTGCTCATCATCCCCGATTTCCTTGAGTAAGAGTTTTAGTTTGGGTAAAATTTCTTCGTATACCTGAATTTCTCTATTAAAGATATCATAGGGTTCCATGGCCTTAGCAGCCAATTCATCACCCTCAAAAGAGGTTTTAACAATATAACCGCCTTTCTTGTTGGAGGAGTTAGGAGCACTGGGTTTATATTCCGCCTTGACACGGGTCAAGACACCGCCATAATTTTCTCCTTTACCCAAGGCGGGCTTGGCCAGTATTTTTATTAATTTCAAGTTTTTATCATTGTAATAGGATCTCAAGCAAGTTTCCAGATACTCATGGGTTAACCATTCGGGTTTATCTTCCGAACAAATCTCATCACTTTTCACTTCCGCGCAACACTTGTTTAAAGGCTCTTCCATGTGACTTAAAACTTCTGTGGCTGGCATTTTAAAATATTTTTTTTTCTTAATTTCAAATCTCTGATTTTACTGTTGTCATTCAAGATGTCCAACTTTTCCTAACCACTTTCTAAATTGTAATGACAGTGACTTTGTCTACAATTATTTTATATATTTGATATTCTCGAGTCTTAATCAAAACGTGTCAGTACATTTTTTCCTATTCCCATTCTGGTATATTAATTTTGATTTATGATATAACTTTTTTTTTTTGAGAAAATTAAATTCTTTACTTTTGTGTAAAAAATAAATATTTAAATTTTTTATTTGCTGATGAACACGATGCACTCACTTGCTATTTTTTTTGAAATAGATAAAAGTGGATTCTTTCTATATTAAAATTTTAATTGAATTGCACAAATTGAAAGTGCAGTGAGATATTAAAATTGTTATATATCCAAAGATTATGCATATTTGCTAAAGTAGATAGGGCAACTTATTGTTATCCCGATTAGTCTTTATTTAGAAACATTTGGTTCATAATAATTTTTATTTTTAACTTTTAAATAATTCTTTTTATAGTAGCAGTTAACTAAATGAGATATAAAAATTCTGACGTTTACAGAAGCTCTAATAGTTAAATCATAAAATGACACTTTGTCACACTGCTAATTTAGTTCAACTAAAGCTTTGTTCAGACTAGGGAAATATTTTACCATATACACCTTCATTTCAAAAACATAAGCACAACTTTTCCTAAGAAATAAATATGCATACCAAAGACTCTATAATACAAAGATGTTACATTTCCATTCATTGATTTGTCGTATGGTCGTTTTAAAAACTCCAAATTCAAATTCGGAAACAACTAATGGAGACAAATATCCAATGAAAGAAAGCTAAGCATTAATTAAAAAATACATTTGACAGAAACAAAATTTACATATTACATTGTCTTTGGTTATACTTTTTTTAATATTATCTTAGTCTGAACTTATCCGTAGAATAGTTATAATATTTTATTAATCGAGCAGAAGCACACTTGAATCTTTGGATTTCATTGCTACACCACGAGCTAAACATTTGCTATTACACTAAAACCTGAGAATATGCAAAATTAGAAAAAATATATCGCTAGCTTAGAGTGCAAAGGTGACAACTGCACTTTTTTACAAAAATGAGATTTTAACGCAAGAGAATTAATAAATACATCGTTTGAAAAAAAATAAAATTGTACCAACTACTTTTTTTCAAATGGTTTTGGGTTGATGCGCAAAAGTGCCATATAATGGGTGTTTTTTTAGAGGTATAGAACTTCGAATTGAAATAAAACACAAGAAAATCGTTTTAATGTCCATCAATTTGGCTTTATTGGAAGGATAATTTTATGCCATTAATATTTAAATATGATTTTGGGCATGTGGCCGCCGCGGCTGGCTCGAATAAAGAAAATTCTACAGGTCCAATTTTCAACTTCTTTTTCGAGCATATGGGGCCGTATGTTGGCAATAACGCCACGAATGTTGGCTTCCAAGTCCCCTAACGTTTCTGGTTTGTTGGCGTAGACGAGCGACTTCACATATCCCCAAAGAAAATAATCCAGTGGTGTCAAATCGCACGATCTTGGTGGCCAATTGACAGGTCCATTCCGCGAAATTATGCGCTCATCGAATGTTTCCTTCAATAAATCAATTGTGACGTGCGCTGTGTGGCATGTAGCGCCGTCTTGTTGGAACCACAACTCATCCACATTCATGCCATCCAATTGGGGAACAAAATAGTCGGTTATCATGGTTCTATACCGGTCTCCATTTATGGTAACTGACTCTCTAGCATTATTTCGGAAGAAGTATGGCCCAATGACTCCACCAGCCCATAGAGCACACCAAACAGTCAGTTTTTGTGGATGTAATGGCGTCTCAAGGGTCTCATGTGGATTCTCTTCACTCCAAATGCGGCAATTTTGCTTGTTGACGTAGCCATTCAACCAAAAATGAGCCTCATTACTGAACAAAATTTTGCGATGAAAATCAGCATCGAGATCAATCTCATTTTCGGCCCATACACCAAAATCACGACGCATTGCATGGTCTCGCGGCTTTAATTCTTGCACAAGCTGGATCTTGTAAGGTCGCAAGCCAAGAATTTTGCGCAAAATCTACCATAAAGTTGATGGACAAAGCTCCAATTGCTGTGCACGGTGGCGAATCGATTCATTCTGGTCCTCTTCAACACTTTGCTCTACAGCGGCAATTGTTTCTTCGGTGCGCACTGTTCGACGTCGCTGCGGATGCGTATTATCACATAGAGTAAACGTAGTGCGAAAACGATCCATGGTTAACCGAATTAATTGCTCTGATGGACGATTATGTCGACCATAAAATGGACGGAGCTTGCGGTAAACTTCGCGAACTGAACCATTATTTTCGAAATAAATTTGCACGATATGCAAGCGTTGTTCTTTTGTCAACCTGTTCATGATGAAATGGCAAACCAAACTAAACATTAATCACTTGACAGCTGACAAAATGGCCGCCAGTTAAAAAAGTGATGCCAACTTAAAGTTCTATACCTCAATAAAAAACACCCGATACATAGCTGTCAAAATCCGTGCGCAAAATTGCCATTTATACATGTGATTGTTGCCAAAATTGAGCTGGTTGTTCGTTAGTCCTCCGTAAAAAATAATTTTGCTGTTTCTAAAATTTGTTTTGCTTATAGTTTCCACAGTGATTCGAAATATTCCAAAGACATGCCCGCAAAATCCAAAAATTGAAGGAGGAGAGTGCAAGTTAAGATTTCACAGTGACGGATGCTCATACAAAAACAGAAATGTGACTATGCTTTATTGAATGTAGCTATTAATCCTTAAATAATAATAGAGAAAAACATTTAAGAAACTCTGCACATGCAATTGGAGGATGACACCGTCCACTCTCTCACCGAGCATCGGACTATATTTTAGAATTTCATGAGCTTCGTTTTTGTGCGCAAGTTCCCAAATTTCCTAGGTCAATCTTTGAAAGATTTTCCTTCACTTGTTCTTTCCATTAAAGTTTCGGACGTTATCTTCTAACATTAAGGGAGTCCGTTTTTATTCTAGCTTTAGATTTTTCATAGTACATAATTGCCTTTTTTCAGGAATGGGTTAATAGCCCGACGTCCCAACCCATATTTTTATAGTTCTTATGGGAAAACTTGTGACACATGTTAGCTCACTACACTGACGGCTTTTAACGTAGTTCTCTGGGTGATACCACGAGGAAGTTAGTGTCCACAGTTGAGATTAAGGATAACCAAGGTAAGTCTGGGCTTACCAAGTAAAGACCAATCAGAGCCGTTGCTTGGTATCCAATCTCCTCTACATTACCCAGAATATATTGCTATTTGTAAAGATGCTCCAAAGAACCCAGAACCTCATAAAGTGGAATATTTGGGTCACAGTTTTTTCGAAACATTTAAGTAACATCAATTCGTAAAAAGCATTTGTCCTGGCCGGACAAAGGCCTTTAAAGAAACGCAGTGTCGAAATTGTTTTCTCAAATTCCGTTTGGGAGATTTTTCACTAAAAGATAAGCCACGTTCATGTTGGCCAACTGAAGTTAATGATGACGATATCAAGGCTTCAATAGAATCGGATCTTCATGTAACTGAACGAAAGATTGGAGAGAAGTTGAATATACCAAAATCATAACCATATACGACATCTTGGACTCGTAGAAAAACTTGATATTTGGATACCAAATGAATTGAAAGAGATTCATTTAACAAGCCGTTTCGACGCTTGTTATATGCATCTTCAAAGCAATGCCCATGATCCGTTTTTGAAGCAAATCATAACTGGAGAAGAAAAATGGATTGTTTGCAATAACGCCAATCGAAAACTATCATGGTCCAAGCATGATGAAGCGCCACAAACCACTTTAAAGGCTGATATTCATTAAAAGAAGATTATGCTGTCAGTTTGGTGGGATTGGAAGAGTGCGGTAGGTATATTTTGAGATGCTTCCAATTAACCAAACGTTTAAATCGGTTGTCTACTGTGAACACATGGACAAATTGAATAAAGCCATCAACGAGAAACGGCCAGAATTGGTCAGTCGTAAAAGTGTTATATTCCACTACGCAACGCATCTTTGGTCACTCGCATCTTTGGTTTCTCTTTAATTTTCAGAAATAAAAATAACATTATCGATTATACTCTTTGTTTCCCCGTTTAGCCCTTTTTACCCCCTTAACGACCAAGTTTTCAAAATCCATAACTTTTTAATTTTTTTTAAGAAAGAAAAAGTAAAAACTTAACTATGCTTCTGTGAAATTTTATTATGCTTAAGAATAACCAAATAAATTCCAAAAATATTTTAGAATAAACCACTGTGCCGCATCTTCTTCTTCTTCTGTTATCCTTGACTCCCAGTGGAGCATAGGGCCTCAACCATCCTTTTATATCGAACTCTATTGCGAGATGTTAGGCATACATCATTCCATGAATAGTTTGCTGCTTGTAACTCCGCATCAATTGACCTTCTCCACGTTCTAGCAGGTGCACCAACACGACGGCCGCTTCCTTGTGGATTCCAACGAAACGCTTGTCGAGCAATGTTGGTATTTGGCCTTCGAAGCCTATATTAGTTTTGATAGTTCGATTTCTTTGGATAGAATTGGTTTCATTCATCAAGATGTTCTTGCATAGATTAGCACCTCCAAAATCCTTGTGCCAGCTGCCGTAACAGGGGGATTTCTCGCTTGATTACCCCTTGGAGTAGTATATTCTATAATGTTGTTTCTTTCCATGCTTAAAACATCGTAAGTGCTTAGTCGATGGATGATGAATCCAAAGACAAGAGCCACGTTTGTAAAGCGAGCCGCTCGGTCCGAGACAGACGCCCGCTTGTAGCCGCAACTAACATGTTGAACAGACGCTACAATTTCGTACTTTACCAAGTACAATTATCTTAGATCCTTAGACCAAATACGTCGGAATGGCTCTAAGATAACTCCCCCTCATATTAGCCCTGACCTAGAATCCCACTCGGATTGTTTACCGCATCTTCAAGTAGGTTGCTCAGGTTTCCAGGATGTACCACTAGGAGGTGTGAGTAGGAATTGAATACAGTTATTACCTGTTAGCTGGAAACCCAGGCAACAACTGCATCCCATTTACATCCCATACTGCCGCATCACCAAAGCGATAAAAAAAACTTTTTAGAATTTACCATAAGTCGTTCGAATTTACATATTATCTCTAGAGACAATTTATAATAAAATATTTGAGTATGTTGTATATCTCTTAGAAGTTAAGTGAATTATGTCGCCGCCTAGCTCAAACAGCAATGGGGACGTTAAGTGAATAAAAAGGGCTAATAAAGGAAAATATACAGAAACGACCAAAAACAGAAAAAACAAAAACATATATAGTCAAAAATTATACGCCAATCGATAAACATCAAACAATTTTTTTACTTTTTCGATTAATGGGTAAACAATTTTAAGGGTAAATTCTTTTGTTTAGTTTTCATATATTTTTAACCAATTAAGTCAAAAATAAAACTTATATAGTTCTTATCGTATTTCATACAAAGTATTCGTTCTTAAATCAATTTCGCATTAATTCCACTTTCGTTACAGGGTTTCATTATACCCTTCACCACCATAGGTGGAAAGGGTATTTTAAGTTTGTGCTGATGTATCTAACGCATAGAAATATTTGTCTTAGTATACCAGTAGGCTTAGAATCACTTTCTGAGTCGATTTAGCGATGTCCGTCCGTCCGTCTGGCTGGCTGGACACCCATGTAAACCTTGTAATCAAACTACAGGTCGCAATTCTAAAGATAATCTGATGAAATTTAGCACAGATCATTTTTTTGATAATAGGACCATGGCTATTGAAATTCGTCAAAATCGGTTCATTATTTATGGTACCTCCCATAGGTCCCACTTCCCGGAATTAATATATTGGCCACAAAAATCAATATTTGTTCATGAAATTTAAAACAAATACTGCTTATGTTAACCTAAATCACTCAGGGGTGTCATAGAAACCAAGTCAGTTTTTAAATTTCTCGGTTTTGAAAACCAATACTGGTTATATTTGGTGTCATGAAACTAAGTCGGTTTTGTTATTATTGGTTTTAAATCAAACAAAATGTTCGAATCAATTGTTTATTATTTCATTTGAAATTTTTTTGAAACATCAAAAATCAAATAAAACAAGTAAGAAAGCGCTATAGTCGGTCAAGCCGACCATACGATACCCTTCACCACTAAGGTCAAAGGTGTTATTTTTTCTTGTATAAAGACAAATATTTGCTAAATTTTGCCATCATACAAACATTTTCTCAAAACGTATATATTCAACCTGTTTCCGTCATTTGGACTTTTATGAGAGCTAGGGTCAAATGTTGACCGATTATCTCGAAATTTGGCAAATTGATTACAGTTGTTACAAAAATTATGTATGCAAAAAATAAACTCAAAATTTTCATTATCTTTAGATTTACGAGCGTTTTAGTGATTTTTTGTCTCATTTAGTGCGTTTTTGAAGAAGAGTTTGTATGGGAGCTATGGACAAATGTGGACCGATTTCAACGAAATTTGGTATAGTGATTTAGGTTTACATAAGCAGTATCTGTTTAAATTTTATAAAAAATATTGATATTTGTGGCCAATATAGCAATTCCGGGAAGTGGGCCCTATGGGAGGCACCATAAATAATGGACCGATTTTGACCAATTTCAATAGCCATGGTCCCATTATCAAAAAAATTACCTGTGCCAAATTTCATCAAATTATCTTTAGAATTGCGACCTGTAGTTTGATTACAAGGTTTACATGGGGGTCCAGCCAGCCAGACGGACGGACGGACGGACATCGCTAAAACGACTCAGAAAGTGATTCTAAGTCTATTGGTATACTAAAAGGTGGGTCTAAGACAAATATTTCTATGCGTTACAAACATCAGCACAAACTTATAATACCCTTTCCACCTATGGTGGTGAAGGGTATAAAAATAAAATAATAAAGTTATTTGAAGAACAACTTTCAGTTTTTTGCGATGTTTGTGGTATAGGTATAAGAAAACGCTGCTATTTGGACAAATGAAGCTTGTATACCCCAACATCATGAAATGACCGAATTGCGGACTGGAAAAAATGTAATCTACCTACACCAAGAAACAAACCACAGCCAATCAAAGGACGATTGTCACTTACATGCGATATTCATTAAATTGCAAACAAATATGTTGACATGCATTTGCTTCGCCAGTACCTCCGCACAAAGAATATTCTAGCCTTACAATTTTCCCCATTTTTGATATTTTTATGTTTGTCGGTACGGTTCATTGATTCCAAAGACAAATAGTACCAAAACTTGTTTTTATCTTATTACATGATAAAAAATGCTATGTAAACTTTTCACCCATCTCTTTTTATTTGAAAGTAAAAGCTAAAAAGTACCAAAAATATTTTTTCGCTTTTTCTACCCTTTTTTCAAAAAGTACTTACCACTTGTACTGTTATTTTTTATGATTTTTGTAACTGATCCAAACTCGATTTCAATTTTGGTTCTATTGTTTTTAGTTTGGGAATTATAGCGTTATTGAATTTTTCCTTTTTTATCCTCCACAGGGCCAAATTTTCAAAACTCTGTTCTTAGTGGATCTTTAAATCGAAAAAGGCACCAGTTGACCAGTAACGCCTTTGTTTTAAATTGATAGACTAATTTTGAAATGAAATCTGTTAACTGTAAGTTGCTGGGTTTATTTCCAATACTAAACCAATAATATTATTTTCTGTGACACAAAACCAATAGAAAATGTAGCTCGATCATTAATATTAGAATTCATGACACCAATTTAATTTTTTTTGTCGTTTTCAAAACCAATACCAATGAAATTGGTTTCTATGACACCCCTGACTGTACCAAATTTCGTTGAAATCGGTCCACAGTTGACCATAGCTCTCATACAAATTCTTTTCTCAAAATTCACTAAAACGCTCGTAAATTCGAAGATATGAAGATATGACCCTAGCTCTCATATAAGTCCAAATGGCGGAAACAGCCTAAATGTATAAGTTTTGAGAATATGTTTGTATGATGACAAAATTTACCAAATATTTGTCTTTATACAGGAAAAAGAACACCTTTGACCTTAGTGGTGAAGGGTATCGTATGGTCAGGCTTAAACGATTATAGCACTTTCTAACTTGTTTTTTTCTGTAGGATTGCCAAATCTTACACATTAGATAAACTTTTTCGGACAAAATTATTAATTAGTTTAAAATATATTTAATCAATTCTTAAACTTTCTATATGAATCTATTTATATATCAATGAATTAGTTCCAAGTTAATTCTTCCCATTATATTGACATATGTACATAGTTCCTTCAACATTTATTTTCAAAATATTGTCATTTTGGGTCATAAATATTATTCTGCTTTCAATAATTTGAAATTATATAGAATAGGTAACCCTTGCATGGGTAAATCTACGTCATCATATTGAAAATCATGCGCATGACGTAATCTATTTTTTATAATTCTTGATATTTGATAAGCCGATAATATTTAAAAATTTGTTTTTTTTTTGTGATAACAATTTTTTTAAATTTAACTATGTTTCTGTGAAATATTATTATAATTAAGAATAAACAAATAAGGCCCGAAAGCATTTTAGTATAAACCACTGTACAACATCACCAACGCTATAGAATTTACTATAAATCGTCCGAATTTACATATTATCTCTAGAGACAATTTATAATAAAATATTTGAGTATGTTGTATATCTCTTAGAAGTTAAGTTAATTGTGTCTATATTTTAAGATAAAATAAAAAAAGGTAATCTCTTAAGAAGTCCAAAATTTGTATTTGATACTAGTATAATGTATTTTATATATATATATATGGGTTGCTTCATGATAAAATCGAACATGAAGACATTTCTTAGGCAATGTTAAAAAATTAAATTGGAAACAGTTTGTACCCGATTTGAAATGACTACAAAATTGCGTACGGGTTATATCATTAACTGTATTTAAAAAACAAGTAAGAAAGTGCTATAGTCGGTCAAGACCGACCATACGATACCCTTCACCACTAAAGTCAAAGGTGTTCCTTTTCCTGTATAAAGACAAATATTTGCAAAATTTTGCCATCATACAAACATTTTCTCAAAACTTATATATTTAAGCTGTTTTTGTCAATTTGACTTATAGGAGAGCTAGGGTCAAATGTGGACCGATTATCTCGAAATTTGGCAAATTGATTACAGTTGTTACAAAAATGATATAAAAATAAACTTAAAATTCTCAATATCTTTAGATTTATGAGCGTTTTAGTGAGTTTTGTCTCATTTAGTGCGTTTTTGAAGAAAAGTTTATATGGGAGCTATGGTCAAATGTGGACCGATTTCAACGAAATTTGGTACAGAGATTTTAGTTTACATAAGTAGTATTTGATTTAAATTTCATGAAAAAATATTGATATTTGTGGCCAATATATCAATTCCGGGAAGTGGGACCTATAGGAGGTACCATAAATAATGGACCGATTTTGACCAATTTCAATAGCCATGGTCCCATTATCAAAAAAATGATCTGTGCCAAATTTCATTAAATTATCTTCAGAATTGCGACCTGTAGTTTGATTACAAGGTTTTCATGGGGGTCCCTTTCCACCTATGGTGGTGAAGGGTATAATAAATCAAAAAAGGTACTAACTAAAACGGTAACCTACATCATTATTAAGTCCACTTACAACCCCTCCTTTAGGCTTATTAGTTTCGTTGTTTCGCCTGAAGACATACAAGACAGCTTTGGGCACTCACTCAGACAGCTTTGGTCACTCGCCATAAAATAAAAATCCGCTTACCGAAAGACAATCGAAATTGTCAACAGATTGACAATCAGGAGGGCATTATTAGCATAAAAACTGTAATATCTGCATCCGTTTCATTTAAAAAGCTTTCACAAGATCAAACTAATCTGAATAGCGTAAAAATGGTATCTTTTTAACCCATATGTATCAGCCATGTATAACCAAGAATCATAGCTACAAAATTTATACCGCAATCGATAAACATAAAAATATTAGGTACTTTTTCGATTAATTGGAAAATAAACAATTTTAAAGAAAAGTTCTTTGTTTTTAAACAATAAGGCCAGAAATAAAATTTACAGAGAAGTCTGCGAGTTTTTCAATTTAGGGTTGAAAAGGCCAAAATTGGTTTCGTTATATCTTCTCAACCAAAAACTATATAAACAAAACACATATTCGGTACTTTTTCGATAGTTTAGGGGTAAAACAGGGTGAACAAGTAAGAGTGCTATGTTCGGCTATGCCGAACCTTAAATACCCTTCACCAATGGTGTTATAAAAGTAAAGTACAGAGGGGATAGAGTTTTTGGTCAATTACAAATATTAGTATATGTATGTTTCTGAAGATTGATTTAGGTTATTCCTACATAAATACTAATATATGTATCTTGATTTTCTATTCTAAATAAGTTTCAAATCTCAAAGTTTAGTATTTTAGCGATATCTCGGGTGTTTATGGACGGATTTTAATGAAATTAAATAGAGTTAAATAGGAAATTTCCTAAAATCTGGTTTATAATTCGTCTGGGTACACCTACAAGGAACTCCACGAACAAACAGACAGAGAGACAGACAGACGGACATGGCTAAGTCCACTCTCCTGGCAATTCTGAGTCGATCGGATAATGAAGGGATTAAAAGAAGGGTATTAAAAGAAAATTTAGTAAATTAAAAATAGGAAGCTTCTTAGGAAGAGAACAAGTAGAGGTAAAAAATCTTTTGAAAATTATAATAATAATCCAATATTATTCAAGAGCCACTACCGGAAATGAAAATTGGTCGGCATTTGATGTTGTTAAGTAGGTTATTACAGAGTCAGTATCACAAATGATACTTTAGCGATAATAATAATTGGAATCGCCCATATGCTCAATAAAATTGTGACCGTTCTTAATTGCTTCTTTGTTAGATTTTAGAAAAAATCAGTCTTGCTTTGTTGGTGATTCAGTAAAGTTTGAAAAAAAAAAATAAAAGATGCAACCTAAAGTAGAAATTTGGAATCCAAATGAAAATATTTCCATACCTTCTTGGATAAATGTTGAATATTTCAAAGATGTTTTAGCTAAAGACGAACCCGAATCGATAGGTGTTCAAAGTTTTATACCAGTGGCCGCAGTGCCACCGGGTGAAAATTTCACTTCAATTATGTTGCGCATACACATGGATTTGTTGATGAAAGGTAAGGGGAGTTCTTGAATCTTTAAATACAAATCGTATAAAAATTTATTTGAAATAAATTTTGTTTTCAGATGGTTCCCTTAAACATAAAACATATATCCTCAAAACTATGCTAGAAGATGATGACATCTTTAGTAAATTAAACTTGTTTCCCAAAGAAATGGAAATGTATCTAAAGTACTTGCCAGCTTTTGAGAAACTGTATCAGGCTGTGGGATGGCAGATAAAAATGGCGCCAAAATGTTTATTTCATGAAGCCAAGGAGGGGCGCATTAATTTAGTTTTCGAAGATTTGACGGAAAGTAATTTCGTAAATATAGATCGTTTGAAGGGTTGTAATATGGAACATGTAACGAAAATCTTGCGCAAATTGGCTGAATTTCATGCTGTCTCCGCTGTTTATGAGGAAAGAAATGGCGAATATTCGTATGATTTTCAAACAGGATTTGTGGATTTGGATAAAGCGGTGGATTATCAAAAGAGTTTATTTAAGAACCGTATGAATCCATATAAAAAGGCAATGCAGTTATGGGGTCTGGAAGATATCGATAAATATCTTAAGGATTTTGTAAGTACGATAAACTTAATATCGGGTGGTTAAATTTCAAGGGCCGATGTTGATTTTGAATAACACACAAACTACTTAGGAACTTATTGTAATTTTATTTTATTATGATATATTGGTATTACTCAATTATGTATGGAACAAAATATTGGCCAAATGGGCGCCGCGACCACGACGGCACACCTCCATCCGATGGACCAAATTTTCGATTACCCTGAGGCATAATGGAGGTTCTATGTCGTTAATGTGCCGAATTATCTCATCCTTTAGCTCTTGAATTGTTGCTGGCTTATCGACGTACACCATTTCTTTCAAATAACCCCAAAGAAAAATGTCCAACGGTGTCAAATCACATGATCTTGGCGGCCAATTGACATCGCCATTACGTGAGATAACACGGCCATCGAATTTGTTGCGCAAAAGAGCCATTGTTTCGTTATCTGTGTGGCAAGTGGCACCGTCCTGCTGAAACCACATATCGTCCACATCCATATCTTCCAATTCGGGGCATAAAAAGTTCGTTATCATCTCACGATAGCGAACACCATTCACAGTAACTGCCTGACCGGCCTCATTTTGGAAAAAATACGGCTCGTTGATGTCGTCAGCCAATAAACAGCACCAAACAGTCACTCTTAGTAGGTGCATTGGTTTTTCGACAATCACTCTTCGATTCTCATTCGCCCAAATGCGGCAATTCTGTTCATTGACGAATCCACTGAGGTGAAAATGTACCGATATGCATTTTGATTTAAAGGCCCATTTTCATAATAAGTCTGGATAACTTTAACCCGTTGTTGGATTGTGTATCTCTCCATGGTTAAAATTGAGTAGGTCTGAGATAGAGAAATGTCAAATAAAATTCGGAAAAAAACGTGGCGTTTAGGTGTGGTTCACATTCAACATCGGCCCTTACAATTTAACCACCCTTTATGAAATCTTTGAATACTTTTATATAATTGTGGCTTGGTGCTAAAAGGACCAACTTTATGTTGTTTTGAGTTAATCATTGCAATAGATTCCCATCTTTACCCTCTTTTATTTAGCTCCAACACCTAATCTCTAACTTAACTCAGAACAGATTTATAATAGTTTTTCTGTTACTATAAATTTATATGGAAAGTAAAAACTTTAGATCTAATTTTCTCAAAATTAGTTTTTTGACATTGGCCCTTTTACCACGAAGCCACAGATATACTCGTATATCTACTTTTTACGCTTTAAGGAGGAATAAAGCCATGAATATAGAAATAATATTCATTTTTTCAGCCAAATCCCGATCAATATTGGAAATGTGGTCTTAGTACTTTGGATCAGAAGTACAACAATTTCAATGTCTTAACCCACGGCGATTTTTGGTCCAATAACATGATGTTTAACTATTCGGCTTCTGGCAGTTTAAATAACCTAGTATTTGTTGACTTTCAAAACTGTAAATGGGGCAGTCCCGCTGAAGATCTTTTGCTGTTCATCACCATATCCGCTGCCAAAGATATACGAATTAAAGAATTTGACCATTTTGTGGCTCTTTATCATGAGCGACTGGTGGAATGTTTAAAGATTTTGGGTTATGGAAAATCTATACCCAAGTTAAGAGATTTACACAAAGATATATTTGATCAAAATAATACGTTTTATGGTAAGTTGTGAACAAATTAAAGCAAAAAAATATATAGTAAATATCTTATCATTTAGCTTTTTTCGCCTGCTTCAATCACTTGCCGGTTATTATGCTGTCGAATGATAAGGATAGCAGTATTCATAACTTTTGCCGAACAGATGAATTTGGCGATAAATTTCGAATGAAAGCTTTTTTAAATCCCCGCTATGTGGAGGCAATGAAAGATTTATATCCCTTCTTTTATAACCGAGGTCTATTTAAATTTTCGGATTATGAATAAAGAAATAAGCACAATTTGAACAAACGACTTATTTTGAACGCACAACAAATTTCATCGTACACAATATTTCTAGTAACGAATTTTCGTTACGAAAAATCTGTCTTTTGTCCCAATTGTGTTCATATACATATACCTTAATATACAAGAAGCTTTAAAAATATTAATTTACAAAATTCAAAAGTAAGATCACTACTATATGTTTTTTTAAGTTTAACGCTGATCCATTGTTTTTACCATATCTTTGGAACGAATATTTCGATTTTGTTGAAAATTACAGAATAGAATAGGAATAAAATTATCTTTGAATTATCTTTTAAGAAATTTTTGCATATACTTAACGAATTCAGAGTTATTTGCATTTGAAAAAAAAAATGTATATGGATTATTTTCATATAGATTTAAGACAATTTGTGGCTTTGAGGAGATTAAAACTTTATAACGGGAAGAAAATTGGCTAAATTGGGTATTTTCAATTTATTGTTGGTAAAATCTCAACAAAACGATAAATTTTCAAAATACATATACGACTAATATAAGTCAAGTTTATAAAATTCAACCTTTGCGTTACATATGATCAATACTCCTTTTTGTACCCTTCACCACCATAGGTGGAAAGGGTATTATAAGTTTGTGCTGATGTATGTAACGCATAGAAATATTTGTCTTAGACCCACCTTTTAGTATACCAATAGGCTTAGAATCACTTTCTGAGTCCATTTAGCGATGTCCGTCCGTCCGGCTGACTGGCTGGACCCCCATGTAAACCTTGTAATCAAACTACAGGTCAAAGGAACACCTAAGGTCAAAGGAACACCCTTGACCTTAGTGGTGAAGGGTATCGTACGGTCGGGCTTCACCAAATAATAGCACTTTCTTACTTGTTTAAGTTTAACGCTGACCCATTGGTTTTATCATATCTTTGGAACGGATTGTTCGATTTTGTTGAAAGTTACAGAATAGAATGGAAATAAAATGATCTTTAAATTATCTTTTAAATAATTTTTGAATGGAAAATAAATGGAAATAAAATGATCTTTAAATTATCTTTTAAATAATTTTTGTATGAAATTTTTGTAAGAAAAAAAAATTTAATTAAGAATTTTCATATAAATATAAGATAACAACAACAACATAAAAATTATGAATGAAAATAAATTTGCGACTTTTTGAATAAATTAGTTTTTATCTAAAGAGACGATATATGGTTTTGTGGCATTTGTTTACATAATATAATCGCAGTCTGTTCTATCAGCTCAATTTCACAACTTTAAGGCTTATTGTGGGTCTGTTTTTGAAGTATAGGCATTGTACGAATAAATCAGTTAAGCGAATAATCAACAAAATATTCTAATGGATCTAACTCTAAAACCAATAATAACTGAATACAGACGAGGGTAGGTCAATAAGTCCATGTCTTTTTACATTTCCGAGCTATTCATTGAAATAACAATGGCAATATGGGCGAGAATTTCTTAACCGTGGACGAAACGTGGATCAACCACAACACGCCGGAGATCAAACAGTGGGTTTGTCAAGATGAATCGGCGCTAATGAAGACAAATGTAGGCTTAACTGCGAATAAAATCATGGCAACCTGGTTTTGAGATGCACGGGACACAATCCACCTTGGCTACAAAAGGCAAAGCAATCAAGGTGTAAATAGTATTGCAACTTATTGGGTCGATTCAATGAGAATTTGAAAAAAGTTTGTGCAGACAAACAAAGTTCAGAAAATTCTTCCGCTGTAGTCCAAAAAGTATCAAAATCGCGACTGCTTGTTTTTGTAGTGGATGAAAGCTATTTAGTTTACACTTTATACCCCGTAAACACATTTTTTCTAGGTGTATCTAAACATTGGAAAACCACCCGCTGTTCTAAATTCAACCATCTCGGCTTAGGCCGGAAAACCACCCGCTGTCCTAAATTCAACCGTCTCGGTTTAGGCCGGATGTTAGTGAATCAGTTGGTTTCATACTCAAAAACTAATAGTTTTTATTGATGTCATTCCTTTAAAAAATTTAGCTTTGTTGACTTAAAAGAAGTCTTTCGAATACATCTCGAAAACAACTTCACCGATTTTAGTGAGATATCTTTTTATCAAAAATTAATTGGTCTCAGAAGAAGGCTATTAAACATTTGTGAATTTATAAGATATTCTGCGAATATTTAGTAATGATTATATGTATCGGGCTATCCATTTCTTGGTTTCAAAAGTATAGGACTGGAATTCGACATCTATCAAACTAAGTTGTTAAACCAATTTTTTTATTTTCAGTTGAAATTCTGACATTGACAAAAATGGATCGCTTAAGTATCACACAACGCATAAAAACGATCAAAACATACTACAAAAATGGTGATTCTGCACGATCAAAACATACTACAAAAATGCAGATTCTACAACAGCCACATATCGTGCTGTAGGAGGAGACTATGGTTCGTCCAACTACGCAAGTAATTGACAAAATTATGAAGAAATTTGAAGAGACTGGAGCGGTAACAACTATTGTAAGGCCATTTCGCTAGTTTCGCGAAAAATATCGCTGCTGTTAGTGAAAGCGTTGCCGACGACCCGAATACGTCGATTCTCAGAAAATAGGACTGTCTTAGGGCACATTATTGAAGAATACGACTTGGAAAATATGTGGTTCCAACAAGACGGTACCACATGCCGTACAGCTCGAGCGAATATGGCTTTATTGCTAGACACATTTCCTGGCCGCGTAATTTTTCGTTGTGAAAATATCAACTGGCCACCAAAATCATGCAGTTTGATACTATTAGACTTTTTTTTGTGGAGCTATGCGAAATACCGTGTTTATGCAGATAAACCTATAACTCTTGAGCACTTAAAAACCAACATTCGTCAAGTTATGACTGAAATACCGCCCAATTAAAATAAAAATTATGAAATAAAATATTGTTTTAACTATTTACGTTCACTTTTGAAACCGCAAAATGGATTACCCGTTATAAGGTCATCTACTATTACGTAGACCAAAATTTGGCACAATTGGAAAACTAGATCGCAGTAACCGAAATGTACCGATATCGAGAAATTTGGAATACATGTATGTTTCGACGATCAGACTAAATTGAAATTTATCAGAGTATCTATAACTTTATAATAGATTAGAACGGAACTATATAAGTTAGGCAATTAAATAAAAAGTGACATAGAACAATTATATATAAAAGCAAGTAAGAAAGTACTATAGCCGGTCAAGCCCGACCAAGGTCAAAGGAGTTCTTTTCCCTGTATAAAAACAAATATTTTCCAAATTTTGCCATCATACAAACATTTGCGCAAAACTTATATATTTAAACTGTTTCCGTCATTTAGACTCATATGAAAGCTAGGGTCAAATGTGGACCGATTAATTTGAAACTTGGCAAATTGATTAGAGTTTTAACTAGAGTTATATACGCAAAAAACCAAACTCAAAATTCTTATTCCGGTATGTGCTGGAAATCGAGCGTTTTCAAATCGTTCGATTTATGATATATTTTTGAGATAATTAACGGCTATTTCCCTAAAACAAATGAAAATTTGGGCTTTAATCCTTTTGACTGATATCTTATCTTTCATTTGGTTTCAATTTTTTTTGTGGAAATAGGGGAAACTATCTTAAAAATATATCAGAAATTGAACGATTTAAAAACGCTCGATTTCCAGCACATACCGGATTATCTTCAGATTTATGAGCATTTCAGTGATTTTTGTCTCATTTAGTGCGTTTTGAAAGAAAAGTTTGTATGGGGGCTATGGTCAAATGTGGACCGATTTCAACGAAATTTGTTACAGTGATTTTGGTTTATATAAGCAGTATTTGATTTTAATTTCATGAAAAAATATTTGTATCAAGTCCGGGAAGTGGGACCTATGGGAGGTACCATAAATAATTGACCGATTTCAATAGCCATAGTCTCACTATCAAAAATGATCTGTGCCAAATTTCATCAAATTATCTTTGGAATTGCGACCTGTACTTTGATCACATGGTTTTTATGGGGGTCCAGCCAGCCAGTCAGCCGTCCAGCCAGACCGACGGACGAACGGACTGACATCGCTAAATCGACACCACCTATGGTGGTGAAGGGTATATTTATATATACATATAACAGAAAGAAATATACAACGCAATTTTGAATGAGATATAGAACAATGTATAACCATAGATATTGATTCTAATATAGAAAGAAACATTGACATAGATTCAAACAGAGTAGACTAGAATCTGACAGAGAATACAAACTATATAACTAGTTCTATGACTTTACGCCCGAGTTACTACTTCTTGCTCCTAACCTTAAATAAATATCTCGGCGGAAAGAGATTTGACTCTAACGATGAAATTGTGTCAAAAAAATTTTCATTGTGATGACCTCGACAGTTTATGCTTTTCGAAAGGGATACCAAAACTAAAGAAAAGTTGGACTAAGTGTATTAATCTAAAAGGAGATTATATTGAAAAATTAATAAACTTTAAAACCTGTAATTTATAAAAAAAATACACGAACTTATTGACCCGCCCTCGTTTGTCACCAATACCACGTTAAAGATAACCATATTTTCTATTTAGAAAAAAATATTTCTAGGCGAAAAAACTATAAAAATTGCAGTAAATAAAAAAAACCCTGACAGTCTAAGTATCACAACAAAGCGATAAAGTTACTAAAATGTCAATTCCCGAGTGGTTAACCCAAAACTATATAGAAGAGGTCCTAAAAGCATATCACAAAGATCTAAGCTTAAGAATTAAAAAATGTAACATTAAACCAGCCTTTGGTAAAGGAGAAAATTATGGAGGTTTTCTCACCAAAGTCCATGCGGTATATAGTGTAAAAAGTGGACTAGAGGAAAAAGAAAATTATTTTATATGTAAAACCTCCTACGAAGGTGATGAATTTGCCAAGGAAAAAGTCAAACCCTATGATATATTTAATCGGGAAATGTCTTTATATGAAAAAGTTTTACCCAAACTTAATGATTTACTCCAGGAAATCAATGACATGGATCGTCTATTCCCCACTGTATTCCATGTAGATTACGATAAGCAGCTGCTTATATTTGAGGATTTAACGATGCAGGGCTTTGTTATGGCTGATCGTTTAGAGAGACTGGACTTGGATCATGTTAAACTGGTTTTGCGTAAGCTTTCCAAAATGCATGCCAGCTCGGCAGTGTTTAATGAACGTCATGAAAAATGTTTGGAAAAATATGATCGTGGTTTTTTCAACAAATACACCGATACCTATAAAACATATTTCGTTAATACATTTATGTGCTGTGCCCGTTACTTGGAGCAATTGGATGATGAGGATTCTAAAAGATATGCCCGGAAAATATTTGCCATGGAACCCTATTATATGGAGATTGGTAAACGTTGCTTTACACCCACCAAAAGTCATGTTAATGTTTTGACCCACGGTGATGTCTGGACTAATAATATAATGTTTAAATATTGCTCGAAAACTGGAAAACCTATAGATGCTCTACTTATAGATTTTCAATATACATTTTGGGGCTCTCCCACCTTGGATTTGCATCACTTTTTCAATACCTCCATTAAGGACGACTTGAGATTGTTTGAACAGGATGAATTAATTAAGATACATCATCAGGTTTTCATTGAAACTTTGGAGAAATTGGGCTACAAAACTCATCCTATTCCCGGTTTGCTGGAATTTAGTGTCAATTTTGAAGAAAAGAGATTTTTTGGTAATATATACAAATTTTGAATCCCTAATTCAGTTTAAAAATTCAGTTTTCCTTCATTTTTTCTAGCTGTTCATTGCGCTGTTATTCTTCAAGCCGTCCTCTTAAATAATGATCCTACAGATGCGGATTATAACTCTCTTATGGGTGAAGATGATCGTGCCATGAATTTTAAGAGACGTTTATATAATAATCCCGTTATTCAGGAGAGTTTAAAAAAATTGTTGCCTATATTTGATAGAAGGGGACTTTTGGAAATTGATCAATAAGAAGATTAATTAAGGATTATTTAGTAATATTATGTATTAGTATTATGGTTTAATTAGTATATAATTTTAGATTAAAGCATGAAAGGCCATATTCAAAACAATTTGAAAAGACTGGACTATCTGACTAATTATAATAATAAAAGAAGAAAGTTTAGTGAAAACAAGTAGGAAAGTGTTATAGTCGGTCAAGCCCGACCATACGATACCCTTCACCACTAAGGTCAAAGGTGTTCTTTTTCCTGTATAAATATATACATATATTTGCTAAATTTTGCATACAAAAATTTTCTCAAAACTTATATACTTAAGCTCTTTCCGTCATTTGGACTTATATGAGAGCTAGGGTCAAATGTAGACCGATTATCTCGCAAAAAATAAACTTAAAATTCTTATTATCTTCAGATTTAAGAGCGTTGTAGTGATTTTTGTCTCATTTAGTGCGTTTTGACAGATGAGTTTGTATGGGAGCTATGGTAAATGTGGACCGATTTCAGTGATATTACAGTGATGGTACAGTGATTTTAGTTAACATAAGCAGTATTTGCCTTAAATTTCATGAAAAAATATTGATATTTGTGGCCAATATATCAATTCCGGGCAGTGGGACCTATGAGAGGTACCAGAAATAATGGAGCAATTTTGACGAATTTCAATAGTCATGGTCCCACAAAAAAATTATATGTGCCAAATTTCATCAAATTGTCTTTAGAATTGCGATCTGTACTTTGATTACATGGTTTATATGCTGGTCCAGCCAGACGGACGGACTGACATCGCTAAATCGATTTAGAAAGTGATTCTAAGCCCATTAGTATACTAAAGGGTGGATCTAAAACAAGTTTTTCTACGCGTTACACACATCAACACAAGCTTATACTACTCTATGATCGACTATTTAAAAATTCGGAAGAATGAATGAAAGCTTTCAATTTTAACATTATCGTCTACATTAGTTGCGTAAAAGCGGTATGCTCTCTTTTTTATGGGACTTATCGAAAAGACCATACGGCAAATCATTATATTATAGAGTCTTTAGTTGTACGATGCTCCAAATGTACGAAAGGGACATGTTATTTTTCCCAAAAAAACTTTGTTTTGAGCCTGTCTGACGAATGCCTTTTTTGCATACACGTAGAATACAATTAGCCACTTTCCATGATATTTTGAGGCATTGCCACGAGCCTTTTTTTAGCGATTGTCCGAATTTGTGGGACTTAACTTCTTTATATTCAAATGTTCCTTTACTATGGAATGAATAACTAATACATTAATAATATATTTGTACGAGGGTTACATTTTGTGTATCCGGAACTAGAAAAACGAATATCAAAAACCACAAAATATCAATATAGTAAATAGAAATATGGTCGCCAAATCCGAATTCCGTGAAGGTGGTCCAAAAATTCGTAGCAGTGCTTGAACATATAATAAAATATCGTCATGTGACTCTTCAAATGTGTTTTCTTTTTCCTGTATATTTACTAAATTTAGTCATCATACAAACATTTTCTTAAGACTTATGGATTTAAGCTATTTTCGTTATAAAAACTTATATGAGATCTAGAGTCAAATGTTTACCGATGGTACATATATTTAGAGTCAAATATCTCTTTTACTACATATAAGAGATTAGGTAGTACAGGAAAAATGTTTTTTTCTTAATTTTTTAAAGAAGTTTTCGGAAATCTTTCGGATCGAACCAGATTGACGAAAGTTATACAGACCCAAAGGTTGTGCATACCCGAGAAGGGCTATCAAACGGTCGCCAGTCAATCGTGAAACAACTATCGAGCAATCATTAAAAATCATTAAACAGTCGTCAGTCAATCATCAAACAACCATCAATCAATCGTTAAAAAATCAACAAACTACTAGTTAATCATGAAACAATTATCAAACAATCATTAAATTAAATCAAACAGTTATCAGTTAATCAATCATCAAACAATCGTCAAACAACCATCAAATAATCATGAAAATTCTTCAAACAATCTTCAGTCAAACTATTATCAAACACCAATATTCGAGCATCCGTTTTCCTATTTTGGATAAATCAAAAAAAGGAGGTTGTAAAAGTGGGCATGGTCAATTTTTCTTAATGTAGAATCCTAACTTGCCTTCATTAGTCCAGCCGTTCTCAAGATATACAATTTTAAAGAAAATCCTCATTTTTCAATTCCCTGGTTCTCGTTGGTCCATTTTCGAAAAATTCAAAAAGCGAAAAACTATCCTATAGTATGAAAATATCCACATTTAAAATTTTAATTAATTGGGTTAAATCATTTTCAATTTATCATCCATATTTATCATTTTTAATATTTGATTTATATGGAGGGGTCACGCCCACTTGAGATTAAAAAAAAACAAGCCTATTTTACCCACCGATAACTCCTTATATACTATAAAAATTAATCAAAAATCGGTAGACCCGGTCATCCATATTTGTCATTTTTAATATTTTACTTATATGGGAGGGGTCACGCCCACTTGAGATTTACAAAAAACCTGGACCATTTTACCCGCCAGTCACACCTTAGCATACTGTAAAAATTTCAGAAAAATCAGTCCTCAGGGTTATCCATGTTTGTCATTTCTAATATTTGACTTATATGGGAGGGATCACTCCCGCTTAAGATTTACAAAAAAAATTTAGCCTATTTCAAAACCTTAATATACTGTCAAAATTTTAGAAAAATCGGTCCGCTCAGTCATCTATATTTTTAATATATGAGTTATATGGGAGGGGCTCCGCCCACTTGAGATTTCAGAAAAAAACCCTGCCAATTAAAAACCACCGGTCAAACCTTACCATACTGTCTTAATTTCAGAAAAATCGGTCAGTTCAGTCATCCATATTTGTCATTTTAAATATTTGACATATATGGGAGGGGTCACGCCCACTTGGGATTTAAAAAATAACCTAACCTACTGTACCCACCGGTTACACCTTAACATACTGTCAAAATTTTAGAAAAATCGGTTGGCAGGGTCATCCATATTTGTCATTTTTAATATTTCACTTATATGGGAGGGGCCACGCCCACTTGAGATTTAAAAAAAACTTAGCCTATTTTAAACACTGGTCACACCTTACCATACTGCCTATAGTTGTTATTTTTAATATATGAGTTATATAGGAGGGGTCATGCTCACAAAATTTAGCCTATAGTCGAATCGAATCGAATCGCTAGTTTCGGAGATCCTTCCCAACAAACAACATACAAACAAATGCGGACATTTTTTTATAGATATAGATTTAAGGAATATTATATTAAACAAATTTTGGTCTCAGATGCGTCCACCAGATCAAAAAAAAAAATAGGTTAAAAATCAACCCGAAAATTATTTTTTGCCCAAATATCTCGAAAGACAGTGGAGATAACCTAGACATAGCTAGCGTATCTTTTTTAATATTTGATATTTTGATGCTTTAATGTTAATTTAATCCAAGTCGGAACTTGTAAAAGATCATCATGTTCATCACTTGATTCCATTTTTTGGCAGACATGAATTTTCTATACCATAAATCATCACATCAGCATCAAATTGAGGGATGTGATGTCTTAACTTTATGATGAAAGTTTTAGATATATGGACCAAATAATTAAACTAAAACCTGAAAATAATGAAGGAAACAGTGTATTTTATTTTAAGAAGTAAGTGTAATAAAACAGTAATAAAGTTTAAATAAAAGAATTTAAATCTGTTTTATTGTAACGAAATAAATTATTTTTATTTTTTTTTTAGCAAATGTCGTAAAAAGGCAATGTCTTTGTAGTGAATACGACTAATTGAGGAAATATTTAAAAGTGAGGGATAGTAAAAACTAGAATAAACTCTATTGCTTTTAGCTGCTACATGTAAAAATGTTAAATACTGAAATCTAGGTTTAGTATAAATGTTTATCGATATATGAAATTTCGTGACAATCGGTCTATATTTTGCATATTCGTATATTCGATCTACTTGAACATCGATGACAAAAGGTTCTCATCGAACCCATTCTCGATGAGATCAGGGAACAAAATCTTTGATCTCTTCAGAATACATTAATTAAAATAGCGATAGCTCAGTGGTGGGTCACATCTCATGATTAACTAATCACTCCTCCTTTATTTTCATAGAGCTTCAAAAATACTTAAACCTCAGAAGCAAAAAGCTATAAAATACTGTAATAACACAAAAAAAATGTCATTTTAGCTCGGTACAGAGAAACGTTAACTAAAAAATTAAAAAAATAAAATATGACTGTTCCCGAGTGGTTAACCAAAGACTATATAGAAGAAGTGTTAAAAGTTTATCATAAAGATTTAACATTAAAAATCGAAAAATTCAATATAAAACCGGCATTTGGTAAAGGCGAAAATTTCGGTGGTTATCTAACCAAAGCCCATGTCATATACAAATTAAAAAATGGTCAAGAACAGCAGGAAAGTCACTTTATATGCAAGACCTCATATGAAGACGATGAATTTGCTAAAGAAAAAATGGAGCCCTATGATATTTTCAATCGTGAAATGTCCCTTTATGAAAAAGTTTTACCCAAACTAACGGAATTACTAAGAGACATAAAAGATGAAGATCGTTTATTTCCCGGCATAATTCACGTTGATTACAAAAGACAGGCTCTTATCTTTGAAGATCTAGCTATACAGGATTATGTTATGGCCGATCGTATAGAGAGATTGGATTTGGATCATGTCAAACTGGTTTTGCGTAAGCTTTCTAAAATGCATGCAGCCTCGGCAGTGTTTAATGAACGTCATGAAAAATGTTTAGAAAAATATGATCGTGGCTTTTTTAACCAATATACCGATACTTACAAAACCTATTTCGTTCATACGTTTATGTGCTGTGCCCGTTATTTGCAACAACTGAATGATCCAGAATCTCAAAAATATGCTCAGAAAATATTTGCCCTTGAACCCTATTACATGGATATAGGTAAACGTTGCTTTGCTCCCACACCGGGGCATGTAAATGTCTTGGCTCATGGGGATGTTTGGACTAATAATGTTATGTTTAAATATTGTCGGGACAGTGGAAAACCTTTAGATGTTTTACTTATTGATTTTCAATATTCATTCTGGGGTTCTCCTACTCTGGATTTACATCACTTTTTTAATACTTCCATTAAGGAACCTCTAAGACTTAATCATCAAGATGAGTTATTTCAAATCTATTATGATCAGTTTACGGATACTTTAAGAAAGCTAAATTACCAGTCGAATCCCATACCCAGCTTGAAGCAATTTAGACTGCAGGCGGAGCAAAAGAAATTTTTTGGTAAGAATTTTAATAATTTTTCTGATATTTAGAATTGAAATATGATTTTCTTATACTTCCAGCTGTTCATTCCGCTGTTGTCATACAACCGGTTATGTTGAATCAAGATCCCACCGATGCTGACTATAATTCTCTAATGGGTGAAGATGAACGTGCCATGAAATTCAAGAGACGTATTTACAATAATCCCGTCATTCAAAAGAATTTAAAGACTCTGTTGCCAATATTTGATAGAAGAGGGCTTTTGGAGGTTAATCAATAAGTTTTTAATAATAAGTTGAAATAAAATGATTGAAATTATTAAAATTTACTAAATAATATATAAATGTAGAAACACATTTTTTAGATAAAAGATAGAGAAAAAAAAAACAAAATAATTTAATTTTTTGGGGTCATTTTGGTCAATGTTGGTTACGAAAGGGTTAAATACTAAATAATATATAAATGTAGAAACACATTTTTTAGATAAAAGATAGAGAAAAAAAAAAAACAAAATAATTTAATTTTTTGGGGTCATTTTGGTCAATGTTGGTTACGAAAGGGTTAATATTTCTTAATTTATGTGATCTTTGTTTTTAACTTATTAGGGTCTAAGAAGAATTTTTGCTATAAATTTTTTCTAAAGAAAACTTTTGATTTAAAATTTTTCTATAGAAAATTTTTGTTATAAAATTTTTCTATAGAAATTTTTTGTTATAAAATTTTTCTATAAAAAATTTTTGGTATAAAAATTTTTATAGAAAATTTTGGTAAAAATTTTTCTATAGAAAATTTTTGGTATAAAATTATTCTATAGAAAATTTTTAGTATAAAATTTTTCCTGCAAAATTTTTCCATAGAAATATTTTCGGTATAAAATTTAACAATACAAAATTTTTTCTATATAAAATTTTTGATATAAAATTTTTCTATATAAAATTTTTAGTATAAAATTTGTCTATAGAAAACTTTTGGTATAAAATTTGTTTATAGAAAATTTTTGATATAAAGTATTTCTGTAGAAAATTTTTGGTAGAAAGTTTTTCTACAGAAAATTTTTGGTATAAAATTTTTCTGTAGAGAATTTTTGGTAGAAAGTTTTTTTATAAAAAATTTTTAATATTTCTTAATTTATGTGATCCTTCTGGTTTAAATTTTTTTTATAAAAAATTTTTTATATAAAATTTTTCTTTAGAAAATTTTTCTATAGAAAGTTTTTGATATAAAATTTCCTATAGAAAATTTTTGATATAAAATTTCTATAGAAAATTTTTGGTCTAAAATTTTCCTATAGAAAATTTTTGGTATAAAATTTTTCTATAGAAAATTTTTGGTATAAAATTTTTATATTAAAAAATTTTTGGAAAAAAATTTTCTATAAAAAATTTTTGGTATAAAATTTTTCTTTAGAAAATTTTTGGTATAAAATTTTTCTATCAAAAAATTTTACTATAAAATTTTTTTATGAAAAATTTTTGCTATAAAATTTTTCCATAGAAAATTTTTTAAAAATTAATTTCTTCAAAAATTTTTCCTTTAACATTTTTCTATAGAAAATTTTTGCTAGAAAATTTTTTTATAGAAATTTTTTATATAAAAATTTTTTATAGAAAATTTTTCTTATAAAATTTTTCTATAGAAAATTTATGGTAAAATTTATTTTTTGGTATAAAATTTTTCTAAAGAAAATTTTTGGTAAATAATTTTTCTATAGAAAATTTTTTGTATAAAGTTTTTCATAAAAAATTTTTGCTATCAAATTTTTCTATAGGAAATTTTTTATATAAAATTTTTCTATAGAAAATTTTTTATATAAAATTTTTCTATAGAAAATTTTTGGTATAAAATTTTTCTATAAAAAATTTTTGCTATAAAATTTTTCTATAGAAAATTTTTGCTATAAAATTTTTCTATAGAAAATTTTTGCTATAAAATTTTTCTATAGAAAATTTTTGCTATAAAATTTTTCTATAGAAAATTTTTGCTATAAAATTTTTCTATAGAAAATTTTTGCTATAAAATTTTTCTATAGAAAATTTTTGCTATAAAATTTTTCTATAGAAAATTTTTGCTATAAAATTTTTCTATAGAAAATTTTTGCTATAAAATTTTTCTATAGAAAATTTTTGCTATAAAATTTTTCTATAGAAAATTTTTGCTATAAAATTTTTCTATAGAAAATTTTTGCTATAAAATTTTTCTATAGAAAATTTTTGCTATAAAATGTCTCTTCAAAAAGAAGAAGAAAATTTCATACCAAATTTTTGGTATAAAATTTTTCTATAGAAAATTTTTGATATAACATTTTTCTATAGAAAATTTTTTGTATAAAATTTTTCTGTAGAAAAATTTTTTTCTATAGAGTTTTTGGCATAAAATTTTTCTAGAGAAAACTTTAAGTATACAATTTTTTTTTTTTAATTTTTGGTATAACATTTTTCTATAGCAAATTTTGGTATTAAATTATTCTATAAAAAATATTTGGTATACATTTTTTTTATAGAAAATTTTTGTTATAAAATTTTTCTATAGAAAATTTTTGTTTTCAAATTTTTCTATAGAAAATTTTTTATATAAAATTTTTCTATAGAAAATTTTTTCTATAAAACTTTTCTATAGAAAATTTTTGGTACAAAATTTTTCTATAGAAAATTTTTCCTGCAAAATTTTTCTATAGAAAGATTTTCGGTATAAAATTTATCCATACAAAATTTTTTCTATATAAAATTTTTGATATAAAATTTTTCTATATAAAATTTTCTACAGAAAAATTTTGGTATAACATTTTTTTATAGAAAATTTTTGGTATAAAGTATTTCTGTAGAATATTTTTGGTAAAACATTTTTCTATAGAAAATTTTTGGTAAAAAATATTTCTATAGAAAATTTTTGTTATAAAATTTTTGTATAGAAAATTTTTGGTAAAAAATTTTTCTATAGATTTTTGTATAAAATTTCTTTTGTATAAAATTTCTCTACACAAAATTTTTGGTTTAAGATTTTTTATAGAAAATTTTTGGTATCAAATTTTTCTATAGAAAATTTTCGATATAAAATTTTTGTATAGAAAATTTTTGATTTAAAATTTTTCTATAAAAAATGTTTGGTACAAAATTTTTCTATAGAAAATTTTTGGTATAACATTTTTTTATAGAAAATTTTTGGTATAAAATTTTTTTATAGAAAATTTTTGGTATAAAATTTTTCTATAGAAAATTTTTGATATAAAATTTTTCTATAGCTAATTTTGGTAAAAAATTTTTCTTAAGAAAATTTTTAGTACAAAATTTTTCTATCAAAAATTTTTGGTACAAAATTTTTCTATAGAAAATTTTTGGTACAAAATTTTTCTATAGAAAATTTTTGGTATAAAATATTTCTATAGAAACTTTTTGGTATACAATTTTTTGTAGTTTTTTAAATTTGAAAAAAATGTTTACATATTTCATTCCTACATTTTATCACGTGCTAGATTCGTGTAATTTAAATAAACTCGTGTATTTTAGAGTAAAATAGTAAAGAAATAATTTAATTAATGTTTAAATAAGATATAAATCATTTTAATTATAACGATAAATGGAAAATTATTTAGTTTAGACCGTGCTTTTGACATGTTAATGTGATGAAAGCAGTTCATATTTAATATGACTTTTACAATATACAAAGGTTGCTTCTTATGTTTCGATATTTTTTTTATTTATAATTCAAAATATTCTCCATATAGAACGATCTTGAAAGTACTTTTCCCTGTTATGTTACCTCTAAAAATTTGCAAAGTGGACCTCCCTATTTATTTTTCATTTTCGGGATTAAAAATAAGTAACTGGGTTTTAAATCAAGACAAAAACAAGTCACCAACTCCTTCAAAGTGCCCGAATGCTTTTTATTGGTTTTCTCTCGACAAAAACTGTTAAATTTCACTATGGAGTCATGAGTTTCTAGTTGGCATCACTGAAGTTTTCCAATCTCGAAACACAAAAATCAGCCCTCGTATATTTAGTTATTAAAAGCGAAGTATAAAATAACTGGAGAAAAACTATAAAAGTTATATCAAATTGAAAATTTTAACAGTTTAATATTCTAAAATCGTTTCCGATTGTAATCAATAAAAATGTCCATTCCCGAGTGGTTAACCCAAAACTATATAGAAGAAGTCTTAAAAGTTTATCACAAAGATTTTACATTGAAACTAAAAGAATTCGATATAAAACCGGCATTTGGTAAAGGCGAAAATTTTGGTGGCTTTTTGACTAAAGTTCATGTGGTTTATAGTTTAAAAAATGGTCAAGAACCAAAAGAAAATCATTTTTTGTGCAAAACCTCATTTGAAGAAGATGAATTTGCAAGATCAAAAATGGAACCATACGATATCTTTAATCGCGAAATGATATTATATGAGCAAGTATTGCCAAAACTTCAAGATTTGTTAAAGGAAATCCATGATACAGATCGTCTGTTTCCCACGGTCTTTCATGTGGACTATAAGAGACAGGCTCTTATCTTTGAAGATCTTGGAGTACAAGGCTATGTTATGGCCGATCGTATAGAGAGACTAGATATGGATCACATCAAACTGGTCTTGGGTAAATTGTCGAAAATGCATGCCACCTCGGCTGTGTTTAATGAACGTCATGGCGGTTGTTTGGAGAAATATGATCGGGGATTTTTCAACACATACACCGATACCTATAAAACCTTTTTCGTTAATGCCTTTCTAAGCTGTGCTCGTTATTTGCAGCAACTCAATGAACCAGATTCTGGAAAATATGCTGAGAAAATAATTGCCTTAAAACCCCACTACATGGATCTAGGCAGACGTTGCTTTGCTCCCAGCCCGGGTCATGTAAATGTTTTGGCTCACGGTGATATCTGGACAAATAATGTCATGTTTAAATATTGCCCGAAAAGTGGTAAGCCCTTGGATGTTTTAATGATAGATTTTCAATATACCTTTTGGGGATCACCCAGTGTGGATCTGCATTATTTCTTTAATACCTCCATAAAGGAACCTTTAAGACTTAATCATCAAGATGAATTATTTCAAATATATCATGAAATGTTTGCGGCTACTTTAAGGAAACTGCAATATAAATCGAATCCTATACCCAGTTTGAAAAAATTCCGATTACATGCCGAACAAAAAAGATTTTTCGGTAAGTATTGAATAATTTTAAAATTATTTGAAAATGTGAACTATTTTCGAAATATTTTCAGCTGTTCACTCATCCGTTGTTATACAACCGGTTATGCTGAATAAAGACGCTACCGATGCTGATTTTAATGCTTTAATGGGTGAAGATGATCGCTCTATGAATTTCAAGAGACGTTTATATAATAATCCTTTGGTTCAGGAGAATTTGAAAAATTTGTTGCCTTTTTTTGACAAAAGAGGCCTATTGGAAGTGAATCAATAGTTTCTTTAATATAATTTGTAAGACAATTTATTAAAACTTATTCTTAATATGTAAATGTTAAATAGTGAAATTTTAAATATGATATAATTGTCATTTTTATAGTTGACGATTGTTTGATGATTATTTGGCGATTGTTTGATGATTGTTTTACCGGTGTACGAATTTCGTAGGGGCCGCTCTACTGGAGACTTACTGGCCTTTCTCTCAGAAAAGTAGTGTCGTTTAATACACCATTTTGGCGAAAGTAAGGTTGTGGCTTTCCAAGGCGTTCGATAGAGTTTGGCCAAAACTAGTTGCTTTTGGTGTCGGTTATCATTTCTCTCGATTCATATCGAGTTTTCTAAGAGACAGCACTATGAGAGTTGTCATAGATTTGATCTCATCAAACGAGTTCAGGATCAATTTAGGAGAACCGCAAGGCTCCGTTTTTTTCCTACCCTATTTCTTATATTTTTTAATGACCTCCAAAGTCAAACTTTCAATCCTATATAGTCTTTTGGAGATGATAGCAACATTGACATTTATACTCTTTTAATTATAGACCAAGCCTTTTGGAGATTGAGGCCATGAGACAATATATGAACGAAACGTAAAACCGGGATCTTAATACAATGTCCGAATGGGGACGCGCAAATAGGATTGATTTTAATGAACGGAAGACCCAATGTATTAACACAAAAGCGAACGTTCGATCATCAGAATCGAAAGCTCTTGATGTTCTAGGCGTGAGAATTCAGTGTGATGTCCTATGGACTAGACACATTTTTCAAGTGTAGAAAGAAGCCAAAGATATTTCACTACCAATGGCATGTGTTCTGAAAATATCAGGAATATTGTTCCTGAAAACCTGAAAACCTTGTATTACTGCGGAGCACACATTTTTCTCTAGAGCACATCCATTCGTGGTCGAATGGACAGTAGATTCCACAACGCATTACAGACAAAATGCGTTCTTTAGACGCACAGTTTGTATGTGGAACGAACTTCCAGCAGAAGTTTCGAACCCAGGCTCAATGTGAAATGTTAAGCTTATTGGTCGAATAAGCCGTAGAACTCTCGAGGATTGAATCCTTAGCATTTATGATCTTACCATTCACAAATTGATCAGTTTTAACTATATAGTTATACGGGTTTGGACAATGATTAATCGTGTTGGGAGAAACTTGAAATAATGGTTCAATTTAGGAAAAAAAATGTAAAGATCATGATCATGTACCAATATAATTGTCTCCTCCAAATTTTAATAGTCATCCAGCCGAACTTATATCCTTTATTAGAAAGTAGTTCTGAGTCGACCGGTTAACTTAAAGATAGGTGTTGGACTAAGATTTCTATGCTTTGCTTTCTAAGACTTACTTAAGACTGAGGATATTCTAGAATTCCATGCACTTCGATCTTGTGCTCATATTCTCCAATTTAGTCTTTTCACCGAAGTTTTGCACGCCCTCTTCTAACATTAGGGGGCCATTTTCATTCTGATTTAAGCTTTTACATAGTACAGTCGAGTACGGTTATAACGAAATTGGAAATTGGAATGTCCTTAGCCAAAGTTTTATTGTTCTTATGGGAGAACTCGCGGCACATTTCAGCTCACTACATTAACAGGAGGTGACGTAGTTTCCCGGGTGATACCACGAGGAGGTCAGTGTCCACAGTTGAGATGAAGGCTAACCAAGATAAGTCTGGGCTTACTAAGTTAAGACCAATCAAAACCGTTACTTGGTATCCTACTTTTCATACATCACCTAATGCGTTACAAACATCAGCATAAATCCAATATACCACCGTTTATGATGAAGAGTATACTAAAATCACCGTACATTAGGGCGTCTCGAAAAAAAGTTCGCCGTACACAACCGAATATAAAGTATTGTTGTAAGACAGTTTTGAATTTTTTTTTTCATTTTTTTCGCCGCACATTGGGGTCGCCAAAATACATTTTTCTTTATATCTTCGGCACTTACAGTCGGATCTTAAAGTGTGATATATCGATGTTTTTGGCGATACCAATGTGCGGCATTGCTTGTTTTTATACCCACCATCAAAAAGAATGGGGGGTATATTGAGATTGTCATTCCGTTTGTAATTTCCTTAATATTGGCTCAAAAATCAAAAACGATATTCTGAATCCTTATGAAATTCTAAGACGATTGAGCGATGTCCGTCTGTCTGTCTGTCTGTCTGTATGTCTGTCTGTCTGTCTGTCTGTCTGCCTGTCTGCCTGAATGTCTGTCTATTTGTCTGTTGAAATCACGATAACGCCTAAACGAAACGAGCTAGCTCACTGGAACTTAGTAAAAACATTATTCATCTTTGAGAAAATTTTGGTATTGAAATTGGGCAAAATCGGCTAACATTTGACTAAAGCTCCCGTATAACCTCGCCTACGCTAATCGCTTATTTGCTAATAAATAACAAACTATAATAGCTATGATGATAAAATTTGGTAGAAAGAAGTTTTCTATAAGCCCTAGGTAGCATATAAAATTTCATCAAAATCGGTTCACATTTAGTCATAGCTCCCATACAAAAAACTTACGGAAACAGCCAAAATTTCACCTAAAATAAATGCTAATAAATCTAAAACTATAACAGATATAACCACTAAATTTAGCACGAGGAGGTCTTATGTCAATGCCAACCAGTGTGCAAAATTTTGTCACAATCGGGGACCATTTGACCATAGCTCCCATATAAAAAACTTACGGAAACATAAAAATACAAAAAGAAAAGAGGGTTTATGTCCGTCTGTCCGTCAGATAAAAGCGCGATAGCGGCTTAGCGAAAAGGGCTACAGCAACAAAATTTTACAAAAGGAAGTTTTATGTGAATGCCAGCCAGTGTGCAAAATTTTGTTACAATCGGTCACCATTTGACCATAGGTCCCATATAAAAAACTTACGGAAACACAAAAATGCAAAATGTCCATCTTTCCGTCAGAGAAAAGTGCGATTGCTCCTTAACTACAAGAGCTAGAAGGACAAAATTTAGCACAAGTATTTAAGATATGTTATAGAAATTGTGAGCTGAAAATGGGTAAAATCGGTTCACATTTAGTTAGAGCTCCCATATAACCCTGCCCCGGAAATTACATTTATGCTGATAAATTGAATAAAATTGTAAAATCTATGACTACTTTATTTAGAATAGAGAAGTTTTATGCAACTTTCAGTCAGTATGTCAAATTTTATGGGAATCGGTCCATTTTTGACCATAGCTTTCATATAAAAACCGCTCCCGGTGACCACTAAAATGCCACAAACGCCAGTTAAAAGCTATTAAATTATAAACTATGTCAGCTATGGCCACTAAATTTTGCACAAATAAACTTTATATTAATACCAGCCAGTGTATACAATTTTGTAGTAATCGGTTAACATTTGGCTATAGATCTTATATATTTAACATCCCCTTTATATATCTACAATCAAAAAGATTTGGAGGTACACATTAAGATTGCATCTACGAAATTAGATAGCTATCAATCAATGTTAGGTCCAGACTTTATACACGATAGATGCATTAGGAACTCCTAACAAAATATATGAACCTGCCGTGTTGTTATCAACATGTTTATGGCACAACGAAACAGCTTATTAATGTAAAACTATATTCGGTTATGGAACAGCATTTTGTCCAAGGTAAATACTTGGGAAACCACTTAGATACTTTTAAATGTTGAACTATAGTAACTATACCACTGCAACCGAATTTAGTCCAAATATATTACCAACAATACCACAGGTTAGGTTAGGTTAGGCAGGCAGCCGATGTTAAGTCAGCGTCACTTGGATCCTAGAAGCGGTCCCTTGTTGGTACCTGCAGGGGATAGACTGGAAAAGAGAAGAAAGATAATTAATTCCAGGCCATCGATGACAGGCTTATTCAAGCCAGCCTGTAGCTCTGATAAACGAGTCTATTTTACGAATGTCAATACTCGCTAGTGTAGCGTGTTCATGATGTCTATATTGCCGACACATATTGGCAGCAATTCTTTTATTACCAAAACAATAATTATTAATGACGTACATACACACGCATACAACGTTGCTATCATTGGTATGGACTTCATTAAAAGGTACAATTGCATATTGGATTTTAATAATGAGGATAATTGTTTTATCCTACGGCCGTCTAATTTGACACATAGTATATCAATACCGATAAACAATAACCACAACGAAATTTCATTACCCCCAAGATCGGAAGTAATTCGACAAATTAACTTCGTAAATCTTAAAACTAATATAATTATTCCAAATCAAGAAGTTGCACCAGGTGTGTTTATTCCAAACATGTTAGTAAAATCAAATAATGCATTTATTCGCTTTTTAAATACCACTAATAATATAATTACAATTAAACAAGATAACATACAAACCGAAGATGTGTCTGATTACCAGATAATGACACAAAATTTAAATAAAAAAGAAAATAGAGATTCAAAAGTTTTAAACCTACTAATGAAAAATTTCCCAGATCAATTTAAAACAACATTAACTAAACTGTGTACAGAATACAGCGATATTTTTGGTTTAGAAACAGAAAAAAAAAAACTAATACAATAATAACTAAAATAAAACTATTTATAAGAATTATTTTCTATTAATGTAAAGAATGTCCATAGAACTCTCAGTTATATGAACATTCTTCCGTAAAAGGGAGGTGTAGCGTGTTCATGATGTCTATATTGCCGACACATATTGGCAGCAATTCTTTTATTACCAAAACAATAATTATTAATGACGTACATACACACGCATACAACGTTGCTAGCACTTATGCTGGGTTAACTAAAGCAACGATCAATTTGCTTGCGTTTGCAGTTAAACAATTAATACTATCAACACTTTTAGTGTTGGAAATGTTCGTCTTTTGATATTCTTGGGAATTGTTGAAATTCTCAATATCAAACCGCTATACCTTCCACTGTCAACATAATTGCTTGATCAGCAAATAATATGTATAAAATTCGGAATAATTT
Organism: Stomorhina lunata; assembly: GCA_933228675.1. NCBI lineage: Eukaryota > Metazoa > Arthropoda > Insecta > Diptera > Rhiniidae > Stomorhina > Stomorhina lunata. The sequence continues at coordinate 29,850,816 of OW121740.1, forward strand.
TAAGCTAAAGACATTCAATAAATATCAGCCTAACTATGCGTTTTAGTCGCACAGGGCTAAATAAACAAAATAATAAAAACTTTTATTTACACTAGATAGGATAAATCATGCAGATAAAGTGCCCCCAGGAAGGTAGCTCTCGAAAATGAAAGAGCGGGGCAGTGGCAGAGAAGATGAGTAACCGTTTCCTCCTCTTCGACGTTGTGACAGCTTCGGCAGTAGTCATAGTGTTGAAGGTTAAGCCTTCTGGCATGCAGCCCAAAAGTACAATGACCTGTTAGGGTCGAGATTAGGTTGCGGAGTCTGTGGCGAGGTAGAGAAGCCAAGCACTTTGAACGTTTATTGTCATAAGTGGGCCATGTTTGCCTGGATATTGAACAAGTAGTTTCAAGGGACCAGGTGTTCTGCGCAGATCCGTAAAGAAGTTACCTAATTTCTGATTTGCAGGCGGATAGCGGTACTCCCGTAAATTGATCGATATTATCCTGACTTAGGAGAACACCGGATTTATAAAGTCTGTCCGCAGTGGAGTTACCAGGTATGTTGTTGTGCCCGGGTACCCAAAAAAGTTAGATATTGCAATGTCTCGCCATCTCATTTAGAGATGCCCGGCATTCACGGGTAAGAACAGATGTCGTGTGGACATTAGATAGGGATTTTATGACAGCCTGACTGTCGATACAAAAGCGAATATCCCTGTCGTATATTCTATAGTATCTTAACCAATTGGCAGCCCTGTATATGGCCGATTTCTCGGATTGAAGGATACTACACTGATCAGGAAGCCTAAAACAAATTTCCTTTCCTAAAAGTGGAATGAAGAAGCCTCCTCCCACGCCCATCTTTGACTTGGATCCATCCATATATACCTCCAAACAGTCATCATCAATGGATGATGGGTCTCCAGTGATAGTTACAGTAAAGGATTTGTCGAAGAGTGGGATGGAAATGCAGTAGTCAATATTGTCAGGGATATTTATGAATTTATCCAGAATAGTGAATGGGACCAGGTTCCGATAGTGCTAAGTCGGACAGCCGAGTTAAGGGCAATTTGTTATGCCATTAATTCGACTGGGAGCCAGTTGAACATGACAAAGAGCGCCTTGGATGGTGTAGTTTTTAAGGCACCCGTAATCATTAGCGCGGATGTTCTTAAAATTTTTGTGAAAGAATTCCGCTGGTTTGAATTGGTGAGTGCAGGCCACCAAACTAGCGCGCCATACATTAGTATGGGCATGACGACCATGTCAAAGAGCCAGACAGTGTTAGTGGGATTGAGTCCCCAGGTTTTGCCTATGGCTCCTCTACATGAGTAGAGTGCAATAGATGCTTTGGACACCCTGAATTGGGTGTTTAGGCTCCAGGACAGTTTTGAGTCCAGAATGACCCCAAGATATTTGGCATGGTCAGTGAGCACAAGTTCTACCTTATTTAATTTTGGAATAGTAAAGTTAGGTATTTTGTATTTCCGCGAGAAAAGTACAAGTTCCGTTTTAGTGGGATTAACTCCCAGGCCGTTAGAGATGCTCCAATATCACATTTGGTCAACATTTTGAATTAGCTGCACCCTCGTACAACTTGATGGTGGGTATACAAGATTCGGCACAGCCGAATATAACACTCTTACTTGTTAATAGTTCGGTTAGAATTATCAAAAAACTTTCTTAGTAAAAGTATACCAATTTTTTTAAGAGCTTTAATTTTCTGATATTAGGACGGTACATTAGGGTGGTAGCAACTGAGGTCTAATGAATAAACACTACAACTGGATATCTGAGATTAATGACTACTAAAGCAAAATATTGGACAAAAACATCTATATATAACACTTTAATATCCGACTGTAAATGCCGAAGATATAACGAAAAATGTATTTTGGCGATCCCAATGTGCGGCGAAAAAATTAAAAATTTTTTTTTTCGAAACTGCGAACTTTTTTTTTCTTCCATACAAGTCGAGACGCTCTACTGTAATTTCCTGATCTACGACAACAGGAGCTGGGAAAAACATTATTCCCCTAATCCCCTAAAATAGAATATTGTGAAATTATGCTAATAGCTTTAAACCAAATATTTAAGGTTCTCCAAAGATTTAAGATACTTTCTATCAGATACGAGTAAACAAACTACATAATAAAGATTACCAAAATCATAAAATTATTAAACACACAAAAATTGTCTCGGAATTTATCTTATTTTCTAACAAATAAAACTTAAGTACTATAACTAAAGTTCAGTATTTGCGAAATAAACTTAGAAAAGAACGCACCAAAAATATTGTAGTTAGACTCGAAAAGAAAAGAAAAAAATGTGCGAAAATACCAGCTGGAAGGTACCCTCTTGGTTAACAGATTCTTATTTGGAGGAAGTTTTACAAAAATATCTCAAAGATGAAAAAGTGAAAATCCTAAATGTAGACATTAAACCAGCCACAGCAAATGGTGAAAATTATGCCAGTGTTATGAGTCGTATAAAAGTGAAATTTTCCAGTAGCCAAAAAAATTCAAATGAGTTATCCTTTATAATGAAATACTCCTACGAAAATGATCCTTTTATAGCAAATATCATGAGTGGCTATGATGTCTATAATACAGAAATGAAAATGTATGAACGAGTGTTACCAAAATTAGCTGAAATCCTCAAAGAAGTGGGTGATAGTGAAAAACTTTTTGCCGATACCTTAAAGGTGGATTACGAAAGATCAGCCATAATATTTGAAGATCTATCAGTGAGTAATTATACTTTAGCCGATCGTTTGACAGGAATGGATGAGGAACATGCTCTTTTGGTCCTAAAGAAATTAGCTAAATTTCATGCTGCCAGTTTAATACTAAATGAAAGACTCAATGGTGAATTGGAAAAATTTGAACGTGGTATTTTTAATAGACATACTCGGGCCTTTGGTTGCGTTTTTGAAAATCTTACCGAAAATTGTGCTAAATTTGCCCAAAGCTGCCCCGATTTAGGCACTTACTATCATGATAAACTTATGAAATTGAAGCCTCATGTAGTTGAATATGGCACCAGAGCCTACAATAGCAACTCGAATCATTTCTATGTTTTAAGTCATGGTGATTTATGGATTAATAATATGATGATGAAATATGGAGAGGGGAAATCTTTAAAGGATGTTTTATTAATAGACTTTCAGCTTAGCAATTGGTCTTCACCGGCTGTGGATCTGCACTACTTTTTCAACACTTCCTTAGAACCAAAATTGCAGTTAGACTCGCATGCTCTCGATAAATTGATACAGTATTATCATACAATTTTAACGGAAACTTTAAAGAAATTGAAATATCGGAATTATGTGCCTTCATTGCATGAATTGCATGTTCAATTGGAAGAAGGCAAATTTTTGGGTAAATAATTAAACCCTAATTCATAAACGAAAAAGAAGTAAGAAAGTACTATAGTCGTTCAAGACCGACCATACGATACCCTTCAACACTAAGGTCAAAGGTGTTCTTTTTTCTGTATAAAGACAAATTTTTGCAAAATTTTGCCATAACACAAATATCCAGGGACCGAAAATAACTGTTATTTTTGAATTTTTAATAAAAAAAAGCAACCGCAAGGAAATGTCGGAGAATTAAACCAAGTATACCATTTTGATAGTCTTAGACCAAATTGTCATAAAATGCGATGCTTTTTAAAAATCTGATTTTTATTTTTTAGAAAAGAAATAACAGTTATTTTTTGATTTTATTTTTTTTAACAAAAATAACAGTTATTTTTAACTTTTATTTTTTCGAGCAAAATAAAAGTTATTTTGTAACTTTTATTTTTTCGAGCAAAAATAACTGTTATTTTTGACTTTTATCATATCGAGCAAAAATAAAAGTTAATTTTTGACTTTTATTTTTTTGAGCAGAAATAAAAGTTATTTTTTGACTTTTATTTTTTCGAGCAGAAATAAAAGTTATTTTTGTGTTTCCAACCCCAATTATGATTACAAAACTCAACTCCATTAATTTTTGAGCATATGTAAATTATTTTCACTGAAAAATTATCTTTGTTTGAAAAAATTTTTCAATAAATTTATCATAGTTTTTAGCAAAAATAACTTTTATTTCTGTTCGAAAAAATAAAAGTCAAAAAATAATTTTTATTTCTGCTCGGAAAAATAAAAATCAAAATATAATCTTTATTTCTGTTCGAAAAATTAAAAGTCAAAAATAACTTATTTATGCTCGAAAAAATAAAAGTTAAAAAATAACTTTTATTTTTGCTCGCAAAAATAAAAGTCAAAAATAACTGCTATTTTTTATCGAAAGAATATAAGTCAAAAAATAACTTTTATTTCTGCTCGAAAAAATAAAAGTCAAAAAATAACTTTTATCTTCTGACTTTTACGATAAAAGTTATAACAGTTACGGTCCCTGCAAATATCTTCTCAAAAGTTATATATTTAAGCTGTTTCCGTCATTTGGACTTATATGAGAGCTAGGGTCAAATGTGGACTGATTATCTTGAAATTTGGCAAATTGAATACAGTTGTTACAAAAATTATGTAGGTATGGGAAAAAAAAACTTAAATTTCGCTTTATCTTCAGATTTCCGAAAGTTTTAGCGATTTTTGTCTCATTTAGTGCGTTTTGATAGAAGAGTTTGTATGGGAGCTATGGTGAAATGTGGATCGAGTTCAACGAAATTTGGTACAGTGATTTTAGTTTAGATAAGCAGTATATTTATTTAATTTCATGAAAAAATAATGATATTTGTGGCCAAAATATCAATTCTGGGAAGTGAGACCTATGGGAGGTACTATAAATAATGGACCGATTTTGACCAATTTCAATAGCCATGGTCCCACTATGTGCCAAATTTTATCAAATTATCTTTAGAATTGCGAATTGTACTTTGATTATATGCTTTACATGGGGGTTCAGCCAGATGGACTGACGGACGGACTGACATTGCTAAATCGACTCAGAAAGTGATTCTAAGCCTATTGGTATACTAAAAGGTGGGTCTAAGACAAATATTTCTAGGCATTACATACATCAGTATTAAAAATCAAATTTCCTACTATAAAGTTTTAATAATTTTATAATTCGTTTATGCATTAAGGGGGTTAGTTTATAAAATAATATTGTTTAAAATATTTATTACAATAACTTTTTCCTGTTTTCTTTAGCCGTTACTGCCGCCTTAGCTAGTCAGCCGATAATGATTAATGACCAATGTGATGATGCCGACTTCCATAGTTTGGTGGAAGATAATGAAAGAGGTAGAAATTTCCGTGCCGGCACCTACAAAAATATACGTGTTCAGGAGAATATAAAGGCTTTATTACCTCATTTTAATAGCCACGGTCTATTAGATGTACAGAAATAATCATACAATCTTTTTAGGTACTCGTACTAAAAAGGCCAATTTGATTAGTCTGTAAAGTATTTTAATTAATAAAAAAAATATTTTAAGATTTGTCTTGTTTAATTTTTTTTATACATCGACTCAGATCCGTCTACTTTAACGCACGATTGATGCACGGAAAACTCAATGTTGTATGCTTACGCATAAACGCACGGCGGATCATGTTACTTCATCTGAATTCATAGAAGGTTTAAATATTGAGTAATCACACGATCTTGATGTTCTGGGCACATGCTTCAAGTGTGGAAAGTAGCATTCAAATACCTCAGTTTTCTAAAATGGAATTCAACTCTCATGTATGGGCCGGTGCTTCAAAGTCTATTTTAGAGCTTCTCGACCGAGTGTGGGATAGAAAGTGTTCATTGGTAACAGAAGAGTATCCAACTCGATCGGCTAAAGTTGCAATGTGGGTTGCGTCACACTGTTGTTGTTGTTGTAACAGCTCTAACATTTACAATTTTATAATTTTTTTTTATGGGGGTTTGATAGGAGATCGAGGCCAAGAAATTGTGCTACTTCTACTGTATGAGTCTGCAAATACTCAGGACTAAGTGAAGTAAAGTTGGCGGTACTGTTGGAAATGTGAGGGCATCATAAGAAGCCTGACCATAAGCTGGGCATATTTTGGGAACGGCACGGTCCATCTCGATCTTAGTTGAGCCAGAACGAATCTTGTTTTCCTCGGCAGGTTCTTTTCTTCTTCTGCTAAGGGCGGTGGGAATAATTTGGGAACGACACGGTCCATCCCGATCTTAGTTGAGCCAGAACGAATCTTGTTTTCCTAGGCATGTTCTTTTCTTCTTCTGCTAAGGGCGGTGGGAATATTTTGGGAACGGCACGGTCCATCCCGATCTTAGTTGAGCCAGAACAAATCTTGTTTTCCTCGGCAGGTTCTTTTCTTCTTCTGCTAAGGGCGGTGGGCGACCTCCTTATACAACATTCATGTGATAACCTGAAATCGCCATTCTTTATGAATGATGTTTAATGCTGCCATGTACGAGGTATGATCAAATGGATCAAGTACATATCTTCGTATGCTATCCTCATACAAGCGAAGATCTTTCCTGACATGGCTCGGGGAAGATGCCAACTATGTGATGTTAAAGTTTGGATCATTTCTCTGATGACATGCCAAAAGGAACTGCAGAGAAAGCATAATGTTGTGCTCCTTTACTGGAAGTATCTTTGTTTTCTCATGAAGAGGATGTGGTGAGGTAATTTGTAGCAGCCTGTTATAGTTTTTAGGGCTGCATCTTGGCAGTATTGAATATTTTTTCCCTGAGTATCACTTAAAGACGTAGACCACACCGGAGTAGCATAATTTGACACTGATTGACCAATCGCTTTATAGGTTGACAGCAAGGTTTTTTGTCCATTTTCCAAATTTTACCGACTAGTGCTTTAAGAAGCCTCTTTCTACATCGCAGGATTTTTACACTATTCTAATGTTACTACTTCTTATTCTGCTCTAACGAAATCAGGGAACTTGTTACCGAAACTATTACAACTCAACGCTTCGTAGTCAATTAGCCAGTATACAGAAAAGCACACTACAATGAAAGGTAAAATGGTGTCGGTTTTTGGGTTTTGCAAAACAGTTCGCCTTCACACTATGGCATATTAATCAATGACTTAGGCCTTCAATTGCTGTCGCATAAGTATTATCTCTATCCGAACCTCAAAAAAAGGGTAATCAATAACAAAATTGAGCTCACACTAGGAAATTATCGACGCCACGTAGGAGTATTTAGCAGACCTTCCGAAAAATTACTTTTCGGATGGGATCCAGAAATTGTAAAACGCTGGAATAAGTGCATCAAGCTGAATATTCAAATAAGTTGGAAAATGTAGACTAAGCATTACTGCAGCGCAGTGATGCATTTACGAACAGGCTCTATATGACAGCCAGGGTCAAATGTGGACCGATTATCTCGGAATTTAGTAAGTTTTATGTATACAAAAAAATAAACTTAAAATTATGATTGTCTTAAGATTAACGAGCGTATTAGTGATTTTGGTCTCATTTAGTGCGTTTTGACAGAAGAGTTTGTATGGGAGCTGATAGATTTTGGTTTACATACGCAGTATCTGTTTTAAATTTCATAAAAAACTGTTGATATTTGTGGCCAAAATATCAATTCCGGGATGTGGGGCCTATGGAAGGTAACTTAAATAGTAAACCGATTTTGACGAATTTCAATGGCCATGGTTCCACAATCAAATTATGTGCGCCAAATTTCATCAAATTATCTTTAAAATTGCGACCTGGGTCCTATTTCACTAAGCTACAATTCTACAAGTTTACAAGTTACAATTGCAAGTCTAATACTTACAAGTGCTGTTCAATTGTGTTTCATTAAAATTTTCACAACAATTGTAGCTTTTTGGACTTGTAAACTACAATTTGTACAATTACAATTTCTAAAATTACAATTTCTACGATTATAATAAAATAAATTATTTTGATAAATAAATATATGGAGTCAAATATAAAATATTGAACTCGCACTGAACCATATATATACGATTCCCCTTGCCTAGACAATTTTACACTTCTTCAAAATTATTAATTTCGCTTTGGTTGAGATTTTATGGCTGTTCAAAGTTCCTTTTTTTAAAGATTTATTTTCGAAACATAAACACTTTTGATATAGTTATCACATTTTTTTAAGACTATGCTCATATTTTAGCATATGGGATGTAGTTTTATGTTCTTTTAATTAAAAAAATTTGTACTGAAATATTATGAGTTTTTTGTTTTCCGATCTACCATGGGATCATTTTTTTGTGTACACTATTATCCACATTTGAGAGAATGGTAAAGAAAATAGAAGATATGATTTTTGAGATATCCTTGAGTAAAGGACATAATTGATCTCCCTTGTTCTGCATACATTATTATATTTTCATACCCACCACTATAGGTAGAAAGGGTATTATAAGTTTGGGCTGATGTATGTAACGGTCTAAGACCACCTTTTAGTGTATCAATAGACTTAGTATTAAATCCTGAGCCGATTTAACGATGTCCGTCCGTTCATCTGGCTGGACGGCAGGCTGAACTCCCATGTAAACTTTGTAATCAATGTACTGATCTCGATTCTCAAGATAATTGGTAGTATGACCATGGCTATTAAAATTCGTCAAAGTACACTAAATTCGTCATGGTACACTAAGTAATGGACTACATAATTAAAAACAAACAAAATAAATAAATGGAAATTAATATTGATTTGATTGTGTGTTAATTTTACCTAATTTTTATTAAAAAAATAGTTAAAAACCTAATTTGAATTCAATTTATCATTCACTTGTAACTTGTAAAAATTTTTTGAGAGTCTTCGTCGACCCTATGCTTTTTTTCTACAATTCTACATGTGTACAAGTACAAATTTAGATTAGTGAAACAAAACCACTTGTAGAAGTATGACTTCTAAACTTGTGAATTGTAAAAATCACTTGTAGCTACAAACTTGTAATTGTATTTTATAGAAACACATTTATTTACAAGTTTACAATTTTACAGGCAAAAACACTTGTAATTGTAAACTTGTAGCTTAGTGAAATAGGACCCTGTACTTTGATTACAAGATTTACATGGGGGGTCTAGCCAGACGGACGGACATACTGACTTCGTTAAATCGACTCAGGAAGTGATTTTAAATCTATTGGTGTACCTAAAGGTGGGTCTAAGAAAAAAATTTTTATGCGTTACATCAGCACCCTTTCCACCTATAGTTGTTAAGGGTATAAAAATTTAAGTCGATATCTTGAATATTTCCGTAAATGTGGTTTGAATTAGACGTTTTTCGAAAAAAGGAATTTTTTGGTGATTGTTTGGGCAGATGTTTGTTCAATTTTGAAAAAAGCTATTAACGAATATTGTTGCTGAGCATATGAAGAGTGTAAATAAAAATATATACTTATAAATAGAAAGTTACATTCTATCGTAATCCTAACACTAAAATAAAAAAAGAACCTAACTTATCAAAATACAGTCTAGATATTATAATATCTATAAGTATCCGTATACTTATCACGCCACTGAGCTCATAAAATTACCGTATTTAAGATAATAAATAATAATAAAAAAGTAACAAAATTTAATATAATGCACATAAGTTAATATCTTTTAAATAATAAAAACGAAGATGCTATAGGAAAAGTTCATCATTTAAAACTCAGTTCAAAAAGAAACAACACTAAAAAATCGAGGCAATGTCAGAAAATACTACATGGGAGACTCCTATTTGGCTCACAAATTCCTACTTAGAGGAAGTTTTACAAAAATATCTCCAAGATGAAGAAGTCAAAATTTTGAATGTGGATATAAAACCAGCCACCTCAAATGGTGAAAACTATGCCAGTATTATGAGTCGCATAAAAGTAAAAATTTCCAGAAGCAAAGAAAAAATTCAAAATTTATCCTTTATAATGAAATATTCCTTCGAAAATGATCCTTTTATAGTGAATATCATGAGTGGCTATGATGTCTATAATACAGAAATGAAAATGTATGAAAGAATTTTACCAAAATTAGCTGAAATCCTCAGAGAAGTGGGTGATAGTGAAAAACTTTTTGCCGATACCTTAAAAGTGGATTACGAAAGATCAGCCATAATATTTGAGGATCTATCAGTGAGTAATTATATTTTAGCCGATCGTTTAATGGGTCTGGATGAAGAGCATGCTTTAATGTGCCTAAGAAAACTGGCTAAATTTCATGCTGCCAGTGTGGCTCTAAATGAAAGACTTAATGGTGCTTTGAAAAAATACGATCGTGGTATTATGAATAACCACACACGGGGCCTGGGTTGTATGTTTGAATATATGGTAGAAAATTGTGCTAAATTTGCTGAAACTTGCCCTGAATTGGGTTTGTATTATCATGATAAACTTATGAATTTGAAACCTTTTATAGTCGATTATGGCACTAGAGCTTATCACAATAATTCAAATAGATTTTATGTCTTAAGTCATGGCGATTTGTGGACTAATAATATAATGATGCGTTATGGAGAGGGGAAATCTTTAAAGGATGTTTTATTTATAGACTTTCAATTCAGTAATTGGTCTTCACCAGCAGTTGATTTGTATTATTTCCTCTATACTTCCCTGCAATCAAATCTACAATTAGACCCTCATGCCCTCGACAAGCTAATACAGTATTATCATACAATTTTAAAGGAAACCTTAAGAAAATTGAATTATAAGGGCTATGTGCCTTCACTGCATGAATTGCATGTCCAACTGGAGGAAGGCAAAATCTTAGGTGGGTTCATTTCCTTTTATTTTTCATTATTAATAATTTATTTTGCAACTCCTTTAATTTCAGCTGTCGCTGCCGCTTTAACCAATCAAGTTGTAGCTATTAACGATCAGTGTGAAGATGCCGACTTTCATTGTCTGGTCGATGATGACGAGAGATGCAGAAATTTCCGTGCCAGAGCCTATCAAAATAAACGTGTTCAAAGTATTCTAAAAGTTTTATTACCTTATTTCGATCGTCATGGCTTATTAGATTTACAGAAGTAGTTTAGAAGTATTTATATAGTATAGTATTCCTGAGTTAAAAATCGGTTTAATAAAATTAAGTCTATTTTTTGATCTCCTCAAAAGTTATTTAAATCAAATAAAAAAAAAGTAAGAAAGTGCTATAGTTGGTCAAGCCCGACCATACGATATTCTCACCACTAAGGTCAAACAATATTTGCTAAATTTTGTCATCATACATAAATTTTCTCAAAACTTATATATTTAAGCTTCCGTTTCCGTCATTTGGAGTTATATGAGAGCTAGGGTCAAATGTGGACCGATCATCTCGAAATTTGTTAAATTGATTACAGTTGTCACAGAAATTAGGTTAGGCAGGATGCAGTCCTTGTGGTCCGCGTCACTTGGTTCCAAAAATAAGTCCCTTTGTAATTCCTGCATGGGAAAGAAAATTTCTAAGCTACCAATAAATTAGAGGCTCAGGCTAGAGCCATCCAGTTGCACAAATAAAAGAGCTTATTTTACGAATGTTTGTGTTTGAGATCTCTGATAAATCATGCAAAAAAAGGGTATCCCAGATGGAGTGTCCTAATATCAGCAAGGGCTGGGCAATGGCAGAGGAAATGAGTGATAGCTTCTTCCTCCTCCACGTTTTGACAGCTTCTGCAGTAGTCATTGCTTTGAAGATTAAGTCTCCTAGCATGTACTGTGAGTACTGAGATGAGGGTGCGAAGTCTATGGCGCGGAAAGCTGACCAATATTGCAGAACGCTTACAGTCGTAAGTTGGCCATGTAAGTCTGGAGATCGAACAGGTCGTTTCTGTGGACCAGTTGGTCTGTGCGGACCTAAAAAGGAACTGCTTAATGAGCAGTTTGCATGCTGATAGCGGTATACCTATAAATTGGTCGATGTGCTCCTGACCAAGGAGAGTACCACCTTTTGCTATCGGTCCAAATAAATAATGGACCGATTTTAATAGCCATGGTCGCGCTGTAAAAAGGGTTTTAGCGGATCTCAACGTAAATAAGTCTGCAGGGTCGGATGGCATCCCAGCACTGGTCTTGAAGCAGTGCTGTTCGACGCTTTCGCGTCCATTAGCCAACCTTTTCAGCACCTTGTACCATGTTGGTACATTTCCTCGGTGTTGGAAGGTTGCCCAATCCCAAAAAAGGGATTAATCTGAAAATTACCACCCAATAGCAATTTGTTCTGCACTCTCCAAAGTTTTGGAGAGTATGGTTAACCACCATCTTGTTAAATATCTGGAATCTAACAACCTACTAAGCGACCGCCAGTATGGATTTCGTAGGGGACGCTCTACGGAAGACCTGCTAGCCTTCCTTTCGGAAAAATGGTGTTATTCAATACACCGTTTTGGCGAAAGTAAAGTTGTGGCTCTGGATATTTTCAAGGCGTTTGATAGAGTGTGGAACGGAGCACTTCTATCAAAACTTATTGCTTTTGGAGATCGCACTATAAGAGTTGTTGTAGATGGGATCTCATCAAACGAGTTCAAGCTAAATGCTCCGTTCTTTCTCCTACTCTGTTTCTTATCTTTATAAATGACCTTCTACGTCAAACTTCCAATCCTATCTACTCTTTTGCAGATGATAGTAACATTTGCCATTCGTATTCATTCAATCATAGGCCAAACCCTTTAGATATTGGTACTATGAGGCGAAACATGAATGAATCATTAAACAGCGATTTAGAAGCAATCTCAGAATGGGGTCGACCGAATAGAGTCGATTTTAATGCGCGTAAAACTCAACGTTGTATGCTCACGCATAAACGGACGGCGGATGTTGTTACTTCATCTGTTTTGATGGGTGGTGAAAATATCGAGGAATCAGATACTCTTGATGTTCTGGGCATGAGAATTCAATGTGATGTCCGGTGGACTGAACATATTTTTCAAGTGTCTCGGTTTTCTAAAACGGAGCAAGAGATACTTCACTTCATCTGATCTCCTTACTATTTACACCACCTATATCCGACCGAAAATGGAATACAACTCTCATGTATGGGCCAGTGCTTCAAAGCCTATTTTGGAGCTTCTCGACTGAGTACAAGAGAGGGCGAAGGTGCTTATTGGTGACAGTAGGGTATCCAACTCTATTGATTCACTGGAACACCGTCGCAATGTGGATTGCGTCACACTGTTCTATCGTTACTACTTTGGAATGTGCTCTAATGAAATCAGGGAACTCGTTCCCGAAACTCGAATTTTTTTACGCAATACACGTCTATCTGTTAGAGCTCATCCCTTCGTAGTCGATTGGCCAGTAGACAGAACAACACACTACAGAGAGAATTCGTTCTTTAGCCGTACAGTTCGTATATGGAATTTTCTACCTATTGTGGTGAAGGGTATTACAATAACCTTCTTGATTAAGTTAGGGTTTTATGGAAGCTATGATCAAGTTAAAGATTTTTTAGGTTAGCTCTAGTTTTAAAAAATCGAAGAGGTTGTGAAATATATATTCGCATAACTCGAGAACTGTTTATTTTCTTGAACTAAGAGAATTTATTTGAATTTATGGTTATCGGGTTGGGGTTATATATGACCCGAGTATCAACAAATTTGCATATATATCCGGCCACGGCAAAGTCAGTTCTATTCAAATTATTAATTACCATAGCATTCTCCATCGGCGTAAACCTACAGCAAAACTCATTTTTTAGCCAAATTTAAATGAAATTTAAGTGTATAAAGAACAATGGAAAGCACAAAAACGCACAAACAAACATACATGTCATGAGCACGTGTGTGTGCCTTAGCTTTCTCTCATTGGATAATCATCTCCATTAGTTGTTTCCGAATTAGAGTACAAGCGAATTACTCTCTTTTTTATGGAACTTTTCAAATGAACCATATGGCATATTAATGTATGGAAGTGCAATATCTTTATATTATAGAGTGAAGATGCGCCATTTCATGGTACTTAGACGCATGTTTAAGCTTTTTGTTCTATAGCCAATTTTATTTATTTTTCATCACGGCGTTTATTCGGCTTACTGCCGATAAAGAATGCTGTGGCAATTAATAATTTAATTAAAAAATTAATAATTACAAAAATTGGTGTTGCCGTGACCAGGGATCGAACCCAGGCTAAATATGATATGTTATGTTATGTTTAGTAGTCGACGTGCTTATTGGCTACGTGGTTTCAATTATGATTGAATTTAAATGTGACAAATCTTCCCGCAAGATGGCTGCCGCATTTGCTCTCAATCAACAATAAACACATCCATTTTCGTTCCCATGACAGCCGGTTTTTGTACCGAAACGACTTGGAAATAGTAAGATTCCGACCAAGAATGCTACTTCTACGATATTGCGATAATTATGCAGTTACAACAACGACAGTCATTTGTTAATTTCACAGAAATATTTGGCGTAGTTGATCATCAATTTGGACTAAACTTGGATCCACCTCCACACACCGGAGAACAGATAATGAATTTCTCGGGATAAATCAGAGAAAATGAAAGCATAGTTAGGTTTGTCATCCAATAAAATCATGGTGACCCTTTTTTGGAATGCACGGGGCATAATCCACATTAACTATCTTCAAAATAGGAAAGCAATCAAAATATAATACCAACTTACTTATTATACCACCAAGTGCAAAAGTGAAACATGTTCAGTTTCCATGGCAAAGCTTGACTTCAACAACGAAATCAAGACACAAAAAAGTGACTATTTTGATTAACTCTATAAATCATTATTTTAAGAAGGTATTATCAAAAAAGTGAGGAAACCAAGAACCAAATAATCTATAATATAAAGATGTTGCACTTCCATACATTGATTTGCTGTATGGTCGTTTTTAAAAATCCCATAAAAAAGAGAGTATACCGCTTTTACTGTAATTCGAAAACAATTAATATTGTATTAAAATCTGATTTTCATTCAAAAAGTCAAAGACTTCTTGACCCGCCCTCGTACTTACTCCTTACCATTAAAAAATTATTTCCATTTGAAAAATTAAATTCAATATTTATTCCATTAATTTGAGGCTTCACTTTAGTATTATATTTTATGAGTTGTATTATTTAATAATATCCAAAAGCCCCAATTTATCATATCTGGGCAACATCACCTTAACTCTTCTCTGTACTCGTTCATTAGTGTACATGATATTAAAAAGTCTCTGTGATTTCTCATCACTTCCAAGAACAGTTTCAAAATCGGCATCCTCGGTTTTATCATTGAGCAGGAGCGATGAGTTCACCAGACAACAGGAGACGGCTGAAATAAAAATGTTAAGAAAATTCAGTTAGTGAGGAAAATTATTTTTGTATTCAAGAAAAAAGTCATATTGCTCAAAATGTTGTGATGTTATTTATTCGAATCGGTTTAGACATTGATAAAATTTAAATTTCTGGTTTATGTGAGATGTCTATGGCGTCCACAATATCTTGCACTTTTAAGCTCCTACCGGCTAAAACTATATTGTGAATTTTTCCAATTGTTTCTGTTTTAGAGATCTCACCCGGGTTCAAAAGTTGGTTATTTTGTGATGATCAATGTAAATCTCAAATTCTATTTCTTTAAAACTTCTATTTAAGGTTTGTCGGTAGTATTTGAACCCATAGAAGGCAAATATTAACTAGCAAGATTTATAAAGCATGACCTAAGGATATTTTAGTAATGTGTAAAATTCGACTAAAGGTAGCGGCTCTTAGGTCTGATACGGCGAAAGCATATCGGAAAATAGATGTAGGGAAACTAGAATCAGAAAGTCATCGGAATGCCTTTATTACTTCCATAAGGAATCGGCTTACAGATGTAATAAACAACAACGGCGCCAGTATTAATGGAATTTCCAGGTGTGTCACACTTATATACAATGAAGTTGGTCAACAAACCCTAGGATTTAAAGATCACAAAAGGAAAATCTGAATAGCACAGGCAACATGAGACTTGGTAAAACAACGCAGAACCTTAAAAAATACAATGCTAAATGAAACCGGAGATGATGCAACATATCGTGATCTATCCAATTAAATGAAGAAGAGTACAAGAATGGACAACAGAATGTGGATAGACGAGCAAGCGAGTTAAGCTGAATCAGCTGCAAGCAAAGGCGATATCAAGACCTTATATAACATATCAAGGGCGTTGTGTGGCAAACCTACTTACACTAACAGTCCCATCTTGAGTAGTAGTGGTACACTCCTTTCAACTCCGGATGAACAACTAATACGCTAGATGGAACACTTGAAGTCAACACTTAACAACCCTGTCGGATTAACACCACTGCTGAAGTGCATAATGAAATGACAGTATATTCAATGGAATTTGAGACAGTCCACCAACAATACAAGACGTCATGAATGCCATTAAAAGCCTTAAGCGCAGCAAGGCCCCGGGTAATGATAATATCTCAGCGGGGACGCCTTTATGTGACGTTAAAGGATCGGCGAGACATTTGCACATACAATATGGGAAGAAGAAGCTCTACCAATCCTGGAATGAAGGTATACTAGTCAAAATACCAAAAAAGGGTGACTCCAATGACTGCAATAACTACAGGGGAATAACACTTCTTCTAGTACCGAGAAAAATACTAAGTCGAGTAATTTTGAATAGAACGTCTGACGCAGTTTCTAAAGCACTCAGCGAAAATCATTTTGGGCTCCGAGAGAATAGATCTTGTGTTGATCTAATCAGCACATTAAGAATAGTACTGGAGCAATATAATGAATTCCGCACCCACATTTATCTAGCGTTTATCGACTTTATGAAGGCATTCGACATTGTCAACAGGAGCTATCTATGGAGAATTTTAGAAAACCGTAACATGACAACGAAAATCCTGAACTTAATTCGGGCAATGTACGTGGACTTTAAATGTCGTGTTCTACATAAAGGTAAATTGTCTAATCCGTTCGAAGTTACTACTTGAGTAAAACAACGATGAATCTTGTCACCTATACTTTTTATCCTTGTCATCGACAATATAATGCGCACGGCACTGAATGGTAGACGTGGTATCCAATGGAAACCCTTTAAACAACTCGAGGACTTGGAATACGCTGATAAAGTATGTCTTCTAAGCAAAATCTCAGATCACCTTCAAGAAAATACCGACGCTATCACTATTAAATCTCGGGCAGCTGGGCTGGAAATCAATATTTCTAAAACAAAGATTGTACCTGGAGGCTATGGCGCAAACCCGTCGACACACATCAATGTGGATAACGAGGTTATTGAATGTGTAGGTATCTTTAATTATCTTGGTAGTTTGGTATCTACAAAAGTTGGCGCCGACGAGGATATTGAATCGCGTATTAATTAGGCAAAATCTGCATTCGGCATTCTCCGAGCTATTTGCAAATCTCGGCCAATGTCAACAACAACCAAGTTATGAATATACAACTTGAATGACAAGTCCATCCTGCAATACGTTTTGAAACGCACAAATGCCATCAATAAACGCATGTAAACGCCTGCGTATGGCTCTGGATAGTAGACGCGGTATTCAATGGACACCCATTAAACAACTCGAGGACTTTGAATACGCTGATGACGTATGTCTTCTAGCTTAGGTCACCTTCAAGAAAACACAAGCGCTATCACTGTTAAACCTCCTGCACCTGGACTGGAAATCAATATTTCTAAGACAAAAAACATCAATGGGGATAAAGAGGTTATTGGATATGAATATACCTTTAATTATCTTGGAATCGCGCATTAATAAGGCAAAATCTGCATTCGGCATTCTCCGAGCTATTTGGAAATCTAGGCAAATATTAACAACAACTAAGTTACGAATATATAACTCAAATGTCAAGTCTATCCTGTAATACGGCAGCGAAACTTGGAAACGCACAAATGTCATCGATAAGCGCCTGCAAACCTTTGCAAACAAATGCTTGCGGCAAATCCTGGTGGCCGAATCGTATAAGAAATGAAGATCTACAAAACGCTACGAGCCAAATCCCTTCTTCTATAGAGGTATGTCAACGGAAATGGTGATGGATAGGCCACACACTTCGAAGGTCAAATACCAACATTTCTCGACAAGCGCTTCGTTGGAATCCACAAGGAAGCGGCCATCGTGGTGGTGAACTTGCTAGAATGTGGATAAGGTCAATTGATGTGGAGTTACAAGCAGCAAACTATTAATGGAATGTGGTATGCCTAACATCTCGCAATAGAGTTCGATATAAAAGGATTGTGGAGGCTCTATGCTCCACTAGAATATGGAACTCCCGATACTGACTTCTACACTAGTGTTTTCGACTCAAGAATAAAGTAGGCTCTTCAGTGTCTACTCTTTACATCTGGAACTTGACAGTACTGTGACAGTACCGCGGAATATTATCCTCTATACTGATCACTCTGGACTCAAGAATTAAGTAGACTTTTGGGTCTACTCTAAAGACCCTAAAGACCTATACGCAATTTACCAAATGATATGTAAATGTTTGTCCGACGATGTATTATTTTTAGACAGATTTGTCTAGGCAAATATAAATGTCAATGTCAACAATTAAATTAATATACAACTCGAATGTCAAGCCCATGCCAGTGTCAAGTATTAAAGTTGCGAAACTTGGAAACGCACAAACGCCATCGATATGCGAAAAATCTTTAATATATGATGGGCCGAATCGCATAAGAAATGAAGATCTACTAAACGCGACAAAGCAAATCCCTGCTTCCATAGAGGTATTTTAACGGAAATTGCGGTGGATAGGGCCGTCGTGTTAGTGCATCTGCTAGAATGTGGAGAAGGTCAATTGATGGGGAGTTGCAAGAAAAATGCGGAGTTGCAAACATTTGGCAATAGAGTCCAATATAAAAGGATGGTTGAGGCCATATGCTCCATTGGAAGTCATGGATAAGAGAAGATTTTGCCTTAACCGTGGCTCGAACCCAGGTTTAATGTAACATGTTATGCTTAGTAGACGACGTGCGAAAAGCAACTAAATCAAAACTATATTTGTCTACATTAAGTTACATTACTCCTAGACATCGTGGTATAGCAGGTTAGTCATCCGCCTAGCATACCAGAGGTCCCAAGTTCGATACCTGGCCAGACTTACTTGAAAAAAAATAAATAAAAAAAGCGGCGGTTCACCTCATAACTTAGCTAGCCACTGGTTATTGAGTATTAGGCTATGTAAAACTTCTCTAACTAATGCATTTGCCGTTCGGAGCCGGAGTTAAAATGTAGGTCCCTTTCAATGAGTCTAAAAACGGAATCGGTTGCATCTCATTGTCTGAGAGAAGTACCACTTGTTCCAATTGGAATGTTGTCGTGAAAATTATTATTATTATTACTCCTAAACATCAAAACTTATAAACCAATTCTTTACTTACCAAAATATGCCCTTTCCAAAAGCTGAACATTAAGTTCATGTAATGTCGGTATATGTTGCTTATATTTCAATTTTTCCAAAGTTTCCGCCAAAATTCCATGATAATATTGTATCAAATCTGGCTGATAATTGAAGAGCAAATCATCCTGAGCCGAAGTACTAAAGAAATAATGTAGATCTACTGCAGGTGAGGTCCAACAGCTGTATTGGAAATCCAACAATAAAAGATCTTTAAGATTTCTCTGACCGTTTTTCTCATTTTCATACATAACCATGACATTGTTAGTCCACATATCACCATGATTTAGGGTGAGAAAATGTTTAGGATTTGGATCAAAGCAGCGTGTAACATATTCCACACAATGCGGCACAAGTTTGGTTATTTTATCGCTGTAATAGCTGCCCAATTCTGGACAAGATGCCACAAACTTTGAACTTACTTTCATAACATTTTCGACAAATACGCCATAAATATTGACATGTCTATTATAAATGCCATAAGTATATTTTTCCAAAATACCTGGTTGTCGCTCATTTAGAACCGCTGCAGTGGCATGCATTTTGGCGAGTTTTCTTAAGCAAAATTTCACATGAACCTCATCTAGGCAATTTAAACGATTGGCGGTTGTAAAGTTACGCACGGTTAAATCCTCAAATATGATAACATCATGATCATAATCGACATGAATAGTTTTGGCACACAATTGATCCATATCACCGATTTCGCGCAGCAATTCTTCTAGTTGGGGAAAAACAATTTCATACATTTCCATTTCCGTATTATAAACATTGTATTGTCGTAAAATATTGGTTAATTCGGGATTATCATAACCGGCTTTTATTATGAAATGCATTTGTTTTGCACTCTTTTGAGTTCCGATTTTATAGTTGACCTTCATTCGAGTCATTATACTGCAATAACTTTCACCCTTAGCCGAGGCTGCTGCTGTCTCTAGATTTATCACCTGCAGTGTTGAATCCTTAAAGTAGTTTTTTAAAATATTTTCCATATAAGGTTTCGTTAAATATTCCGGCGTAGACATTTTTTTAAATATTATAGTATTTCCTTATTTCTTAACAAACTTTGTGTAACATTTATTTTAAACGATCGTTTATCAAATGAAATTTTACTTGAGTTTCTTAAATTTATTTATAATTTTAGATTACATTTTTTTTTTTTTGCTTTTTTTTTGTATAATTGAAATGAATTTTCATTTGATGAGACTTTTGAGAGGAAGATAGTAAATTAAAGTGTTTTGTTAATACACTGAGAAAATACAGATTAACTATAGATAAATAGGAAAACATTTGATTAAAATTTGGCTTCTTGAACCGGATTAACAATGTCCGTCTATGTCATAATGCTTCGAAAATCATAAATAAGTTCTTAAATCTACATCTGATTATACCTGTGTTATCTGTACAGAATCAATTTTTAATAAATAGATCTATTAATGTTAGGATCTATAAGTGTTCCAAATATAAAAAAGCTTAAACCGAATTTCCTTAATGTAGATGAGTCCAATTAAACTTTGCAATAAATATTTGTCTTTTGATTTGTATACCCCCCATCAAGAAGAATGGGGGTATATTAAGATTATCAAAAAGTCAAAGGGATATACATTAGGATGGAGCGAAAAACAACTTTTATTGAAATTCGATACGTCTGGATTAAAAATCGATGTTCTACATTCTAATGTCCTCAGAAAAAAAATATATCTTCCTAGGTCAATGTCCTGAGGTAAAGCACAGGACATTTATTTCTAGGACCCATTTGTATGGGGAAAATGGGGGTTTTTCGGTTTTTGATAAATTTCAACCAATAAAGATATGCTTTTGGTAAAACCAATAATTGAATGAAGAAGACAACTGAATCAGCTTTCATTAGAGTTATAAAAACTAAAAATCCATGCAGTTGTTTTTAAGTTATTGCAATTTGCCCTAGAAAATTCGCGTCCTTTTCAACACTCCTAAGGATATGCAGCAAAAAAATTATTTTTAGAGTCTGTCTGTCTGTCTGTCAAAGTATGACTTTCTTACCATCTAAAGACTTATAAGTACTAAATAGTTTAAATTAATTCAAATATAATTAAATTTACATAGTTTTTTTTACACTGGAAAATGGTACTTTTTTTTAAGAACCGTTTCAAAGCTCACTTTTTAAGTTTTAGAAAATTTCGTTAAAAAAATATTCAAAATATCAAAATTTTTAACCGGCATATTAAAACAAACAGATGTCGTAACAAAATCCAGAAAAGTTCAGTTTGACATCTCATATAGTTTCGCCGTACCTGCGACTTGAAATCGTTAAATTTCGCGAAAAAGTAAATTTTTGGACATTATTTCAGTAGATTCATTATACATTTCATTTAAGTTTTTTTTTTTGGCGAAGCTAATACTGAATTTTATTGCCCAGTCATTGAGGAATGTCCTCTAAAATTTTCATTGATATTGGGTGAGCATAACCTTTTTTCATCGGGGTCAAAGGTCAAAACTTGGATTTTTAGTGCCAAAAATAGGAAATGTTATGAATTTAGTTTCGAATTTCGATCAAAATTAATACAAATAGTTATTTTTAAGAATGGTTATATTGTTTTCTTAAATACATTTTTTTAACCCTTAACAGACATGGGGACTAAAATGGCCCAACATTTTTTTTCGACATTGACCTACAAAGCCAAAATTTTTTCCTTAGGATGTAGAGCATCGATTTTAACCCAGGCGTATCGAATTTAAATAAACGTTGTTTTTCGCTCCACCCTAATATACATATATTCTGAATCGTTATGAAATTCTAAGACTATTGAGCGATGTCCGTCCGTCTGTCTGTCTGTTTGTCTGTCTGTCTGTATGTCTGCCCTCTCTCTCTCTCTGTGTCTGTTTGTTTGTCTGTTTGTCTGTCTGTCTGTCTGTCTGTCTGTCTGTCTGTCTGTCTGTCTGTCTGTCTGTCTGTCTATCTGTCTGTCTGTCTGTCTGTCTGTCTGTCTGTCTGTCTGTCTGTCTGTCTGTCTGTCTCTCTGTCTGTCTGTCTGTCTGTCTATCTGTCTGTCTGTCCGTCTGTCCGTCTGTCTGTTGAAAGCATGATAACACCTAAACGAAAGGAGCTAGGTCACTGAAACTTGGCAAACACATTCTTCTTTTCTGGTAAAATGTTGGTATTAAAATTGGGCAAAATGGGTTCACATTTGACCATAGGTTTCGTAAAACATCGCCTAGGCAAAGTATAATTGCTGTGATGTTGGTATATGGAAATTTTACCTTAGCACAAGATAACATATAAAACTTCATCGAAATCGGTTCACATTTAACCATAGCTCCCATACAAAAAACTTATGGAAACAGCCTAAATTCCACCTAAACTACATTTAAATGCCAATAAATGATAAACTGTTATAGCTATGGACACTTTATTTAACGCAAGGAAATCTTATATCAATGCCAGCCAGTGTGTAAAATTTGGTCGCATTCAGTCACCATTTGACCACAGCTCCCATATAACAAACTTACGGAAACACAAAATTTCCAAAAAGATAAGAGGTTTCTGTCCGCCCATCTGTCAAATGAAAGCGCTATAGCGCCTTAACTAAAAGAGTTAGAGAGACAAGAGTTTACAAAAGTATTTTCGATATGTTAAAAAAAGTTGTATATTAAAAATGGGTGAAATCGGTTTACATTTAGTTAGAGCTCCCATATAACCCCGCCCCGGGATAAGTCGAAGACAATGGTAATATCTATGACGACTTAATTTAGAAACTATTAGTCAGTGTATCAACTTTTATAGGAATTAGTCCATATTTGACCATAACTTTCATATAAAAATTACTCTCGGAAACCACTAAAATTCCACAATCGCCAGTCAAAAGCTATTAAATTTTAAACTATAACAGCTATGACCACTCAATTTTGCAGGAATAAGCTTTATATAAATACTAGCCAGTGTGTAAATTTTTGTTTCAGCCGAATATAACACTCTTACTGGTTTACTTAATATTCGCTGAATTTCTTCCAAACTATTTCTCTAAGTGTACAGAATATCACTTGTAATTTTTTTATGTAATTTATTACAATTATTTAAATTAAATACTGAACTAGAATAATTGCACGTCTAATAAAATATTTTTAAAGCATTTTCTTACAGCTAAAACGTAACAATTCATTTTTACGTTACTTGAATATTTTTATGGGTGCAAGTAATACAAAACTATTGTGAATTGTTCTGAAATTAAAGCATTTACTTTTATTAAATTTTATGAGCAAAAAATGTACTCGGAAATATAATTTAAAATTTTTATTTTGCACCGTTTAAAAACTAAACGAAAAATAAATTTAAGTATTCAAAAGTTTTTATCGTTTCAATTTATAATACCCTATACTAGCATAGGCCGCCCAGATATAGTTAAATAGGTTCCGAAAGTGATTAAATCTGATCTGTTTAGTGGATGCGGTTTAGCCCAATATTTCTTAGCGCTTTAAACCTCATTACAAAAATTTTGAAAGCCCTTAGAGCATAAGCCTGAGACAGATGGAAAAGATATTTTCACAATTTTATTTTTTAATATAAATCTTATTGGAAATGGTGTAAGAGAGCGAGAGAACGAGAACAAACAGACGTAATATAAAGTGGCTCCGAATTTTTTTAAATTTTAAAATATTTAAAAAGTTGTTATAAAATAAAATTAATACTAAAATACGGAATAGAAAATTCTTTTTCATCCGGAACTTAAAAATAAACAATCCATAATTTCTTAAGGAAGATATTTACAAATTAAAATTGTTCTAACTAAAGTAAAATACAATAATCCAATAACTTCAAAAACTTCAAAACAAACAAAAACTAAAAAAAAACATCAACATAAATATAACCACAAAAGCATAAAAAAGAACATAAAATAACAACAAATATGGAAACGAGAAGCGAATCATCTGCTAAAAGGACAAGAGAAGCAAATCAAGACTCTTTGGTAGAAAATTATTGTAAAGTGCCGCGTTTTTCTAGTTCTGATAAAGCTTTTCTCAGAGATTTAATAAAAGAGAGCGAAAGCATTACATTGAGAAAAATTAAAGACTCTATAAGAGATAGCGAAAACATTACATCAGCTGTTATAAAAAATTCTATAAGAGAAAGTGAAGGAAAACACTTTGAATATATTAAATCATTAATTAGAGAAATGAAGCCAAAAAATTGATAGATCAGCGAGATCGGCTATATAACTTATGGAAACGTTATAAAACACCTGAGTTTTTTTCAGCATTTCGTCTTGCCAAAAAAGCTGTTGTGAGGAAGATAAAACGTGACAAAGCCTCATACTATCAAACTAAATTTAATACAGCTACAGATAATAAAAAAACTTGGAAATATATAAAAGACATTGGTATTGGCAAATCAACCCATCGACCAATAGATGTTGATGTTAATGTTTTAAACGAAAATTTTACAAATATACCACAACCAAATGTTCAACCCCAGTTTTATAATCAAAATGCAAATTTTCCTGACTTGGGTGTCCGTTTTGATTTCCAAGCTATAAATGTACTTGATGTAGTTGAGGCATTTCATAATGTGAAATCAAACTCGATTGGGTTAGATGGCATTGACCCGAGGTTCGTAAAGATTATTTTGCCATGGATTGTTCAGTATATAACACATATATTTAACAGTGTTATTACGAGCTGTACATATCCGAGCATATGGAAACATGCCAAAATCGTTCCAGTACCTAAATCTGGAAATGAGTACCGTCCCATTGCCATACTACCATACTTTTCTAAGGTATTTGAACGTTTACTGCACAAAATGATTTTCAACCACGTAAATGAAAATAATCTACTGACCAGTCGACAATCTGGCTTCAGACCTCTACGCAGTTGTATAACGACACTCGTTGATGTAGTGGAAGAGATCAGAGGTAACTTGGACGAGGGAAACTTTTCATTTTTAGTACTGTTAGACCATTCAAAAGCTTTCGATACAGTTCATCATTTGATGCTCTGTATGAAATTGACTAATCAGTTTGGTTTTTCTTCTTTGGCTACGAAACTAATTTTGTCATATCTTAGTGATAGAACTCAACGTGTTGTACATAATGATTGCATTTCTCGGTCTTTACCTGTCACTAGAGGGGTACTGCAAGGTTCTATTATTGGACCATTACTTTATTCCTTATACGCAAATGATCTGCCGAAACAAATTCATTTCTCTAATATACAGATGTATGCTGATGACGTTCAGCTGTATCTTTCTAGTACCTATGACTCAATCGCGTCAAAAACACAAGAACTAAATTCTGACTTAGATCGTATTTTTGTCTGGGCTTCTGCCAATGGTTTAAGGATCAATCCTAAAAAGTCAGTTTTTCTTTTAATATCTAAAAAATGCACTTTGGATGTAAACGATATTAATCTTTATATTGGTGGTTCTAAAATCGAACGTGTAAACACTGCTAAAAATTTGGGTGTAACATTCAACGCAAAACTTACCTGGTCTGATCATATCAGTCAAGCCTGTGGTAGAGTGTATAGCATGTTGAGAAATTTATGGGCTACGCAGCAGTTCACTCCCTTGAATATAAGAACTTTGTTAGCAAAAGCTTATCTCTTACCAACTTTGTTATATGGCGCGGAGATTTTCTTTGGTTGTTCTTCCCGCGATATGAGAAAACTAACTACAACGTATAATAACATTATCCGTTATATATATGGCCTAAAAAGATTTGATAGTATATCACTTTTCTCAATGCGTTTCATGAACTTATCTTTTAAAAACTTTTTAAATATGAGAGGCTTAATTTTTCTACACAAAATCATTGTTACGAAAGAACCTGAATATTTGTACAATCGTCTTAGATTTACAAGATCTCAAAGGGGTAGAAGAATTATTCAACTACATCATCGCTACCATGCTTCAGAATGCCAATTTTTCATAAAAAGTATACG
This sequence comes from Stomorhina lunata, assembly GCA_933228675.1. Classification (NCBI taxonomy): domain Eukaryota; kingdom Metazoa; phylum Arthropoda; class Insecta; order Diptera; family Rhiniidae; genus Stomorhina; species Stomorhina lunata. Next base: position 29,876,958 of record OW121740.1, read on the forward strand.
TCTCTGGAATCAACTTCCCACTTATCTACAAAACATCAACAACGCAATAAATCTCAGGAAATGTTTAATTGAACACTTTAGTGATTAAGACAATACCTTTATTTTTTTTCTTTTCTTTTATTTAATATCTTGCCTGAAGACTATTAACTTTGTCTTCTCTATTATTGTAATTAATAATTCTAATTTTGTCAAATCATGTATTATTATTATTATTATTTTTATTATTATTATTATTATTATTTTTTTTTTTAATTATTATTAAACTTTTGTCAATTGATATTATAATGTTACTGATGATTTTTAATTTTAACTAATTGTATTTATTCAACATTTTAAAATTGACTTGGCTGATTCTAATACTATAATTTCTAAGATAGCTAATCTTGTTGTATTAGAAAATCTTTATAAATAAATAAATAAATAAATAAATAAATAAATAAATATATAATATACTACAAATATTTAGTTAAATAATTGCGAAATACTTTCCAAAAGTGAGATAAAAGCAAACGTACACGGATACTTTTATGATATATTTGTCGAGTACTTTGAATTATTACTATAATTAAAATTAATACAATATACTCGAATTAATAAATAAAAACCAATCCACTTTAATTTTGGATTATATAAAAAAAATTTACAAAATTTTAGAAATGTCAGTTGCAACTATAAATTAATTTTTATGGATTTTAAGTAACATTCGGATATATAAAAAATTATCAAAATTTCCCATTTTTTATAAAAAATTTTCAAAATTTTCCATTTTTTATAGGAAATTTTCAAAATTTTCCAATTTTTAAAGGAAATTTTTCAAAAATTTCTTCTTTTTATAGGAAATTTTTCAAAATTTTAATATTTTTATAGGAAATTCTTCAAAAATTTCCAATTTCTATAGGAAACTTTTATAAAAAACTTCCTATAAAAATTTCCTATTTTTATAGGAAATTTTTCAAAAATTTCCTATTTTTATAGGAAATTTTTCAAAAATTTACTATTTTTATAGGAAATTTTTCAAAAATTTACTATTTTTATAGGAAATTTTTCAAAAATTTACTATTTTTATAGGAAATTTTTCAAAAATTTACTATTTTTATAGGAAATTTTTCAAAAATTTACTATTTTTATAGGAAATTTTTCAAAAATTTACTATTTTTATAGGAAATTTTTCAAAAATTTACTATTTTTATAGGAAATTTTTCAAAAATTTACTATTTTTATAGGAAATTTTTCAAAAATTTACTATTTTTATAGGAAATTTTTCAAAAATTTACTATTTTTATAGGAAATTTTTCAAAAATTTACTATTTTTATAGGAAATTTTTCAAAAATTTACTATTTTTTCAAAAATTTCCTATTTTTATAAAAATTTCCTATTTTTATAAAAATTTTCTATTTTTATAGGAAATTTTATCAAAAATTTCCTATTTTTATAGGAAATTTTGTCAAAAATTTCCTATTTTTATAGGAAATTTTATCAAAAATTTCCTATTTTTATAGGAAATTTTGTTAAAAATTTCCTATTTTTATAGGAAATTTTGTCAAAAATTTCCTATTTTTATAGGAAATTTTGTGAAAAATTTCCTATTTTTATAGGAAATTTTGTCAAAAATTTCCTATTTTTATAGGAAATTTTGTCAAAAATTTCCTATTTTTATAGGAAATTTTGTCAAAAATTTCCTATTTTTATAGGAAATTTTGTCAAAAATTTCCTATTTTTATAGGAAATTTTGTCAAAAATTTCCTATTTTTATAGGAAATTTTGTCAAAAATTTCCTATTTTTATAGGAAATTTTGTCAAAAATTTCCTATTTTTATAGGAAATTTTGTCAAAAATTTCCTATTTTTATAGGAAATTTTGTCAAAAATTTCCTATTTTTATAGGAAATTTTGTCAAAAATTTCCTATTTTTATAGGAAATTTTGTCAAAAATTTCCTATTTTTATAGGAAATTTTGTCAAAAATTTCCTATTTTTATAGGAAATTTTGTCAAAAATTTCCTATTTTTATAGGAAATTTTGTCAAAAATTTCCTATTTTTATAGGAAATTTTGTCAAAAATTTCCTATTTTTATAGGAAATTTTGTCAAAAATTTCCTATTTTTATAGGAAATTTTGTCAAAAATTTCCTATTTTTATAGGAAATTTTGTCAAAAATTTCCTATTTTTATAGGAAATTTTGTCAAAAATTTCCAATTTTTATATTTTTTATAGGAAATTTTGTCAAAAATTTCCTGTTTTTATATTTTTTATAGGAAATTTTGTCAAAAATTTCCTATTTTTATAGGAAATTTTGTCAAAAATTTCCAATTTTTATATTTTTTATAGGAAATTTTGTCAAAAATTTCCTATTTTTATATTTTTTATAGGAAATTTTGTCAAAAATTTCCTATTTTTATAGGAAATTTTTCAAAAATTTCCTATTTTTATAGGAAATTTTTCAAAAATTTCCTATTTTTATAGGAAATTTTTCAAAAATTTCCTATTTTTATAGGAAATTTTTCAAAAATTTCCTATTTTTATAGGAAATTTTTCAAAAATTTCCTATTTTTATAGGAAATTTTTCAAAAATTTCCTATTTTTATAGGAAATTTTTCAAAAATTTCCTATTTTTATAGGAAATTTTTCAAAAATTTCCTATTTTTATAGGAAATTTTTCAAAAATTTCCTATTTTTATAGGAAATTTTTCAAAAATTTCCTATTTTTATAGGAAATTTTTCAAAAATTTCCTATTTTTATAGGAAATTTTTCAAAAATTTCCTATTTTTATAGGAAATTTTTCAAAAATTTCCTATTTTTATAGGAAATTTTTCAAAAATTTCCTATTTTTATAGGAAATTTTTCAAAAATTTCCTATTTTTATAGGAAATTTTTCAAAAATTTCCTATTTTTATAGGAAATTTTTCAAAAATTTCCTATTTTTATAGGAAATTTTTCAAAAATTTCCTATTTTTATAGGAAATTTTTCAAAAATTTCCTATTTTTATAGGAAATTTTTCAAAAATTTCCTATTTTTATAGGAAATTTTTCAAAAATTTCCTATTTTTATAGGAAATTTTTCAAAAATTTCCTATTTTTATAGGAAATTTTTCAATAATTTCCTATTTTATAGGAAATTTTTCAAAAATTTCCTATTTTATAGGAAATTTTTCAAAAATTTCCTATTTTTATAGGAAATTTTTCAAAAATTTCCTATTTTTATAGGAAATTTTTCAAAAATTTCCTATTTTTATAGGAAATTTTTCAAAAATTTCCTATTTTTATAGGAAATTTTTCAAAAATTTCCTATTTTTATAGGAAATTTTTCAAAAATTTCCTATTTTTATAGGAAATTTTTCAAAAATTTCCTATTTTTATAGGAAATTTTTCAAAAATTTCCTATTTTTATAGGAAATTTTTCAAAAATTTCCTATTTTTATAGGAAATTTTTCAAAAATTTCCTATTTTTATAGGAAATTTTTCAAAAATTTCCTATTTTTATAGGAAATTTTTCAAAAATTTCCTATTTTTATAGGAAATTTTTCAAAAATTTCCTATTTTTATAGGAAATTTTTCAAAAATTTCCTATTTTTATAGGAAATTTTTCAAAAATTTCCTATTTTTATAGGAAATTTTTCAAAAATTTCCTATTTTTATAGGAAATTTTTCAAAAATTTCCTATTTTTATAGGAAATTTTTCAAAAATTTCCTATTTTTATAGGAAATTTTTCAAAAATTTCCTATTTTTATAGGAAATTTTTCAAAAATTTCCTATTTTTATAGGAAATTTTTCAAAAATTTCCTATTTTTATAGGAAATTTTTCAAAAATTTCCTATTTTTATAGGAAATTTTTCAAAAATTTCCTATTTTTATAGGAAATTTTTCAAAAATTTCCTATTTTTATAGGAAATTTTTCAAAAATTTCCTATTTTTATAGGAAATTTTTCAAAAATTTCCTATTTTTATAGGAAATTTTTCAAAAATTTCCTATTTTTATAGGAAATTTTTCAAAAATTTCCTATTTTTATAGGAAATTTTTCAAAAATTTCCTATTTTTATAGGAAATTTTTCAAAAATTTCCTATTTTTATAGGAAATTTTTCAAAAATTTCCTATTTTTATAAGAAATTTTTCAAAAATTTCCTATTTTTATAGGAAATTTTTCAAAAATTTCCTAGAAAATTTTGTCAAAAATTTTCTATTTTTATAGGAAATTTTGTCAAAAATTTTCTATTTTTATAGGAAATTTTGTCAAAAATTTTCTATTTTTATAGGAAATTTTGTCAAAAATTTTCTATTTTTATAGGAAATTTTGTCAAAAATTTTCTATTTTTATAGGAAATTTGTCAAAAATTTTCTATTTTTATACGAAATTTTTCAAAAATTTCCTATTTTTATAGGAAATTTTTCAAAAATTTCCTATTTTTATAGAAAATTTTTCAAAAATTTACTATTTTTATAGAAAATTTTTCAAAAATTTACTATTTTTATGGGAAATTTTCAAAATTTCCTATTTTTATAGGAAATTTTCAAAATTTCCTATTTTTATCGGAAATTTTCAAAATTTCCTATTTTTAAAGGAAATTTTAAAATTTTCATTTTAAAGGAAATTTTTAAAATTTTTCATTTTTAAAGGAAATTTTTAAAATTTTCCATTTTTAAAGGAAATTTTTAAAATTTTCCATTTTTAAAGGAAATTTTTAAAATTTTCCATTTTTAAAGGAAATTTTTAAAATTTTCCATTTTTAAAGGAAATTTTAAAAATTTTCCATTTTTCTGAAAGATTAAATACGAAATTGTATTGAAGAGATAAGCGCATTTTTGTTTTATGATCGACCAGTAAATCTCCCTGCAGCAAAATTTTTCGATTTGGCGAAGACGATGAACCGCTTCGTACTTGTGATTTAACGTCGCTAGATTATTTTTTCTGTAGACGTTTTAAAATACCGGATTTACGCGAACAAACCGCAATATCGACATAAGCGGATCTTTGTTGCAAAATGGTGCAAAAAATTTTTCGAAAAGAGAGGACATTTGCCGATGTTTAATGGAATTAAATAGCATAACCTTTTTCCAACATCTCACGAATATAGCAAGCTCTCTGTAGAGGAGAAATATATTAAAGGAAGCTTTCCTTTATTAAACCTGGACAGATTTATAGTACCACATCATGTCACAAATCTTGATTACACTATGATCTTCCATATAAGATACATACAAACACAATTTTTCCAAAATTATGTCCGTTTGTTGAAAACACGACCGGGCCATGAAACAAAATTTTATATATAAAATTTTTGGAGTAAAAATTATATAGAAAATTTTTGGAGTAAAAATTATATCAAAAATTTTCGGTGTAAGAAGTTTTTGGTTTAAAAATTTTATATAGAAAATTTTTGGTATAAAATTTTATATAAAAAGTTTTTGGTTTAATAATTTTATAAAGAAAATTTTAGTTTTATAAATTTTATAGAGAAAATATTCGGCTTTAAGATTTTATATAGAAAATATTATGCTTAAAAATTTTATATAGAAAATTTTCAGGTTAAAAATTTTATACAGAAAATTTTCAGATTAAAATTTTTATACAGAAAATTTTCGGTTTAAAAATTTTATACAGAAAATTTTCGGTTTAAAAATTTTATATAGAATATTTTCGGTTTAACAATTTTAAATTAGATGAATAAATTTTAGGAATACTGAAAAAACTATGTGACACTTAGCAGTGTGGAATGCTGCATTTTCTGTCCCGCTACGGACTTCATCAGCACACTGTGTCACCAACTGTTAGATGCCAGTAGTTAAGATCATCTATTTAACACTCATTTCCATTTCACCTATGACCATATGATCGATTCAGTTAGACGAACTTATCCACCATAGTTTTTTCCTTTATGTTTTGTATTCCTATCCTTTATTAATCTACATTTACTTTGTACTTTAACCAACTGTCAGCTGGTAATGAAGACAAACAATTTTATATAGAAAATTTTTGGCTTTAAATGTATTGGATGAGATCGGTTCACACTTGTCCATAAGTCCCATATAAACCCTTCTAGGGTGTGTTTACATGGGACCATTTGAATGTTAATAAATGTCAAATTATATCATTTACCTAAATAACAGACAGTATTTTTTCCAATTTATAAAAATCTGAGTTTAAATTTTATTTACTTACATTAAAAAATTTAGATCATAGGTTTTATAATTCATTATTATTACATTTCTAATATATTTGCATCTTTATCTATTTATTGTTATATTATTTACATCATTAGTATCATTTAAGAATTTCTAAAAGTCCCAATTTATCAAATCTGGGCAGCATTTCCTTAACTAATCTTTGGACCCTTTCATTAGCATACATGCCATTATGAAGTCTTTGGGATTTCTCATCACTTCCCACGATAGTCTCCAAATCAAAATCTTCGGTTTTATCGTTGGCTACAATTGCTAAATTCACCAGACAACCGGTAACAGCTGAAATTGAAATTAAACGTTATTTAGAATCAAAATTATTTGGTTGATCATGAATAATAATGTAATATAGGAATTATTTAAAACTATATGATAAGAAAAGAAAGAGATCATGATTAGAAAACTATTCTTCAAGGCTTACTATATAGCTTATATAATTAACTTTATAGTAAGGGTTCAGTTTTCATTATTAAACTATTTTCACTAAGCCTTTTATAATAGTAATCACAACACTTGTCTAAGCTTAACGCTTAGGTTAGTAAGCTTTCTGCAAGTTATTTCTAAACCATTTTGATTTGTTGGGTTGATATACTCGTACAATCTTCAAACTAAAACTGAAATAACTAAACATATAATGAATAATATATTTGAACCGCCGTGGTATAGCAGGTAAGACATCCGCCTAGCATACCAGAGGCCCAAGTTCAATCCCCGGCTAGATTCACTTGAAAAAAATAAATTTTCAAAAAAGCGGCGGTTCACCTCATAACTCAGCCAGCCACTGGTTATTGAGTATTAGGCTATGAAAAACTTCTCTAACTAATGCATTCGCCGTTCGGAGCCGGCGTTAAAACGTAGGTCCCTTTCAATGAGTTTAAAAATAGAATCGGATGCAGCTCATTGTCTGAGAGAAGTACCCCTTGTTCCAATTGGAATGTTGTCGGGGAATTATATATATATATATATATATTTGTGATATCAAAAAAACAGTGATTAATTAATAGAGATATGATGAGCAGAAATAAATTATTTACTTCACTATCTAAAATTGTTTTTAATTTTGAAAGTTAACATTACCAAAATAACAAAAGTTTAACAAAGAACCATACAAATTTTTTTGTTTAAAATTTTATATTGAACATTTTTGGTGTAAAAATTATATAAAGAAAATTTTAGGTGTAAAAATTTTAAATAAAAAATTTTCGATCTAAAAATTTTATATAGAAAATTTTCGGTGAAAAAATTTTATATAGAAAATTTTCGGTGAAAAAATTTTATATAGAAAATTTTCGGTGAAAAAATTTTATATAGAAAATTTTCGGTGAAAAAATTTTATATAGAAAATTTTCGGTGAAAAAATTTTATATAGAAAATTTTCGGTGAAAAAATTTTATATAGAAAATTTTCGGTGAAAAAATTTTATATAGAAAATTTTCGGTGAAAAAATTTTATATAGAAAATTTTCGGTGAAAAAATTTTATATAGAAAATTTTCGGTGAAAAAATTTTATATAGAAAATTTTCGGTGAAAAAATTTTATATAGAAAATTTTCGGTGAAAAAATTTTATATAGAAAATTTTCGGTGAAAAAATTTTATATAGAAAATTTTCGGTGAAAAAATTTTATATAGAAAATTTTCGGTGAAAAAATTTTATATAGAAAATTTTCGGTGAAAAAATTTTATATAGAAAATTTTCAGTGAAAAAATTTTATATAGAAAATTTTCGGTGAAAAAATTTTATATAGAAAATTTTCGGTGAAAAAATTTTATATAGAAAATTTTCGGTGAAAAAATTTTATATAGAAAATTTTCGGTGAAAAAATTTTATATAGAAAATTTTCGGTGAAAAAAATTTATATAGAAAATTTTCGGTGAAAAAATTTTATATAGAAAATTTTCGGTGAAAAAATTTTATATAGAAAATTTTCGGTGAAAAAATTTTATATAGAAAATTTTCGGTGAAAAAATGTTTATATAGAAAATTTTCGTGAAAAAATTTTATATAGAAAATTTTCGGTGAAAAAATTTTATATAGAAAATTTTCGGTGAAAAAATTTTATATAGAAAATTTTCGGTGAAAAAATTTTATATAGAAAATTTTCTGTGAAAAAATTTTATATAGAAAATTTTCGGTGAAAAAATTTTATATAGAAAATTTTCGGTGAAAAAATTTTATATAGAAAATTTTCGGTGAAAAAATTTTACATAGAAATTTTTCGGTAAAAAAAATTTTACATAGAAAATTTTCGGTTAAAAAATTTTATATACAAAATTTTCGTTGAAAAAATTTTATATACAAAATTTTTGAGAGTAAAAATTTTATATAGATAATTTTCGGTGTAAAAATTTTATATAGAAAATTTTCGGTGAAAAAATGTTTATATAGAAAATTTTCGTAAAAAAATTTTATATAGAAAATTTTCGGTGAAAAAATTTTATATAGAAAATTTTTGGTGAAAAAATTTTATATAGAAAATTTTCGGTGAAAAAATTTTATATAGAAAATTTTCGGTGAAAAAATTTTATATAGAAAATTTTCGGTGAAAAAATTTTATATAGAAAATTTTCGGTGAAAAAATTTTATATAGAAAATTTTCGGTGAAAAATTTTATATAGAAAATTTTCTGTGAAAAAATTTTATATAGAAAATTTTCGGTGAAAAAATTTTATATAGAAAATTTTCGGTGAAAAAATTTTATATAGAAAATTTTCGGTGAAAAAATTTTACATAGAAATTTTTCGGTGAAAAAAATTTTACATAGAAAATTTTCGGTTAAAAAATTTTATATACAAAATTTTCGTTGAAAAAATTTTATATACAAAATTTTTGAGAGTAAAAATTTTATATAGATAATTTTCGGTGTAAAAATTTTATATAGAAAATTTTCGGTGAAAAAATGTTTATATAGAAAATTTTCGTAAAAAAATTTTATATAGAAAATTTTCGGTGAAAAAATTTTATATAGAAAATTTTCGGTGAAAAAATTTTATATAGAAAATTTTCGGTGAAAAAATTTTATATAGAAAATTTTCGGTGAAAAAATTTTATATAGAAAATTTTCGGTGAAAAAATTTTATATAGAAAATTTTCGGTGAAAAAATTTTATATAGAAAATTTTCGGTGAAAAAATTTTACATAGAAATTTTTCGGTGAAAAAAATTTTACATAGAAAATTTTCGGTTAAAAAATTTTATATACAAAATTTTCGTTGAAAAAATTTTATATACAAAATTTTTGAGAGTAAAAATTTTATATAGATAATTTTCGGTGTAAAAATTTTATATAGAAAATTTTCGGTGAAAAAATGTTTATATAGAAAATTTTCGTAAAAAAATTTTATATAGAAAATTTTCGGTGAAAAAATTTTATATAGAAAATTTTCGGTGAAAAAATTTTATATAGAAAATTTTCGGTGAAAAAATTTTATATAGAAAATTTTCGGTGAAAAAATTTTATATAGAAAATTTTCGGTGAAAAAATTTTATATAGAAAATTTTCGGTGAAAAATTTTATATAGAAAATTTTCGGTGAAAAAATTTTATATAGAAAATTTTCGGTGAAAAAATTTTATATAGAAAATTTTCGGTGAAAAAATTTTATATAGAAAATTTTCGGTGAAAAATTTATATAGAAAATTTTCGGTGTAAAAATTTTATATAGAAAATTTTCGGTGCAAAAATTTTATATAGAAAATTTTCGGTGCAAAAATTTTCTATAGAAAATTTTCGGTATAAAAATTTTATATAAAGAATTTTTGGGTGTAAAAATTTTGTATAGAAAATTTTCGGTATAAAAATTTTATATAGAAAATTTTCGGTTTAATAATTTATATAGAAAATTTTTGGTGTAAAAATTGTATATAGAAAATTTTCGGTGAAAAAATGTTTATATAGAAAATTTTCGTGAAAAAATTTTATATAGAAAATTTTCGGTGAAAAAATTTTATATAGAAAATTTTCGGTGAAAAAATTTTATATAGAAAATTTTCGGTGAAAAAATTTTACATAGAAATTTTTCGGTGAAAAAAATTTTACATAGAAAATTTTCGGTTAAAAAATTTTATATACAAAATTTTCGTTGAAAAAATTTTATATACAAAATTTTTGAGAGTAAAAATTTTATATAGATAATTTTCGGTGTAAAAATTATATATATAAAATTTTCGGTGTAAAAATTTTATATAGAAAATTTTCGGTGTAAAAATTTTCGGTTTAAAAACTTTGTATAGAAAATTTTGGGTTTCAATATTTTATATAGAAGATTTTCGGTGAAAAATTGTATATTGAAAATTTTGGTTTAAAAATTTTATATAGAAAATTTTTGGTTTAAAAATTTTGTATAGAAAATTTTTGGTGTAAAAATCGTGTATAGAAAATTTTCGGTGAAAAAATTTTATATAAAAAAATTTCGGTATAAAAATTTTATATAGAAAATTTTTGGTTTAAACATTTTATAAAGAAAATTTTCGGTGTAAAAACTTTATATAGAAAATTTTCGGTGAAAAAATTTTATATAGAAAATTTTCGGTGAAAAAATTTTATATAGAAAATTTTCGGTATAAAAATCTTATAAAGAAAATTTTCGGTGAAAAAATTTTATATAGAAAATTTTCGGTGAAAAAATTTTATATAGAAAATTTTCGGTGAAAAAATTTTATATAGAAAATTTTCGGTGAAAAAATTTTATATAGAAAATTTTCGGTGAAAAAATTTTATATAGAAAATTTTCGGTGAAAAAATTTTATATAGAAAATTTTCGGTGAAAAAATTTTATATAGAAAATTTTCGGTGAAAAAATTTTATATAGAAAATTTTCGGTGAAAAAATTTTATATAGAAAATTTTTGGTGAAAAAATTTTATATAGAAAATTTTCGGTGAAAAAATTTTATATAGAAAATTTTCGGTGTAAAACTTTTATATAGAAAATTTTCGGTGTAAAACTTTTATATAGAAAATTTTCGGTGTAAAAATTTTATATAGAAAATTTTCGGTGCAAAAATTTTATATAGAAAATTTTCGGTATAAAAATTTTATATAAAAAATTTTCGGTGTAAAAATTTTATATAGAAAATTTTCGGTGTAAAAATTTTATATAGAAAATTTTCGGTGTAAAAATTTTATATAAGAATTTTTGTTAAAAAAATTTTATATAGAAAATTTTCGGTGTAAAAATTGTACAGGCAACTCCCGGTATAACGAACGATATAATGTCAGGCTCATTCGTAATATAGAAATATTCGTTATATCGCAAAGTTTTTATGCTCTACACCACCATAGATATATTGGTCTGACACCACCTACTAATCTACTCATAATCAATAACTGAGTCGATTTAACGATGTCAGTTCGTTCGACTGCTGTTCAGGCTTGTCATCCATGTAATCTTCTTATTAAAGTCCCATTTTTAAGGATAATTTCATGAAAGTTAGTACAGACATCTTTTTTATAGTTAGACTAACAATACTGAAATCGGTTCTTTATTTCAGGAACCTTTC